>CM077575.1:7405411-7944973 GCA_039657325.1 Stephania cephalantha
ATACATGAGTGTACATGTTCTGAGGGGTTCCACATTTAGGATATTCGTCTCTTTTACTTTATTACGAATTATTTAACGTATTAATTGCTTTCGACTTTCTTGTCAAAACTTGAAAAATACAAATATTTCGACTCGAAAATTATGAACTTACTTATATGGATGGATCGAAGGCTTACTAGGCTGCGTTGACCTTTACAAGGTTGGCTCGAGGGTCATATGGGCTTAGGACGAGAGGACGATTTGTGTGGAAAAGCTGAGGGAGCACGATTGGTATGAAAGCCTAAGTTTTTATGTCTAGCTCGGGGTAACCCATGTGATATAAGACACTGCAATTAAAAATAGAGTTAGGAAGCGTTTGGAACTTAGAGTGGAACCACATGATCCTGACTTAAAGACTTAGTTGGGAAGTGAGGAGAAGTTGGGAAAAACAAAAAACTTCGATCCTATATATGATAATTTTTGTATTATACTATACTATATTGGTAAGTATGTGCTGATTAGAGACTAAAACAACTTGCTATTGCGGATCGCGATGACGGTTCAACCTAGTTTGATTGATGATAGTGGGGTCGTCGATCCTTGATTCAGCAAGTACTTGGGAGAATACGGAGTCCTTGACCCAAAGGGTCACATCCCAAGATCGGCGATTGGACGAAGATCCCGAGGATACTCGGGGCACATATCCTTAGCCACACCATCTAGCATTTTTGTCGACGGTTACTGCTTATTCAAAGAGGGAGTATACTCACAAGTATATGCCAGCTCGAGCGGCTCTCGTTATGCAGAGCACCATCCATTATAAACGAGATGATACCGATTCGAGGCCAGACGGTATCACCTGCACCACTACTCCCGACATAGACTACACCGACTTCGCCCGCAAAGATGAGCAGCGGGGCGACGGTGGCGGAGACGATCGCGAGAGTTCCGAGAGACGTAGACCGGCTAATTTTTTACGGGGGCACGAATCTTGGGGCGGTAGAGAAATTTGTGAAGAACGGGAGAAGATACATGATATTTTGGCTGTCGAGCACATGAAACCGATCATATCATTAGAGCCGATGTTTGGAGGCGTAGATACATGTTGGCGCGGTATGGTGGCTACACAGAGATAGCCTAAGGATTGGGCGTAGTTCGAGAGGCGATTTAATCGGAAGTATTTTCCGCATTTGGTCCTGAAGGCGAAGAGGTAGAGTTTTCGAGCATTCGATACTACATTGGGGGAGTCGGTGATGCGGTGTATGGGAATGTATTTGCGGTTATTGGATTATCTTTAGAGGGACGGTTGACACAACGACGACCGGGAACAACATTTCATGGAGGGTATGTTGAGGGACATCGGAGCGGCATAAGCGACTACGAGAACGAGGAGTTCTGAGGTAGCATATGAAAGGAGCACTGGCCCCAGAGGGCAGCATAACTAAGCACACCTTTGATGAGATAAATCAGATGGCACTTGACACCATCGTGTGATGTTATCGGTCAGTGGTAATTGGTGGAGAAAGAGACAGAAGCCGTTCGGGTCGAGAGCATAAGGCATAGAGTATAGGATCCGTGGGGCCACCATCACATCCCGGCAGTACCACGCGATGCCATCTACTTCGGCATGGAGTTATGCTGGTACACCATAAGCGACCATCACGATCAGGACTACCATGACGGTATTGTCAATGACTAAGCGTAGAGGTAGAGGCGGTGGTCGAGACGGAACGGAGCATCGGTTGTCAGACCGAGGACGAGAAATATGACCGGGGACCAGGAAAGAGGTCCGGTTAGAAGTAGGGATAGGGACAACAAATTCCACCGAGTCGGGACCACATCGAGCATGTTTTGAGTGTGGGCAGAGACACGGCACTTCATCGATACATTTCCACGACTAAGCGGGGGCTCGGCCCACAGTAGCCTTGGTAAGTTCATACCATCTATTGCATCGAGTCAGTGCCACCCGTAGCCTTGTCAAGTGTGCTGATTTATATTTGCGGTCGATTTATGCATAATATGATTGATTTGGGGTTTACAATATCATTTAATTAAAACAAGTATGGTTGATGAGTTAGGATTTAGACCTATTAGGCTAGAAGCGACCCTTGATCCTCGATACGAGCTGCAGGGACAAGATGCAGCAAACCTGGTATATGTTGGCCCACTTGATTGAGATAGAGGGACAAGGGAATGCCCCATGACTTGAGGGTGATGGCAGTTCCTAAAGTTTGATGCCTTATTAGGCATGGATTAGTTAGCAGCGTACCACGCATACCTTAACTGTTTTGGCAAGGTGGTTACATTTCGGCTTTAGACCCGGCGGAGTTTTGTTTTCAAGGGACTTCGACCACCCACTAATCCTGCGAGCAGAGTGTGCCACGAGTTCGGATCTCAGAGACATTTCTTTTTGGTATTTTGAGTAAGTAAGAGAGAGTTGGGAGGCGAAGATGGAGGAATTTTTGTTGTATGCGAGTTTTTGGATGTTTTCTGCTGAGAAAGCTACTGAGGATTACCACCACCAGATAGATGGACTTCATCATGGAATTTAGTCATGAACCAAACCTATTTCGATTTACCAGCAGTACAAAGATGGCTCCTAAAAAGTTAGAGGAGGCGATGACCCATTTAGATGAGTTGTTAGAGTTTAGATTCACACGTCTAAAGCACATGTGACATTGGGGCGTACAAGTACTATTTTTCAAGAAGAAATATGATAGTTTGAGACTTTTGATTGATTCTAAACTGGTGAATAGAGTCACGGTGATGAAAAAGTATCAACTCCCAGCGTATTGATGACATTTTCAATGCAGTTGTAGGGGCACGATGGTTCTGTAGAGATTGATTTGAGAACGAGATACCCACGATTGAGGATTCGAGATGAGGATAGGGAGAAGACGACTTTCCGCATGAGATAATAGACCGTAACAATTTACCGTCATGTCGTTTGAAGTGTGAATGCTTACAAACAAATGTTCATGGATCTTATGCGTCGAGTATTGAGATAGTATTTGGATAGATTAGAGCGATAGTGTTCATCAAATCACGACATTATTCATCTATACCAAGCACTCGTGAAGGATCACTTAGGGACATCTCCCGAATAGTCAGCCACAAACTTTAAGGGAGCAGAGATCGTACATGCCAGTAAGTTCAAGTAAATGCGAGTTGTAGCTCAGCTCGAGAGCTCAGGTTTCTTGGGCATATTATCGCAGCTAATGGAGTTGTCAGGTGGACCCCCACTAAGATTAAGAGTAATGATTCGATTGGCCTCACACTAACATCGGTGACAAACATTCATAGTTTCTGGCAGTCATGGCGGGCTACTACAAACGGTTTGTTCGAGATTTTCCTAAGATCATCGCGCCAATGACACGGTTGGCCCATGAATAAGGGAAGTCAAATTTTAATTGGAATATTGACAGCTAATGTGAAGCGATCTTTTCGGACTACGAAGGGAATGTGATTAATTACCTATGCCAATATTGGTATTACTAAGAGTTGGGAAAAAGGTTTATATGCTTGAGATACCAATGCTACTTAAAGGTTAGCTTGGGTTGTGTTTCTAGGGATGCAAAGAACGGTAGAGTGATACGCTTACATCTTTGTGATGCTGAAGATTCCGCCGAGAAGAATTACCTTACTCCCAACTTGGAGTTAGCACATAGTGGTTTTTGCATTGAAGATTTGGTGTCATTACTTCTACTGAATACCAAGTGATTCACATTGTTTAATGACTTGGTATAAGAGTTTGAAGTACCACTTCATTGAGAAGGAGTTGAATATGGAGACGAGAGGGTTGGCTAGAGTTCCTCAAGGATTACGACTTTCTCTTTGGAGTACACCCGGGGAAGGCCAATGTTGCTAGCAGACATTTAGATGGAGCCGGAAGCCAGCACTCCAGAGATAGTGACTTGCCATATGACACATGAACATGGGTTACTCTGAAATGACAGCCGAGTTGATGAATTAGGAGTTGATATACCGACCATTTACCAAAGTTTTGATTTGTGGGCAAATGCGGGATCTTCGAACAAAGTGCCACATATACGAGTAGTGTATTTGAGGGTCAGATGGCGGATCAAGCGATTGCACCAGAGTTTAGCGACTTAGCTCGTAGTCCCGATCACTCAGAGTTAAGTCAGCGACATTCATCTGCGTTGAGATTTAGGGTGGAGACTATAAATTACATCGCGTGGTTGAGATTAGCGATGAGAATACTTCAGGGAGGCTCCACGCAGCTCACATTTTACGATTTATACGGGTCGGACAGATGTATACTTATATGTATCATCTATTCTCATTGTAGGTGGGGATGAAGATCGATGTTAGTTGATTACGATTCGAGAGTATGAGAGATATGCTAGTGAGTTAAGGGTGAACACTCCTGGAGACCCGGAGGATTATTACTACCACTTGCCATTCCTCGGTGGAAGTGGGAGCATGTTGTCATGGATTTCGTGATGGATTACCTTGATCGTGCGGCTATGATAGCATTTGGGTGATTGTGGATAAAAGCCGACTAAGTCTCCACACTTCTTAAACGGTGAATTTGTTAGGTTACACGGAGTTCCATTATCCATCGTAATGTCATATAGAGGATCACAGTTCCATATTTACGATTTAATGAGAACATGCGAGGCATTGTTGGCACCGAGATTGATGATTTGAGTACGATTTATCACTTACAGACAGATAAGCAGTTAGAGCGGATTAGTCGGATGGTTTATAGGATTATGCTTCCTGGTGATGTGTGCTGCTGTAGAGTATGGTGGTTGGCTTGGGATGAGTGTGATCTTCATCTATGTGAGTTTTTCTTGGCATATACCAATGGTATCAAAGCCAATATTAGGATGGCACCATTTGAGGCACTTTACAGCTTGAGGGCCATGCAAATCTCCATCGCCAATGTTGCAGAGCCCGTGAGCAGGAGATGTATGCGATTAATGGGCTATGATGTTGTAGTTGGGATCACGAGAAGATACAATGAGTAGGGACGCACTATGTTTGAAAGTGCAGTGTATGGAAAATAGAACAGAAGAAATATTACGACAAGTACCATAGGTGAATTAGAGTATGAAGAGGGAGCCTGATATGTATTTGAGAGATCTCACCTTGTAACGCTGAAGCTCATGACAGACTTTGTAATCCAAATGAGTTCAGTTTGTGAGATTCATTGGGTCCTTTCAAGGTTAAGAGGAGAGCTCGACAAAGTGTGCATGAGGTTAGAATTACCGCCTCAATTTAGTTGGGATCCGGTCCACGTGTTTTGCACATTGACTTACGTGTACTTCTGTGCTTAGATAGGTCGAGATGAGGGCGTACTACAAATGGTGGATCTGGAGTCGGATAGATCCTAAGGGAGGGACATCACATATGAGGAGCGGCTTATTCAATATATTAGGTCGTGAAGTCGGGTGAAAAGACACGAGGAATAAGTGACATCCCGTCGCCTCCTTGTTAAAAGGGCAACATCACCGGGGACGACAGTGAGCCGATTTTGGGGAACTAGAGTCCCTATATCGCCCGAACACTTTCCATATATTTTGATTCTCGGTATGTGCATACTCCAAGCTTATTTTAGAATTTCAGGGGACAGAAATTCTTAAGTTGAAGTTACAGGAGAAGACGGTAACCTTGACTGTCGTGATGTAGCACGCTTCGGCCAACTCTCGAGAGTCGATGCACCGAGATTAAGACACTCGTAGCTCTACATGGACATAGCCAGATAAGTCCCAGTGGTACGCCAATCAAGTGTATAAATAGTTATTTTCATGGGATGTGTACATTAATTGGTTGTATTATTTTTTAATTCACGTGTTGTACAGTTGGAAGTTTTATTTGGTTTCATTGTGCGTGTATAGTATGGTGAGTGTACGAGGTCATGGGGTGCGCGTAATGCGAGTGTGTTTAGGGTAGTCAGGGTTTAAAAGTCACATCACTTGTCACATCACACTTATCATCCATCACATCATCCCATACCTCATTATTCTTTTCTCTCTCATACTTTCTTATTCTCCAAACCAAACCCAACATACCATCCCCTCTCCAACAAGCTCCTTCTTCTTCATCACACCTCTTTCCATTTTTCCTTAATCACCAAGCTTTCCCTCACCAAGCTCTCTCACACTCAACGATCTCAAGAGGTCGGTAATCTCTCTCGTGAAGTTTTTCCTCTCATGCCTCGTCGGTGACCTACCTAGATTATGTGAGTGGTGGTTAATGTGGTTACATTTTGAAGAAAATTTGGGTTTTAATGGTGAGGTTTAGATGGTAAAATTGTAGTGTTGTTGATTGTTGGTGTTAGTTGTTACAACAACAACAACATAGCCCCTTCGATCCCCAAATTAATCGGGGTCGGCTACATGGATCAAACTTTCCATTGTGCTCGATTAAGCTGGCGATTGATGGCGAGCTTTTTCTAACCATTCAAATCCCTCCTAATTAATGCATCCCATGTTAACTTTGGTCTACTGCCCCTCGCCTCGTCAAATTTCTACGCTTTTATCGAGTCAAGTTTTCAAGTTGGTGCATTTATAGGTCGTTCTTTGCAGAGGTGTGACCAAACTCGCCGTAACCGCTCTTTCCTAATCTTTCAGTATCAATTGAAGTGCATACTCCTACTTGTCTTTGAATTTCTATATTTGTTATTCTATCTTTATGAGTTTTACCACACATCCACCTAAGCATCCTCATTTCCGCTACGTTCATTTTATGTTTTTGTTAGTTGTTAAAAAATAAAATAATATATATATATGTCTCCTAAGCAAAGACGACCAATTCGTCTCTTCCGAAGTACAAATTGATGTGGTAAGTGGGTAGCTGCAGCGGGTCGTCCTGTTAGCCCATGTGCCTCGGCCTGGACCGACCGACTAAAGTGGATCGGTAGTATCGACTCGAGTCCGGCTGGACCTAAGGCTTCGGGCCGACACGAGCCTAACCAATAAAAATATAATAATAACTTTTAAAATTAAATAAAACTCGATTTTTAAATAAAATAAATCATAGAAAATAGATAAAAATATATAAAAATTATCGAAAAACTGAAAAAAACATTCAGAAAAATATGAAAAACAATTTAGAAAAAAATAGAAAAATGAGTTTCGAGGCTTTTTCGGCATTTTGCAATTCCAGATAATTCAAACTCGTGCCAAAAATTAAACTTTTGGAATCAAATTACAAATTTGTGTTCCCATATTATAAATTTACTTAATGTGATTCTAAAATAATTAAAATGGTATAATTGGACATCAGGACTTAAGAGACCATAGCTCAAGGCCGTGCGAGTGCATATCGAGGTGGGAGTTGGGCCTTTTGAAGATGATTCCGTGATTGCTTCGAGGTACGTAAAACCGAGCTAGGAAATGCAATAATAGTTCATTTGAGCTTATATTTTATTGATATTGTACTACTGTACCCCTTTCTTGGAAATCTAACCCATCTATGAGTGTTCGAGGGCCACGTGAGTTAGCAAAAGTATCTTTAAATGAAGTGGTTACCGGCTTGCAACGGAGCCATTACCTCACAGACATTGTAGTATTTGGTTGGAATGAGATGTGTTTTATTCGGGGCACCATTGGTATCCCTCATTCGCGACGGCCCAGGTAAAGCGTGCGATGTCGCGCCTAGAACCCGAGTCTAGTTTCCTGCGTAGTCGCGACTCTATGACCCCGACTCCCGTGGCACTCGCATTCCGTGCGGTCTTCGACTACTTCGGGTACCTTTCTATATTGTTTCCTTTGACACTCATTCTCGTTGTACTTCCATTGTTTTTACGATCTCACGATCATGCATTCCATGTAGCTTTCTTTTATCTCGCATGACTTTTAGCATCTTGCTTTATTTATTTTGAATTTACCTTGTTTAGATCTGCTGGCATTTTTATACCTTTGGACTCTAGCATTTTTGTATTTAACCGAGTGCATCCGTAACGAGCAGTGGCAAGACAGCCGATATTTGGCAATCTACTTCTAAGGATATCTAGCCAGGCTGTCTTCCTCTACATATTTTTTTAGGTTTTTGACTTTTTGTATTATTTATATATGTTGTTATCACGCTTGGGATACTTGTTTGGTCGAGAGATACATATGATTGTATATCATTTTTGCTTAGTTATAACATTAAACACGAGATATACATGAATATACATGTTTATAGGTTTCCACATTTATGATGTCCGAGCTCTTTTACTTTATTCTAAGTTATTTAACGTATTAATTGCTTTCGATAACTTGTAAAACTTGAAAAATACAAATAACTCGACTCAAAATTATGAATTTACTTATATAGATGGATCGAGGAGAAGCTCACTAGACCTGCGCATTGACCTTGCAAAGATGAAGCCAGGGGTCCACTTGTAGGCTTTAGCTTGGGCCCGAGTTTGTGGGAAAGCTCAGGGCCTTCACAGAGCACATGGTAGTAGTGCTTCTCTATTTGCTATTGGTGTTACTCGAACTTGTTTCTATAGTATTTGACACAAAAAGTAAGAAAAAAGGCCAAGGATATAAGTGTTAAGCTGTCAACGATGAAGATTCTTCAAAGGATCTTCAAATTTCTTATGATCTATTATTCGTTGAGTGTACATTTGTTTATGATCCAAATTTTGACCTGAAGATGAGATTCTTCTCAAACAAATTAGACTACAAATTTGTTGAAAGAGAATATAAAACATGTAATGCCTTTGTTAAAAGAGCATGAGATTGAAATCTCTATATTGAAGAAATCTCTTTTCGATCTCGAAGGTTGTTATTGTAAAGTTCCATACTAGTCAAGTTTGATAGAACACTATAAAACTCGGTCAATATTCACAACTTAAGCATGGTCTTGGCTATTAGTAAGTGATTATTTAAACTTATATATATGACTAGTTTAGTAGTATATTTGGTATAAATATCCAAAATGAGCTCTAACTGACGATATTTATGTATTTTCAAGTATAAAAGTTATAACAGAGATAAAGGAGTAATTTCATGATGAAATGAGGATAAAATGAAAAAAAAATATTTAACCTCATGGCTAGTAGGCTTGACACCATGGGAATAGTATACACAGCGTCGGCAAGGCATAGAGAAGGCATGAGGAGAAGAAAAGTTTAAATAATCACTTATGAACAACGCAGAGACATTAAAGACTCCACATGTGGTTATTCAATATTTTTTCTTGATTTAATTGAAGTTATTTAAGTCAATCTTTGAAGTGCAAAGAATACCATAATGTGTATATTTATTTCAATGATGTGTGAGTAGTTCATTAATCTTAGGGATCAATGGATCCTATGGTATGAATGATATGCTAAAGTAGTTATGAATGGATTATAAAGTTAAAAAATGCAATGGTTAGAATTTGTATTGATTCTAGACGTAATGCTACGAACATATTGATCACGTATTTGTTGATTGGTGATTTTAGGAGTTACCATGGATATGGACAATACAATCGTAAAATATATAACATCAATAGATAGTTATTGATTAAGGAGACACAGATAGTAAACTTAAATGGTTATAAATCTAAAGATTTCAAACTTAAACCAATGTGGAACTTAAGTTTTGCACACCAATAGGTGGAGTTCTAGTTTACAAAGTAGAATCTTTTCTGTCATTTACAAAGGATTGAAGTTAATTTGAAAAAATTTATCTATTAAAATTAATCATTGCACACACATAATGAAGATGAAGGAAGTGAGTAGAAAAGCATATTTATTCATTACCTAGGTGAAGCTGTGAAGTAAGATCTTCTTAATATAAGAGTACAACTATTTACATTGTTTTGTTAGAATAGCATAGTTTTATTGAAAATCAATTAAAAAGGGATTTTCTTCGCAATAGAGTAAATTTAACTAAGTGAATAGCGTGCAATACACACTTCCCTGAGGATGATAGCTGTAATTAATATATGTTAATCACATTATTACTACAATTGAGCTGTCATACTTGCAGCCACAATCAAGTTTTTACGTCATTGTTGGGGATAGGTAGCCTCACTTAATTTAGTTTAGTTTATACAATTGTTATGAATTTTAATTTTCTATAATTTTTTTTTTAGTTTTAATTTAATTGACCCTATTGCACTTGATCTATTTTTCTTTGTATTTGGTGTTTGTGGATGTAAAGAATGTATGACTATCGTATTAAGGAATCAAATAGTGAAATCTTTGATAAAATCTCTTGTTGGTTTATCAAATTGAAAGTAGTTCAAGAGAATACCATATACCAAGGACAACCAACCGCAGCAGTGGTTTGGCATCGACGAGATATTAATAACCATAATTTAACCCATGTGGATTTAAAAGATTTGTGGGAAGTCAAGATCATTGCAACTACATACAAGGAAAGTGGTCATGACATAATCATCAAAACTTTTACCACCAGCATATTGAAAATGTCTATCAACCATCATGGAGTTCTCAAGAGAACTGGCAATCATGATAAGATCAATAGATGGATGAAAAATTATCTATTACTTCACCAAATCATATGCTAAGAAAAATGGCTGAGCAGAGCGAGCATGACCTCAAGACACATGATGAAAGATAAGGGATTTATGCGCAATCATTCAATATAAAAGAGGAAGATGATAATCAAGTGTTCTTGAATATGGAAAAGAATATAGAGGATAATCAGTAGTGACCTTAAATGAATCGCCAATGGGATATGCAAAATTTTAGGGTTTTTAATTTTAGTTTTAAAATTTCGATTAGTTATTTATTTTATGTTGGTAGAAAAATCCAAATGTCTTAGCAATTTCCTAACTTTTGAAAGTTTTATGCTAAATGTGCAAGGGAGAGACAATTGGCCCGATGACATTTCATCATAATGGAGAAGACTCGACTAACTCAAGTAAATAGCGAAAAAGAGCAAAGAAGTTAAAATGGTAACTGGCCAGGTACATGGACTAATCACGGAGAGACCATTTACCAAGTGACATTTCATCAAAATGGAGAAGTCTTGATTCACTCAAGAAAAGCTTAAAAGAGCAAAGGATTTAAAGTTGTAAAGGTCAAGTACATGGAAAAATCATGGTAAGTTTTCATGGGATTTTTATATATAGGGTATTTCACGCTCGTCAAGGTGCCTTTTTTAGTAATATACAAAGTCGGGAGGTGCCAATAGGGAGTTAATGAAAAATTTGCAAAATTATAAAGACAGATCGATTGACGATGTGTGATATACACACACGACGCTTTGTTCAATCAATGATGACACTAAGAAGGTGCAAGCTATGAGCGAAAATGCTCACAATGCCTTCAACGTAGTGTGGCCACGCTCATGCAGGCGCCCCCGCCCCAGGGTGTCATCTCTCGGTGCTTCTCGCCTAATGGCCCACCTACACGTGTTCGCTCTACTCGCCCATCTCATGTCTCGATAATTGTATCTACGTGTGTGTTATCAGTTTAGTGAACCGATTATTCACATTAATCTTAATTTATTTCCTTTAGTTCAACTGTATGTAGCTTATTCAAATCCTACCTTTGCTAGTGTTTATGTATTTCATAGTTGCAATTAGATAACCATTATTTTACAAAGAAAAGTCTTAAAGTAACATTAACTTGTATTTTCATTAACTCTTAAGTTTTATAAAGCATCGTCCTACGTGGAAAACCCGAAATATTACACGTCGCATATATAAGGTGACAAAAGTAAATATATACAAGTACATGTCTCATCGCTCTCCCATAAAACTAAAATATATAATAAAATGATAAAATAAACACCTACGAGTAATGTGCCGAATCAAAGTGGGCGAGCTCAAAGATAGTCGCCAAGAATCCCCTTACCCTTACTCAGAAGGATCTCAGCACTCACCATCTTAACAAAACAGATGACGAGTCCAAGAAGTACAATCCCAAGGAAATTCACTAAGCATTCATATGATAAAGTAAAGGAAATCCAAGAAATACTGTTAAATAAACATGCGGAATGTAAACAAGCAACTGTAAATGGATCATCGCATGCGTATATAACAATAAAGAGCAAATGTGTGTGCTTATTCCAAACGATTATACCATACTTTGGATATTCTCCAGATCCCACTAGTGGCGCATCCAACTAGCACATCACCTGGTCCTCTTGATGGCCGGCTTAGACCTACGATGCACGGACACATGTACCGACAAAGTAGCTTGGGTCGCTAACCATCGAGGACTCCCGATACACATGATATAGTCAAGCGTGTATAGAAACACAATGGAATATCTCATGAGTAAACTCAACCAACCGTCCAAACAAGAACACATAAAGTAAATAAAGGATAGAATCAGGAAATAGAGTAAAACAATATTGAAAGTAAGTAAATACTTATGTGACATTCTTTAGGATTTTACAAACCTCAAAACACTCTCCAACCTTCCCGTACTTTTGTATTCGACCCGACAAGCTTCCCGACATCGAGCTATGGTACCCTAAGTCCCCGAAGTCGGCTTAAGTATGTTTATTATGTATTCAAATTGGTTGAATAGGTTTAAATCAATCTTCCCAAATTAGCCCCTAAAGACTAAATTACGTCTCAATTTCAATATTATGTTACAACGCATTTTTGGGCATGAAATGGTCCAAATCTCAAAACCTTCCATTACTACCAAGTGACTCTATATCATGTTCCTTGAATTGGTTGATCTCTAGTTTCCTTTCACCAACTTTCACCTGGGGAAAGAACTTATTAAGACACCTTGCATTAATGTTCGCCCAAGAAGTCATACTTCTCGCATTCAATCCTTAAAATCGTGGATTTGGCTTTTCCACTCAATGAGAATGGAAAAAGTCTCATCCTTATCATTTCCTTTGTAACTCTAGTAATGTGAACAGATTACACTTCTCCAAGAAGTTCTCCACATGTGCAATTGGATCTTCATTCACTAGTCTATGAAATAGGCTATTCTGCACCATGTTGATAAGAGATGGTCGTAACTCGCTTTCGGTGGTGTGGATGGAAGCCTCATCACTCCATTGTAAGTTTCCTGAACTTTGACTTTGAAATAATCTCAAAGACATCGTTGTCCTCTCCTCACAAACTACTGCAGATCACCGCATCGACTTAATTGTCTCCACGGCCCCGATTTTGGTTTTGGTCTCTTGCTCGATCATCCGCCTATACTAGCCTCCTTGTTCTTTCTCTCCTTTCTTTTTCCTTTTGATGTTCGATCAATCTCCGGATCGATCACCTTAACTTCGCACATACTACTTGTCTCCTAAGAAAGAAAACACAAAAAATACCAAGTGTAGATTGTCAAACTTGAAATCAAAAACTTTTTTTTTATAAATTGATATTTAAAATGCGAATAATAAAAAAAGTCTTAGCAACTTTCAAAAACTTAAACTAAAAGTGGCTTGCCTATCCCAAGCAACGGTGCCAAAAACTTGACATATCAACTGCAAGTCTAATGGTTTCTTTTTAGTAGTAATGTGATCAAAATAAATTGATAATGTATATTGTCCTATGTGATAAGCGTTTGTGAGTCACCGTCGCTTAAGTTCGCCACTAATTATTATGAATTTAAAACCTTTTGTCATTGAATTAAATGAACAAAACTAAACTAAAAATTGATTAACTATTTATAGGGTCTTTTAAATATAGGAAAAGCAACCTTAGTTCACAACTTCACCTTAGGCAATGAATACTATGCTTAACATAACCAAACTCATAATTCATCTTATTTATGTATGAGTGCAATGCGTAATTAGAATAGAAAGATTTCTTTAATAATTCACTTCAGCTCACTATCGTGACGAAAAGGTTCTTTTGTCAAGAACTAGAATTCATCATGTGAATACGTAAGCTCCACAAAGTATTAATGTTCCAAATCCTTAGAATCATAAATAATTGAGAAAATTCATATGTGTCTCCCTAATTAACAACTATCTATCGATGTTACATATTTTACGGTTGCATTGTTCGTATTAGGCTCAAAAGCCCTAATGGCCATGGTGACTTTCTACACCTAACATCATTAAATATGTGATCAAGATGTCTAAAGCATTAAAAATAGAATCAACACAAATTTTAACCATTGCACTTCTAAAACATTAAAATCATAATATTTGCATAATATTCATACCATATGATCCATTCATCCCTAAGATTAAAACGACTACTCACTCTTCATAGTAATAAACATACAAATCATGGTATTCATTCTCATTGAAACAAATATTAAATCAAATATATTGAATAGAATCAAAGTAAACAATAATTGAATTACCAAAACTTGGAGTCTTCAATGTATCTCCTTCAAAAACTCTTTAAAATACCTCCAAAAACCCTCTAAAACTAAAACTATATGTTGGCTTATGGTATTGTATGATGTGGTATGAGTTTACCACATCCTAACCCTTATTTATACTCCTAGAGGTACTAAAATAACAATTAGAAACCTAGATTACATTCCAAAATGGAATAGAAACCCAAAACTTCTATTTTCTCGTCTAGCGTCATCTTATAAGTGTCCCACATCGTCCATACATAACCATCGCGCCATCATCGTCGCCACTTTAATGTAATCTTCATGTCTCCTCCTAGTCATTTAACGTCGTCGCTTCCACTTTGCGCATCGTCAGCTTTAACCCCACTAGCGCCTCATGTGTTCCTACGGCGCTAAGACTACTTATTGACATGCCAAAACCGCAAATCTAATAGCTTTCTTTGTAGTAATAGTATAATCAACAAGATTTGATAATGGATATCGTCCACTAGGATAAGCGTATGTGAGTCACCGTCGCTTAAGTTCGCTTACTAATTATTAAGAATTTAAAAACCTTTTTGTCTTCTGAATTAAACTAAACTAAACTAAACTAAACAATTCTAAATATCAATTGATTAATTAATTAGAGGGTTTTTCAAATATTAGAAAAGAAAGCTTAGTTCACAACTTCACCTTAGGCAATGAATTATATGCTTAACATAACCAAACTCATAACAAACTCATACTTCATCTAATTCATGTGTGAATGTAATGCTTAATTAGAATAGACACATTTCCTTAATAATTCACTTCAGCACCACTATTGTGACGAGGAAAATTCTTTTATCAAGAACTAGAATTCATCCTATGAATAATGTAAGTTCCACATAGCCTTAAGTATCAAATCCATAAAATCATAAACAATTAAGTAAAGTCATCTCTTTACCTAATCAACAAATATCTATCAAAGTTATATATTTTACTGGTTACATTGTTCATATCTCGCTTAAAAACCTCAATGTCAATGGTGACTTTCTACGCCTAACATCATTAAATACGTGATCAAGATGTCTAAAGCATTAAACATAGAATCAACACAAATTCTAACCATTGCACTTCTAAATTATAAAAATTATAATATTTGCATAGTATTCATTTCATAGGATCCATTGATCCCTAAGATTAAAACGACTACTCATTTTTCATAGTAAATAACACATAAATTATGGTATTCATTCTCATTGAAATAAAGATCAAATCAAATATATTGAAGATAATCAAAGTAAATAATACTGAATTACCAAAACTTGGAGTCTTCAATATATCTCCTTCAAAAGATTTTCACAATACTCTAAAAACTCTCTAAAACTAAAACTCTATGTTGGCTTATTGAATTTTATTATATGGTATGATATGGTATTAGTTTACCACGTCCTAGCCCTTATTTATACTCCTAGACCTACTAAAAATATAATTAGAAACTCCTAATATTAATCTAAAATGGAATAGAAAGCAAAACTTCTATCAGTACATAACCATAGCGCCACCACCGCATCAACTTTTAATCTTGATATCTTTATTTGTTCTCATTTGATTGACACCGTTGTTTATGCCCGTGGTGTTATCTCCTTTGCTCCCACGGTGCACACCTATGTTCCCACTGGCGCTAAGACTGCTTATGTGCATTTTCTCTTGTTTTCTCCTTGTATTTTCTTATTTATCTCTTTTTGGCCTTCTTAGCCTGAAAGTACAAATATACCATCAAATAGTGCTCAATTTAGGATAAAACTACTTAATATGCAACTAAACTAGCCCTATATATAAGACTATTCAATCACTTATTAAATACCCCAAACTTAGGAGTTTGCTAGTCCCGAGCAAAAGTGCATTCTACTAAGAATGATTACTAATACTAACTATGTTAATCAATTTCATTTACATTATTTATGAAGTATCATTTAATCCACTAAGTCTCAAATTAATAATCTACTCAAGAGTTTTTTTTATAATATTGCATATTAAAAACTTTAGTAGCTTTAACAACAAATATTATACATTTTCGAAACTCAAAAGTAACTCACAACTAAGCCTATTACTTATTACAAGTTTTCTTCATCTCGATACTCAAGCAAACAAGTATACAATCTCATGATCATTCATTAAGCTCAAGAATTCAAAAATAAGTATAAAGCAAACTATCTCTAGTAGACTTTTCAAAAGTACTTCAAGAGTCCATAGGTCTTTTATAAAAGTCGAAAGGAAAACTAAACTCTATCAAGTTACTCGCACTCGATCTAAATCTTTTTAGAAGATTTTTATTTAACTTCCGCCTTTCTTTCTTTCTCTCATTATTTTATTATTTTCTCTTTTTATTATTTTATATATTTTTTAAATTTTTCATTTATATGGTCCCCGCTTCTTTTCCTTTTCATTCCGTTTTCTCTCATTTTTTCCAACCATCAAGTTCTCTGCTCCTTTTTCCTATGGAACTTGTGGGACTCTCTATTATTTTTTTATAAAACCCTTTTTGGCACTTCTCACTTTCATTTTTTTCATAAGTAAAGTTTTCAATTCAGCTTCTTATTAAGAACCATGCTTATCTTATCCCCTTTAAAGCACTAGTCTTTATTTACTTTATAATCTAGTAAGATTCATACTTATTATAAAATTCTTTAGAGATCTAACTCTTTCCATAAGTAGTGTTCTGGTTTTCTACTTGATTTTCGTTCTAGTCCATAGTTTTCCTTACTTTTAAACTTCTAATCATGAAATTATACCGTTGTTTACTACTTTTCTTTTCTTTAAAAACATAAAATATTCTCTTGAGTTTCATATCAATAAAATACTTATTTTTCACTCATCCTCAATTAAGGGCATGAATTAGTAAAATGAATCATTTTTTCTTTATATTCTATATATAACCTAATCTAAACTACCTAAATGCATGCTTCTTATATTCTTTTTATTTTTATGCATGTAATGAATGATATGCAATGCTTAAATGCAATAAAATGAAATACACTACCATTCTTTCTTCTCAACTGCTTCAAAAATAAAATTTAACGATCATACATGCAGTATTTACCATTTACTCATCCTTTTTTACCACTAACCATAATGTTGATGCTCCTAAACTTAATTCAAACCTTGCCCTCAAGGTTTAAAAATAAGCCTGAAAATCAAATCACTAAACAAACATATATATATAATAAATGCATGATAACATAAAAACAAATATGCAATTAAACAAGTTAATTAAGTTAATCATCCCAAATTCAAAATAAATGGTATAAATGGCCTCTCATCCTCTCAAGGTCTAAAGAAAATCCTAAGACTCATACTCTACAACTCTGCATCATCATGATCAACAACATAATTAGCTCCCCTAAAGACTGGTTTCTCTGGAAATTGAATCGACCCATCAAGATAGGTCTTATCCTTCTATTTTCTATAATGTGTTGCATTTCTCTCATAATCTGTAAGTAGTATCATATTTTTTTGCTTCTCTTATATGTCTTAGATCATTCTTTCCATGTTATGCTCATATATCAACAGGGCATTCCTATAAATATTCATTGTATCATTATCTTGCCATCTTAATTCAACCATTCTTACATTCTCTGCTTATGGTGGAATCGATTAATGAAAAATTTCAGAACCATCTAAATCCTCGTCTCCTATTAAAGGGTCTACAAAAATGTAACCTTCATCAAAACCTTGTTGGTTCTCATATTCTCCTTCTTCTTGCTCTAGTTGTTGTGTTGCTTCTCCTACCGGATCCTTAGCTTCTTCTTCCTCATCACTCGTATCTTCAAAATTAGTGTATCCTATAGGTGTTTCTAAAGTAGTCATAAAGTCTTCATTTATTACTGGTTGGGCTTCAATATCAAATTCCTCATTATTAACATCCTTACTCCAAATTTGGACATAAATAGGAAATCGGGATAAGGAACATCAAATGTTTAACTCTTTTTGTTTTAATGTTATCCCTTAAACTTTTATAAATAACTTCTCCAACATCTATATATCCATTATGTGTTGTCTCGTTTGTAATGCTTTGGGTTTATTGATCTCCCCTTGTTGTGTTCTAGGAAATAATGAAGCAATCATAAAATGTTGTCACATTCTATACATTTTATGGACACTACCTTTTTAATTTCTTTTGGCACATTGTTTGCTCACATAACCCATCCATTTTTTCCTTCAACAACTAATGCTTTCTCTATATCACTAGTAGGATAATTGGTGTATGGTTTGTTGTACTTGCTTTTTGGAAAATTTACTTCATCCTCTAAATAACAATTTATTCTCCTTAACCCATAAAATTCATTAATGACTTGTGCATTAAATGGCACCTCAACTCCTCTAATTCACACTAGTTCTTTTTCTTCCATAAATTTCCCATTGGCATAGAATTCATAAACTAAGGCCCTCAAACCCATAGACCTTATTCTTTTTATAATCTTGAGTTAATAGCTCCCATCCCTTTCTCCTAATGTATTTGTTCACTCTTCTATCATACTTAGTTGGAAGATTTATTCCTCTCTCCTATATGAATTATCTATCTTCTATTTCTTCATACCTTTATTTTGCTTCTCTATTAATAAATCTCTTTGATTTAAATGGCTTCAAGGCACTCTCATCTCTTGTCATGGAAGACGATGCTTCAAAGTCATTAGATCTAGCTTGGATTACTTATTTCCTAACCATTTTTTCAACTCACAACACACTAGGTACATGGGTCTTCAATTCACCTATAAATCAAAATTTGATAAACAAGGTCATTTATGCATCACATATGTCATAATAGTTCTAACTAAGTCTAATAAATCCTTATTATCCTCAATATCACAACATAATCTATAAAACCCAATTTCATATCAAAAATATCAAAGTTTCAATGTTCTAACCATGAAATTAAAATTGTTACCTCAAAATCGGATTGGTTTCCTTCATAGCCTACTCCCCTAAACTTGTATTAATCAAAGCCCTATCTATTTGTTCTTCTATGTTGACCTTATTTCTTCCTTCAATTCTCCCTAAAATTTAATGCCCTAGCTCTCAAAGTGTAAGTAATCCTAAATATAGCTCTAATGCTCACTTATGATTGCTAAGATCACTAAAATCTTACTCAAATAAGGGTTCTAGATGGGTATTTGCTTGGTTGTTTTGGTTTGGAATAGCTTAGATGTATTTCTAAAACTCAAAAATTAGATTTATGTCACTTTGCACGACCAATGGTGTCCCTAGAAGACTGTGGCGCCATGGGGTATACCTATCTTGCATCAACACTCCAACAAGCTTTGGCTTGCTCATTTTTTAATGCCTTTCTCGATGTAGATCTTGGCGTCGTCCATGTTGTTCACATGACGCCGAGTTGGTATGACTCTTTTTCTCTTGATTTTTTAATTTTTCCAAATCTACTCCTTAATGACATTGTTAAAATGGTCTATATGAACACACATATCATAATGAATGCATAAAATACCTTGCTTTAAACCTTAAAATCAAAAAATGTTACCCGTGCTTTTTAAGCTTTAGTTTTCCCTTTCCACTGTCCTCTCTTTAATAGTCCTTCGAATCCGCTGAATGTGTCCATTGCGATGAAAATTCACCCGGCTAATGGTTGTACCTTCAAATTTTGTACACGCACATTACAAAATAAAAAATAATTCTATTCTTTTTAGAATGTAAATCTACTGTTCAAAAAACTTAAATAATTAAAAATCGAATTTTAAAAACCTCTGGGCCGCCTCCCAGTAGAGACAGCAACCGCAGTTGTCGTTCCTTTGGAGACGTCGACTCTTACGCCTCCACTCACAACGACGGACCAAAGTTCTTGTCACCCCCCCCACCGATATCGATACTACTACTACATCGGCATTCATCCCGGCACCGAGGCGAAGTTATTGAGAGAGTTTTTGAAGTTCCACTGGATTCTTTTACTGGCGGCGGTGACCCCGAGGTCTGCAGGAGATGGGTAGTGTCCCATCAACGTTTCCATAAGCCGATGAGGAACGATAAGACTATACGAGCATGACTTTCGGAGCCTGTTTGAGAGGGCATGAAAGTGACTAGTGGACGACATATACGGATACTCATCCGGAATCGACGACATGGGTGAGTTTAAGGAGCTATTTTATGATCAATACATACCTATGGAGGTTAGGTTGAGACTGAGGGAGGAGTTCCTGGCCCTGAGATAGGATAATCGGACCTTAATGCAGTATATGGAGAGGTTCCAACATTTGCTTCAGTTCTCTCTAGATGTCGTTGGGACAGAGCGCTTACAGATCTATTATTTCACCAGAGAGGTTGATGATAGGATTGCGTCAACAGTTGTCTCGACCGGAGCCACGACTCTGTAGGAGATCTTTGACAGAGCATTGGCTCATGAGACGTACATACTGCAGAGGGCTAGCAGACGGGTGACTGGTAGAGTGGTATAGTCAGGGCAGAGTTCTGGGTCGAATCAGAGGCAAAAGAGATCGATGGATCGTCCGGATAGAGGCCGGAGAGATGATAGACGGGAGAGGGGCTGCCGGGATGATTATTTGGGCAGTCAGTTTCAATATGAGGAGCCACAGCCAGTTCATGCTATCACCTCAGCACCAGTGAATCGACAGAGGTCACTGCCACAGGGGTACCGTCAGGGTCAAGATCAAGGGGGACATGACAGGGGTCAGGTAGACCGGGGGTCAGGGTCCGAGATTTGGAGACGGACGAACGGGTAGACTGGAGAGCCGTAGATGTCACCAGTATGGGCAGAGGGGACACTTGAGGACTGACTGTCGGGTACCACTATCATCATGGCGAGAGGCAGACGAGGCCAGAGATAGAGCGCATGTGTTAGCACAGCCAGATAGCGGGGCGACTAGACAGCTTATTGAAGGTACATTACTTATATGTGGTCGTCATATACATGTTATGTTTGATTCTGGTAGCACGTTATCGTTTCTTGCCGGACGTATTGTTGGATTGTTAGGGTTAGTTGCATAGACACTAGAGCCACCTCTTGTCCTCAGTAGAGCTGCTGGGGATAAGATATACCCTAACCGAATATGTCGAGACGTGATGATAGAGGTGGATGGAGTTTTAGGGTTAGTTGCACAGCCAGATAGAGGGGCGACTAGACAGCTTATTAAAGGTACATTACTTATATGTGGTCGCCATATACATGATATGTTTGATTCTGGTAGCACGTTATCATTTCTTGTTGGACATATTGTTGGATTGTTAGGGTTAGTTGCACAGACACTAGAGCCACATCTTAGTCTGTGGCTTATATACGGAGTTACCTTGGACTGGCTGGATACTACCGGCGATTTGTGCAGGATTTTTCCTCGATTGTAGCACCGATGACGAGACTGACTAAGAAAGATGTCAGATTTGACTGGTCAGATGAGTGTGAGTGGTCCTTTTGTGAATTGAAGCAGAGATTGACATATGCACCAGTATTGACATTGCCGGAGATGGGCAAGACCCTGACAGCATATATAGATGCATCAGGCATTTGGTCTTAGATGTGTGTTGATGCAGGATGGTAGACTAGTTGCCTATCTTTCCAAATGGTTAAGACCCCACGAGGGGAATTATCCAGTGCACAACTTGGAGCTTGCTGCGATCGTCAGACCTTTGCACTGAAAGCTTAGAGGCACTATCTCTACATGGAGAGCGATTCGTGTGGTATACAGATCACCAGAGTTTACGTTACATCTTCAAGCAAAAGGGATCTGAATATGTGCCAGCAGAGATGGCTGGAGTTGCTGAAGGACTACGACTTCGCTATTGAGTATCACCCTGGCAAAGTGAATGTTGTAGCATACGCATTAAGTAGAAGTGGACTCGACAGTCAGACTATTCTGCAGCAAATGACGCATGAGCATGGCTTATTACAAGCAGCATCAGTTATGTGCATGGCCGAGTTGTTGACTACGGCGGAATAACACATTTGTTGTCAGATGACGATATCGACCGTATCGATTGAATGGGTTGCCGAGTGTCAGAGGAATAATGGGTTCTATGAGCAGGTCAGCAGTCAGTCACGGAATCCGGAATGCATTGATTGGGCAGAAACCACAGATCAGTGTTTGAGATACCGATGGAGATTGTGGATACATGCGGATCAGGAGATACGGGACGGGATTCTGGAAGATGCACAGCGGTCTCGTTACACAGTTCATCCTGGTCGGACCAAGATGTACTATGATTTGAGGCGACTATTCTGGTGGCCAGGGATGAAGGCTGACGTAGGTGCGTACGTTAGGAGTTGTCACAATTGCCAGCAGGTGAAGGCTGAGCACAGGAGACCCGGTGGATTATTACAGCCGTTGCCTATTCCACAGTGGAAATGGGAACATGTCACTATGGATTTCGTTAGTAGGCTACCGCAGACGTCGAGGCGTCACGACGCAGTTTGGGTAGTCATTGATAGACTGACGAAGTGGGCTCACTTCATTCCAATCTCGATGAGATACACGTTTCCCAGTGAGCATATTGTTTGAGCGGGAGATTATTAGACTTCATGGGGTGCCAATTTCCATTGTGTCGACAGAGATCCCAAATTGACCTCGAAACTATGGGAGGCAAAGCGAGAAATAGTTTGGCACCGGGTTGCGGTTTATTACGCTTATCATCCTCAAACCGACGGATAGTTAGAGCGGCCGATCCAGATTTTGGAGGATATGCTCTCGGGGCTTGTATATTACGGTTTAGGGGTTCGTATGAGGATTATCGCTTTTGCGTGAGTTTGCATACAATAACGGCTATCGGGACGAGCATTGGCATGCCACCATTTGAGGCACTATATGGGAGGCCTGTAGATCACATGTATGTTGAGGGGCGAGTTTGGAAGATACAATGACAGTAGGGCCTGAAATAGCTGTTGATCACACAGAGAAAATTCGATAAATTCGTCAGAAGCTGCGAGCTGCACATGATAGATAGAAGAAATACGAGGATAGGTATCGCGAGGGTCCGAGGCGTGACAAGGCGATATGGTGTATCGAAAGTTTCTCCTTGGAAAGGTCAACGAGAGATTTGGCATGCGCTTGGCACCGAGATACATTGGGCCATCTACCGGATTGCACTGAGAGAGTAGGCAATGTTACATATAGGTTGGAGTTACCTGCCAAGTTAGCTGGGTTTCATCCGACATTTCACATTTCCATGTTGAGACTCGTTAGGTCAGGGTCGAGACCGACAATTGAGTTGGGACAGGTGGAGATACAGCCTGACGTGACCTACAAGGAGAGACCGATAGAGATCATTGACCGTCGAGTATAGATTCTCCGAAATAAGGAACTCGCGAAGGTATTAGTTCATTGGCAGCATCATAGGACGGAGGGACTCACCTGGGAGCTCGAGTCAACGATGAGAACGCGATACCCTCAGCTATTCTCTGGTATGGGATTCTATTAACATTTAAATTTCGGGACGAAATTTTATTTAGTTGGGAAGAACTGTAACGGCCCATTTTTTTAATGTCGTTAATTATCTTGAATTTCCAGGCGTGGATGCCAGCTCCGATCTACATGGACGCCGCGGTAGGCTAGGACACAAGGGGACTTAGGTATGATAGTTTATGGTGTGTCGGTTGCTTATTTGCGGTGCAATTTAGTGAAATACATCGCATGTGTGTATGTTACATAACAATACGTGCGAGATTGTGTGAACTGTATTCGCCTCGATATGCATGTCGACGCGGGTACCGGGTAGTTGACGGGACCAAATAATAGGTCAGGGAAATAAAACACACAAATTAAATAAAAATGGGCCAAGTAACTAATATAGAATGGGTATTAGGTGGCTAGTGACGAGGCGGTACGCGTATATCAGCGATTCGGACAAACCGAAGCGTCGAAACGCATGAAAATGGCATTTTGGTGCGTAAAACACAGCCAACGTCCCAAACGTATTACATTTTGGTGTCAAGGAAATAATTCAACACAACTTATCCATATTCCATCACCTTTTCTCTCACTTACATATCTCTCTCTCTCACACCCCCACACACACACACGACACTCACACGGAAAAAAAAAAAAGAAGCGAGGAGGATGAGAAGGAGAAGCTGGGAAGGAGAGAATAGAGGGTGGAGAAGCGAGAAGGAGGTGAGTCGTTGTTGATTTTGTTGTGAGTTTGGTGTTCGGCCATGGTGACCAGAGAGGGGGTTCGGTCATGGAGGCCGAGAGCAGGAGTTGAGGGTGGAGATGGCAGGGCCGTCTCCCCTGCCATCGATTCCACTGGGGTTGGGGTGAAGAGCAACCCCAACCCAATAATAAAAGAAAAAAAAATGTTGTCGCATTGGAACCAGGGAAGTCCCTGGTTCGATCGGGTGGAGGGGATGCTCACACGCGCGCGACTTTTGCGGGGTATTTGCCTCGAAAAACACGAAATGAGAAATTTGGCCTCAAATTTTAAAAATTGGTCGTAAATTGTCATGCTAAATCAGAATTATTAATAAATGGACATAGGTGGACACGGGTAATCAATTGGCGACCAAGGACCCAGTGGACTTGGACTCAGGGATTGATTACGGGGTATTGGAGTGCGTTGTGAGATTTGTAAAACTCAATTGAAAAACTCTGAGTATTTATTTCGCTTTGTATTTCCATTCATTTCAGGTATTCCTTGTGGTCTTTATTACATCTATATCTTGTCATTGTTTGGACGGTTGGTTGAGTTACTCCCAATGGATTTTACGTTATGTGTCTATGCAGTCTAGACCATAACGTGTGTATCAAGAGTTCTCGGTGGATAACGACCCGAGCTAATGAACTGCTACATATGTCTGTGCGTCGTAGGTTGACGCCGGCCACCGTGAGGGACCAGGCGATAGCTAGTTGGGTGCGCCCACTAGTGGGATCTTGGGAGGGTATTCCGAAGTATGGTTTAGTCTGACTGGAACAGGCACATAAATTTGCACTTTATAGTTATCTATACATGTGATGCCCTACTTACAATTGTCTGTTTACATTCTGCATGTTTATTTAACAGTATTTATTGACTTCCACTTGTTTATTTGAATGCTCGAAGGAGTTCCTTGAGATTTTACTGGCTGGAATCATCATCCATTTTCTTCTGTGATGATTGAGTGCATATCCGAGTACAAGTAAGGGCAAGAGCATCTTAGCGACTACCTCTAACTGCTTACCGTTGAGGATTACTTGTACGTGTGTTTTGTTTTGATATTTTGATTCTTTTGGGAACTGGAGAGTAATATGACCTTGTACATGGCTATACCTTATATGGTATAGTTCTTTACCTCTATACAGAGTACTTGTCAGGGTTTTTCCACAATAGGATTTGTTAAATTGATTATTAATATTTCTTGCATTTATGTACGACTTCCGCTGAATATGTCATTTTTACGATGTACACACAAGTGAATACGAATTTCGAGACAGAAATAGGACGGGCGGGTGTCGTACACGTGTAGTAGGGTCAGCTGGCAATGAGTACACGGAGACACGTCACCCCGGGGCGGCGAGGGCCGCCACGTTGCATGGATTTTGTGAAAGGATTGCCGAGAACCGCCCGGAGACATGATTCCATCTGGGTTATTGTTGATAGACTGACAAAGTCTGTTCATTTTCTACCAGTGGTCGGACATTATACATTTGATCAGTTGAGTATACTGTTTGAGCGAGAGATTGTTAGACTGCATGGGGTACCAGTGACTATTACGTCAAACAGATATGCTATGTATACGTCCAGGATGTGGCGGAGTATGCAGGAGCAGTATGGTACGCGCCTACAGTTTAGTACGACTTTTCATCCTCAGACTGACGGGCAGACTGAGATATTGACACAGGTTCTCGAGGATATGTTATGGGTGTGCGTCTTGGAGTTTGGCGGATCATAGGAGGAGTACCTATCGTTGTGTGAATTTGAATATAACAACAATTATCAGGCCAGTATTGAGATGGCGCTTTTTGAGGCTTTGTATGGTATATCGTGTCGCTCGCCATTGTGTTAGGCTGAGCCAGAGGACCGGGAGACCGTGGGGCCTGAGATTGTTGTCGATCACACGGAGAAGGTACGACTGATTCTTCAGAGACTCAAGGGAGCCCTGGATCAACAGAAGAAGTATACGGACAGATATCGTGATGATCTCACGTACACCGATGGAGCCTTTGTCTATTTAAAGGTTTCCCCTCGGAAGGGTCTTCAGAGGTTTGGAGTGAAAGGTAAACTTGCACCGAGATTTATCGGACCTTTCATAATTAAGAAACGGGTCGAAAAGGTTGCGTATGAGCTTGAGCCACCTCCACAGATGTCAGGAGTTCATCCAGTTTTTCATATATCCATGCTTCGATTAGCTGAGTCGAGACCAGGTGATCTTCCGATTGTAGATTTGAGCCACATAGACTTGACTGGATATATGTCATACGAAGAGCAGTCTGTTCAAATCTTAGATCGAAGGGTACAATAGTTGAGGAACAAGTCGATACCAAAAGTTCTCGTCAAGTGGCAGTTTCACGATGATACAGAACTCACTTGGGAATGGGATGACTACATGCGAGATAGATTTTCGTACCTATTCGAGTAAGGTATACATGTTGGTTTGACTTTAAATTTCGAGGACGAAATTTTATTAGTTGGGAAGAGTTGTCAGGCCAAAATTCCTAACTGTGTTTATGTCTTTACACAGGCTCAACGACCCGTACTGTGGGACCCACACCGTGATATGTCCGTTTACTGAGGCAAGGGCCAAGGTACATTTTATATTTTTTTGTGAAGTATGCCTAGTGTATTGTATTTGTGTAGACTATTAAGTTAATTTTCTACAGGTATGTAGATATCGAGACGAGCCGGGATGTACCTCGAGTCGCGTGTCGACGTGGGACCGTGGTAGCGGCATATTGGGGTAAGTTTAATTTATTTGAATAAAACGTGAATTGATTGGGTAATGTGTGGTTTTAATGTGGCCACATGTAGCTAAATAAGTAAATGGCCTATAGTTAAGAAAATAAATTATGAGGCATAGGATGTGCATCGAGACATGCGTTAACCCATCATGAGGCAAGGTGTCACATTGTTGAGTCACTCACAAGTGACTTGGGGAATAAGTGGGACAATGTTCTCCATGTGATGAGCCTCGGGATACGTGTAGACACCAAGATTTAAGGCTAAAGTTTAAATTCACATTATATAAATACTATAGCCAACATTTTATCTTCTTATCCTCACCACCTCATCAAAACAACAAAGCGAAAATCGAGAGAGTAGAGAGGAAGAAGAAGAATCATTTGGAGGAGGAGGAGAAGGAGAAGGACAAGGAGAGAACCGAAACGAATCAAGGTGAGTTTGTTGTTCCATTAATGGGGTGGAGTGGTGTCGGTGGGGTGTATGTTGGGAGCTCGGGAGCTCCCGTGCTCCGAGGAAGGAGACGACTCCGGGGGAGTCGTCTCCCTCACCTACACAAGCTGGGGTGGATCGCCAACCCCAGCTCGTGACCAAAAAAACCAAAAAAAAAAAATGTTCCTCCCCAACGAACCAAGGAGTCCCTGGTTCGTTGGGGAAGAATAGCCCCGTGGGTCGAGCCAGGCCCGGCGCCTTGCCAGGGTCGACCCAAAAAAAAAAAAAAAAAAAAAAAAAAAAAAAAAAAGCTGGAGAAAATTGGAAAAAGATTCCATAAAATAGGAAAAAAGTTTCGAAAAATTATATTTCGACAAAATAAATATAAAATAATGAATTTCGATGAAAAATAAAATATTTGGAATTTCGGACGAGTAGTTTACGGGGTTTTTACCTCGAAAAGTGTGAAATGGGTCGATTGCGAGAAAATAAAAAAAAAAAAAAAAAAAAAAAATTTGTCTCGACTTCGATTTGGCCTATAATGATTCCTTATTGAATGTTAGGGAACTAAAAGGAGACCTCGGGCATTTAGGCACGCATTTCGAATTGTCAAGGGATCGGATGTACTAGGACAAGCGTGTGAATTGTAAGTACAATTGTGAGAATTTTATATTTCATTTCATTCATCTTTATTTATTTATTGGTCTATTGGTAGACAATACTACTTGAACTCACACATCATGTTGTTCTTGTATCTATTCATGGATGAATATTGTGACATGATGCCTTGTGAATTGTTTCGTTGCCTCGATTCCTACACATGATGTCATTCTTGACCAAAATTGATAAAAAGCATGCTAATGGAATAATGTGGATTTAAGTAGACTTGTATTCGATTTTATTTAGGCTTTGTAGCCTAACTTATCTTGGTATCCTAGAATTTTGGAATTATTTGTCTTTGAAATTAAAGTAGGGATTATCTAGTGTCGGTTGCACGATAGATGCGCGGTTCACGGGGACATGGGTCTGGGGTTCAGGCACTCACCACTACACTTGCGCGGCACACAAGTTATGGGACTAGGGGTGGTCGGCAAGCATGAGATTGATGTTGTAAAGCGTAGAGCGCAGCTCCGCTATTTATGTGAGATATGTTGAGCGCAACTCCATATCGTAGTGGAAAAGGGTAGGTGATAGGTCTCACCGCCGACCAGACGTAGATCATCTCGACTTAGTTTGTGTCTGTCTCTACATCTTTAACTATGATATTTACTTGCATTTCTTGTTTCGGCAATTTATTTCGCTACTTTATGCTTTTAAATACCATTCGTTTATTTTGGAAATGTGGCATAGAATTCTTCAGTTAGTACTTAAATATCGTTATACTCTCCGTCTAGTTTGTGACGGTGGGTGTAGGTCCGTCGAGCACGACAAACCGGGAAGGAGAAGATCGACGACTTCCTCGGCGAGCAGACTGGCGACTCTCCTCACTCTTTTTGTATGTCTCGACTTTTGTTGTATTATTATTGTTATGTCATTTTGGGTTGTACATTGGGTTGAGTGAATAATGTCCTATATATACGTGCATATGATGCTGTCTTTTCTTGGTTTTCCACACGTAGAAATTTTGACTCATAATAGCTTCCACGTGATCTTTAAACTACGTGAACATGATAATATAGATCAATACATGAATTCAGAGAAAAATATAGGGACGAAAGGCTGACTAATACGTAATTAAGTCTTATGTGATTTGGATTAAGGCTTAATTACGGGATTAGGTCGGGCGGTGCCCTGTTAGTACTCGGGGTCGTCATAATCGGTTTGAGAGGTTTCGTCAGATCCAGGGCAACCGTCGTTCTAGCAAACTGGGCACGATTCCGAGAACCGGTCTTGTAACCCATTTTAATGAACTTCCCCACTGAAGAAGCCACCTCTATTAGAACACTTTTGTGGTAGTAGTCGAAAGGCAAACCAAGGAAACGGATCCAGACAGCCACCGCTGAAAGGTTTTCCACGCATGGATCAAAGTTCGGAATACATGGCTACACTAGGATTTAGTGACCTATTATGTTCCAAGGGCCATCCAACAGTACTTTCACATAGTCGATCTGTCTAGAGAAACGAACCATGAAGAATCCATTTTCTACATTTGTGACCTTCATATCACAAGTACGTTTCCACAAATCAAAGAGTCTTTCAGATAGTGTATTATAGCTGATGGGCTTACCCAACAACTTAACCATAACCACATTCTGTATTGAACGCGCCATTAACTCCCTTACCCTTGGCGAGAAGTTAATGTCTCCACATTATTAACCACAGAGCGTTGTACATCCTTAGGTGTGACCTTGATCTCACCAGGATCGGGTCCCTCTTCTTGGTCCACTACAGACTGCAAAATCGTTTCCCTAAAGGAAAGGCGAAAGCCCTCATCGCCATCCCCTTCAGCCCCTTCATTCTCTCTTTCTTCACTTTCTTCATTGACTAGTCGTCCACAAACGCTGGTGGCGTAAGTTTCGGCACGAAAATCGAAAGGGACACCACATTCACTTCTACGAGAAATTCAAACAGTAGTGTAGGGTTGTTTATCTAATATTTATTCGTTCATTTAAAATCTCTTACAACTTCTCCAAATCTACTTGTCTTTTTGTTTAGATCTTATCAGAATAGGGCAATGTAGGTGTTAATCGATTAGATGAATTGACTAAATCGTTTTCTTTGACTTAACCTAGCTATTTTTACTAACTTGTGTGATTTTGTACAGTCAATCATGAAGGCACACATTCTTGTTGGAGGTTTTGGGACACGGTTGATGCCATTAACATTGACGGTCCCAAAGCCTTTGTTTGATTTCGGTAATAAACCAATGATCATACATCAGTTTAATAAACTCTTCTTTTTCAACTTGTGTTTTTGTTTATATTCTCGATATTTGGTTAATTTGTTCGGCTGATCTCATGAGAGTTAATTGAGCGCCTAAAGCTCTTAACATGAGAGAAACCAAGAAAATATATTGTAGCTATCAATAATGAATCGTTTTAGTAGCTATCAAGAATGAATCGTTTTAGTAGCTATCAAGAATGAATCATTTTAATAAACATGAGTTAATTTGTTTGGCTGATCTCATGAGAGTTAATCGAATGCCCTAAGTTTGTGTTTTGGTTTTTTTTTTTTTTTACTTGGGACTAAATTGAAGCTCTCAAATCAATTGGAGTGACTGAAGTAATTTTTGCCATCAACTACCAACAAGAGGTAAAACTAAAACAATCCTTCTTCTTCTTCTTCTTCTTCTTCTTCTTCTTCTTTAGCTTTCTACAAAGACCTAATACTTCATTGGAAATTTCGACTTTTTCTTTAACTTTCTACAAAGACCTAATACTTCATTGGAAATTCCATCTTTTTAGGCAATGGCGAAGTTTTTGAATGACTACGAGCCAAAACTTGGAATCAAGATCACTTGCTCGCAGAAGACCGAACCCCTTAGCACTGCATGTCCATTATCCTTACCCAAAGACAAGCTGATTGATGAATCGAGTAGTCCATTTTTCATTTTCAATAGTGATGTTATATGTGAGTTCCCTTTCGAGAAAATGACTGAATTCCATAAAACTCACGGAGGAGAGGCATCTATAATGGTGACCAAATGTACTAGGCTAGTCACTAACTGAGTTTTTTACACTTTTGAGAAAACTGAGTTTTTTATTTTTTATTTGTTTTTACTGGTTGAAGTAAGACTCTACTTGGCTAGTCACGCGGCACTTATGTTAGCCACATTATCGGAATTTAACACCTTAACGGTGGAATGACCAAAAGTACATCTTTGTAAAAGTTCAGAGTTCAAATGTGTAGTTATAAAAGTTAAAAGATCAAAAACATAAAAAAAGCACGAAGTTCAGGGGCCAAATAATGGGTTCGCATGCAGTTTGGTAATGAAAACCCTCAAATCGCTACTAAATCGAGTGTTCGCAGTTTGACCGTTTTGCAAAATACCACCAAACCGTTAACCATTAAAATCATAACTAGACCTACCACGGTTTGCGTGGTCTAGTTTTGCAATTTTCCCGCAACACATTTTCAATAAATTAAAAAAAAAACAAAAAACAAAAAAAAACATGTTATACATTCCATAAAAGTTCATAATGTTCATCGACAAAAATACAACAAAACACATATCGGTATATGGCCATCCACTATAATCAGTTTCCATAATTTGGCAAAATTAATTGGCAATTTACATTTGAGTAATGGGGTTAAAGATTTTTTTTTTTGATATGAAAACTTTTTAAATGCCCTTGGAACACGTCTCATTAGATGTGCTCGCGCACACATCTTTAGGCACATCCACCGCATGTCCAACTTGAGTGCACAAAACATTTTCCATATCTTTGTTTTTAGTGTTCTTCAAAACGAGCTTTCGGTTAAGTAAAACAAAAAAAGCTGTAGCATGTTGTCAGATGTGCCCCTTATCATGCGTGGCTCTTGAATCGAGACAAATCTGACGAAGGAGAAATGGATTGGATTTTCAAATTAATGGTTTTGCTGTTTTCGGAAGAGCATACACTCACGACAAGTGAGCGCGCGAATGGGCGTGTTAGTGGTATAAAGGAAAGAGATAATATCTGCGCCAAAGACACTGTGTGATTTGATTCTCTGTTACCACTACTACCAATTAGGCTCGAGAAGCAGAACCATCGGATCGAGCCTCTCCAATCCCAATCCATTTCTTTTAAATTCTCGCTTCACATGCAAATTTGTACTCTCTTCTTCCTCTCTCGCATACTGAGTTATCTCCTTTGAAGAGATTTGTTAATTCAGTCCGCTTCAATTCATCAAATCTCTCACACTCATGAGAAATGCATTTTGTGTGATTTCTATAACATCTCTAACGATGGCAATCAATCCAACCGATTGATCGATTTTTGATTCACGTTTGCCTTGTACAGATCTTAAACTAACTTGTTCTTCGTGAATTCTTTGATTTTCTTGATAGAACTTCATGAGTTCTTTGATATTCAATGATCTAGATCTATCATTACATAGTGATTTCCATGACTTGTATGATGATCTTAACAATTTCTAGAGTTTCTTAGAACTCATAAATCTGCATTCTTGATCGTCATGAACGAAGCATATATATTTATCTTTTTGTTTTTGTTGTTTCGCTCGATTTTCCAGTGTCTTAGGATGATTGTTTAAATCGTCTTCTTCTTCGGATTTAGGTTTGTTAATTACTCGCATTCTAGATCGCTTACATTACCTACATAGCTAGCGGTTTCCATGACTTCGTTCGGTAACAATCTCTGAGTTTCTCATATGTATCTCTGCATTCTTAATATCTTGAACGAAGCATGTAATCATCTTTGCTTTCTTGCTTTGCTCTTATTTGAGATGATGAGTATTTCATTTTCAGTTGCTCTGTTCAATTTCATCACAATGTGACGAGATGAGTTTCCTAATATTTCTATACATCTGATTAAGTTTCAAAGAAACGCTACATAGACAACACTGAATTTCTTTGTATAAAAATGAAAATATTGGAAAAGTTAGATGTTTATTTGCTTTGATGGATGGATGATTTCAATGTTTGGAGGAAACAAAAATTGTGAAGATAATTTGGCGGTTCGGTTAAAATCAATGAAGTCAATAGAGGAAAAGTGCGATTGGATTCGTTTATTTACTATGAAGAGTCTCATAAAGAGATGAAACTAGGAAATATAATCATGAAGACTTGTATACATATAATTAAGGAGTTGAACTCTTAAGGCATCTATCTTATTGTAAGCAATTTCTTTGGGAGAGCGAAGGAGAGAAGCGACCTCAGAAAGTCGAAAGTGGCTGGTATTTGCTCTTTGTTCTTCAATTACATCTCTCAAAAATGAGTGCGGGATATATATTTTGTCGGAGAGGAGGAAAATCGCACAATTTCATCAAGCAACTTCGAAGCAACTGGTTTTCGGTTTTCATTTAATATTAATCTATATCAATTTCTACTAGATCTTTGTTATATACATATCATAGGACACATTCATGATTAGGATGGATCTAAAGGATTTAGAAACATGCCATCAAGTTCATTAAATCGAACTAGATCCATGTAGGCAACTTCAATTAATTTGAGGTTGAGGCTTTGTTATTCTTATTGTCTTTGTTGAAGAAAGGTAAATTTATTTCAAATACTATATGTGTGAATTTACAAATATAAGTTTCTGATTACATGTAAAAATTGTTTCGGAAAATTTGGAAAATTTGGAAAATTTGATGTTGATTGTGTATTTATCTTGACGATTGGTTGAGTTTAGTGTTTGGAAGAATTAATTAAAATTTTGAAGATTTAGTGGTGTCGAGTACTTGAAGCATAGAGTATTCATGTGGTTGAACCCAACTAGCTTAGTGTTTGGATGATGCTAATTAGATGACAAACATCAGTTTGATTCGATTCATGAGTAGGGAAAAACTCATAAAGTAATGAATTCAGCAGAGGAAAAATCATAATGAAAGAAAAAATCTTAAGTTGTACCATTATGTAATATTGTAACTCAAAAGGAGCCTTTCATCTTTCTAAAAATTCTTCAATGTTTTTGGCTTCTCATTGTGTAGGTAAATTTTGATGGACTTGCTTGAGGTTTTGGTTAAACCTTATTTCATCTATTTGATAGCTTGATCAATTATTAGTCAAACTCTTTTTTCCTTATTGTAATGATGTTCCCCAGGAGTGTCACCATGAAGGCACTTATTAATCTTGGAAGTTTGGGGAGGCGGTGGAAGCCATTGCCATTGAGTGTACCAAAGCCATTTGGTTGATTTTGCTAATAAACCCGCAATTCTTTATCGAGTTAGACCATTCCTTGACGTGCATCTCGCTTGCAATTTTTGGTAAAACATGGATTTGTGTATGTTGTGATTTTCATTAATAGTTGGGTGCGTGCTAATCTCTTTTTTATATATTTTTTGCATCTAGATTGAAGCTCTCAAAGCAACTGGAGTGGGTGAAGTGTTTGTTGTCATCAACAAGGAACAAGAGGTAAGACAAAAGGCATCTTCGTCTTATTCTGCAGCTAGAGGAAGTTAAAAAGATTAATGATATGCATATATATATATGCCATTCTTCTATAGGTGATGACCACTGTTTTGAAGGACTTTGAGACGAAACTCCAAATTCAGATAACATGTCTATGCGAGACTAAAGCCCTGGGCAGTGCAGGGTCTTTAGCTTTTGCCAAAGAGAAGCTGATGGATGGTGGTCCATTTTTTTGTGCTTAACAGCAACGTCATATGTGAATACCCCCTCGAATCATTGATAGACTTTCATAAAAGTCACAACAGAGAAGCTTCTATAATGGTCACCAAGGTAACTTCAAGAGTATTACTGCGTACATATTGCTATATGTGAATGCAATTAATCTCAATATGAAAAAGTAGAATAATCAATTTCAGATTTTTGTTGATTTGGATGAAGATGAAATTTCCCTTTTCCTTTAGAAGTGAATATTTTGCATTGAAATTTTACTCTTTCCTCCAAATAGGTGGACGATCCATTGAAATATAGTGTTGTAGTTATGGAAGAAGCAACAGGAAAGGTTGAAAGCTATGTGGAAATGCCTAAGACTGTCAATGGTAACTATATTGATGCTGGGATTTACCTTTTGAACTCATATATGTTCTTGATCGAATCAAGTTGAGACTAACTTCTTTGGAGAAAGTATTTTCCAAGATAGCGACAAAGCGAGGACTTTATGCAATGATGTTAACTCGGGTTGGATGCATATTGACTAGTAAAGACTACCTTATTGGCGTAGGTTTATATTTGGATACATTGAGAAAGAAGAATTCATCTGAATTGTCTCTTGGATCTCACATTCGTGGTAATGTATTGATCAGACAGGCTATTGTGATTGGAAAGACTGTCTCATTGGACCATTTGTGGCAATTGGACCTAGGAATGTGTAGTAGAGGCGAGGAGTAAGGCATGTCAATTTGTGTTACGATGCGTGGGGCTTGCATCAAAAGAAACTCTGCACATGTAGCAAGCATTATTGGATGGAATTGTAGTGTTGGTGCCTGGGCTCGTGTTGATAACTTTGCTCATTCTTGATGAAGATATGCACATTGCAGATGAAGTATCTTGCAACTAAGCAACTATGCGCCTCTTGATTGACAAGGAGATCATTGACGAATTAAGGAGGATTTCAAAATTTTTACAAGTGAAGATGTTAAGAGGATAACTAATGATTTTACGCAATGATCGTTTACTCGGTTCAAGCGAGACATGGTTCTGTCTTCATGGGGGTTTTAGAGGATTCAAGTGTTGTGACCATTAAGTCTTTGAAGGTGGAGAGCAAAAAGTCCAAGAGCCAGGTATGTATTACGGTTTCGATTACTCGTTATTAGCTAGCTTATCTCGATTGTTTATAGAGTAATTAATTAGTTATATTTTAAGAGATCAGCAAAAAAAAAAAAAAAATCATTGTTAGCAACATTTGTTAGTTGTTACGAGACTTCATTCTGATTCTTGTTAATTAAGGTTGAATATCACTCTTAAATCTATATCCGAGACTACTCGATAACGTGTGTAACAATTAGGTGAAGTTAGTAACATTACATTTACATATAATCTCTGTGCATTCTAATCTGTTGTCATAATTTAAGGTGCTCAACGGAATGATGACCTTGAGCCAATTGAAGCATTCCGAGTGTGAGTGCGGACTCATCGGTTGTTGCGTCGAACCTGAAAGCGGTGGCGTTGGTATATGAATACATGCGAACGGGAGCCTCCTCGAACACCTTCAAGAGGATTCGTCCAAGCACGTCAAGGCCTTGACGTGGAGTGAGCGCCTCAACATAGCACTCGAGGCGGTAGATGGGTTAGCCTACCCGCATTCCGCAATGGTGCGGCTCGTACCACAAAGACGTGAAATCCAACAACATTTTGTTGAATGAGACCCTCAGTGCCAAGATAACGGATTATGCGCTTTCGGGATTGGTACCCACATTGGGGACATTAGGATACTTAGACCCGGAGTACGCTGTGGATTCCCAGCTCACCGATAAGAGCGACGTATACAGTTTTGGCGTTGTCTTTGTTGAGCCGCTTACATCGCGAAAAGCTATTGAGGAAGGAGGCCATGATAATGATCATAACGAGTGGTGGCCTTTGCTAAAAAGAAGAATGAGGAGAACTAGTTTTATGGAGATCGTTGATTCGGGTTGAGGGAGGCGACAAGTCGGTTTCACTTGCAGACAATGATGGAGTTAGCTGTTTTGGCTTTCCGTTGCTTGGAAAAGAAACCTCCGCCCAACAATGAAGGAAGTCGCTAAAAAGATAAAGAAAATAGTATTGAGGATCTTAACACGGTTTGAGGAATAGTTTTAGCTATGCTTTTTTTTTTATTGGTTATAACTGTTCAAGGAATGTTATTTTGTGGTTTTAATTCTGATTATCATTTAGTACGTATTTTCCTTAAAGGAATAGTATTGATTATCATTTAGTACGTATACATTTTTTTTTTTTATCATTTAGTACGTATTTTTCTTTTAGGCCCAACTAGGCACATCCCATCCTACAAAAAAGAAAATACCAACCAGGCACTGCATCCCATCCTACAAAAGAAAATACCAGAATCACAATAACAATGTCACACCGCAAGACATATTAACTCACAAGAGCTTTCTATGCGACCTTGGCATGCATGTTATGCATCGAGATCTGTATATCCTTGCATCTCGAGGTGTGCATGAATGGCTCTTATGAGCCAATGTGTCGTGCAGTGTAACACGCGGTTGTCATTCTAGCACTTCTCTCATGCAAAACACATGATATGCATGCCTCGCTAGCTAGGTGTACATCATAATGCACATCGCGTTCGATGTGTGTGTCATGTACCTTGATGTGCGATTCATGCGCATCCCAAGGAGCATCGCACACACATCATGAGAACGCAATGTAGGTTTTGATATGCGTTTGGCGATGTACGCCTAGCATTTTTCCATCGAACTTGCTAACATTTAAAATATATAGTGGATAACTAATAGGCCTCAACTCCAACCACAGTCGGCCCCAAGCAGGGGCTGGTGGGGCAAAGGCCTCGGACCCCCATTTTTTTGGGGGCCCCACTTTTTAAATTTTTTTATAGAATCCTTATATATCCATTATATATAAAATAAATTTATATTTATTACCAAAAATAAAGTTGAGCAAATGCAGGTGACCCAAAGTGGGCACGAACTTGTCATTGTCTTTGAGATACACATCGATCTTTGTGCGTATACATATCAATGCATAAAATCAATTAACACCCACAAATGCATGTCCATTTTGCGTCTCCAATTTAAATCAATATAGTTATTTCCTTCAGTAAAGATGTACCACATTAGTAACTATTTTAGAAATACATGAAGTTAAAAAATATATTGCACGCATCAAAGAACCATCATATAATATTTAGGAAACTTTCTTTGTACGCTTTAATATTTATAAGTAAAACTAATTAGATTAATATTTTAAATTAAAAGCTTATAAACTAAAAAAATAAATATAAATAATAAAAACTCATAACTTATAAAGCCGAGAAAAGAAAACTCATTACTTGTTTATGTTCGGCCTAAAAAATACTTATTTTCGTTTTCTCCATTTTCCTTAATTCACTCCATTATACATACACGCACACTATCCCACTAATTTAATTAACTTATCAATTTCATTTATCTAACGGTTGATTTAATAATTTGGTGATCATGACTTTAATGGTATATGTTGCTTTCAATCCAATAGTGGTGTATTCAATAACGATTTTAATAGACTTTTGGTTACTTTTAAAAGTGGATGACTTTTCAGAAGTTTGTAGATTTTTGTAAACTTTTAAAGACTTTGATAAACTTTTATGTAAACTTCATTTTGACGACTTTTATTAACATTTAAGATTTTTAGTAACTTTTGGGAACTTAAACATGATTTTGATTGATACTAGTAAATTTTTGTGATCTTATATTGAAACAAATATTTTGCACTTTATTATAAAAATAGATGAATAATTATATTTCTTTTTCTTAAGAACTATTACTATTTTTTTAAAAAGTATTTTTGTATTTTAATAAAAAAATTATATATAAATATTAATGAATTACTATTAAGATAATAACATAACAAATAAGTAAATAGATATCAACAAAACAAATAGATAAATGAATCATTTTTTAGTGGCAAAAAAGAACCAAGTAAGATCATTGTGTGTAAAAATTTTGCACTTTATTTTCCACTTAAGTAAAAAAAAACTTATATTTTTTCTTTAAGAATGATAGTTTAAGTTTTTTAAAATGCACTTCTTGCATTTGAAAAAAGAAAATATACAGTTATTTTCGCCAAAAAATAATAATATTACATTTTTTGAAATTATAATTATACACTTAATAAACGAAACTTCTTTGTAAAAAAATCCTATAAAAATGTACAATGATGCAAGAATGAGATCTTTTTAATAACGACATCATTTTCATTTTCATCAACATAGACATTAGAGTATAATGAGTGAGCAATGAAATTCATGAGTTGTTGAGTGATTGAAGAAGTTGATAAAAACAATTGATAAGAAAATACCTTGTGAACAATGAAGTTATTATTGAATAAGGGAAGTAACAAAAATTAGTAGTCTCTAAAAGTTTTTAGGTTGAGGCGATGAGAAGTTATAGATTTTTTATGCGTATTTTTATACAAAAAGTTTATAAAAGTCGAAATTTGTAACCAAACCACAGAAGTCACAAAAAATCTAAATACACCTTACTTTTATAAACTCTCTAAAAGTTTAAATTGAATATCTCAAAACTTTTATAAACTTTTAAAAGTCTATAAAAGTTTACATTGAATACACCTTACTTTTATAAACTCTCTAAAAATTTTAATTGAATACACCTAAACTTTTTTAATAATTAAAAATAATCAAAAGTCAATTAAAATCTCAATTGAACACATCTCTCGCAAGATTATTTTAATTTCATCATTAATTTATTTTTTATCTAAAATTATTAATATCATGTGTATTTCAAGGGAAGAAGCTACAACATATTCAAAAAAACTAATAAATAACCAAAAAAATATTTTACTATCTAAAAAAAAAAAAATTTGCTGCTATATAGTATGTGAAAACTAAGGGGCCCGTTTTATAATTTTGTCTCGTGCCCCTTAATACTTCAAACCGACCCCGACTCCAACCACCACACCAAGCTATTTGATAAGTCGTTATTATATTTTTTTTATAATTAAGTTTCCAAAATATTAGTCTAATTATTTTTATTTATTATTTTCAGGTTAAATGGAGTGCGCGATTGAATTCGGGGCGAAAAAAACTACGCAAAAATTTGTCATTCCTGCAGTTTGATCAGCCACCGTTTGATCTGCCTCCAGACACGTACGACACACAGCTGAAGGAAATTTTTCCCAAAGTACACATGTTATAATATTTAATGAGGAAAATAGGGATGAAAAATTTTTTTTCCTGGGGTGTAGGCAATAACGCCTATTGGGAAGGCGTCATCTACGTTGCAAAAATTTTTGTTCTGATGTTGCCACGTGGATAGCGCCTTCTCAAAAGGCGTTATCCACGTGGCTGACATCGTGGCGGGTAGAACACTGATAGCGCCTTCGCAGAAGGCGCTATCAGTGTATGTGTCCACGTCGACATGTCCACGTGGACTGACGTGGACACATTAGGGTTTTCTCGATCCACGTGGATCCACGTGGATCCACGTGGACCGGGAAAACCCGTGGCATACTAATAGCGCCTTCGCAGAAGGCGCTATCATATGCCACGTGGGAAAAGAAAAGGGGTTTCCCGGTCCACGTGGCTCCACGTGGACCGGGAAACCCGTGACTTAGGGGCGCAAATAGTGCCTTCTCAAAAGGCGCTATCTGCACCCCACAGTCATCTTCCCGAAACCGACGCGAGAGAATATATTCTCTGCGTCGGTTTCGTCCTTCTTGGTATAGGGGTAGGGGGTAGGGGGTGGGGGTGGTGTAGGTCACGGGGTGGCCACGGGTTTCTTGTGGAGAGTGGGGTGGGTCGGGTACTTAAGGAGGGGAGGGGGAGCGAACCAGCAGAGAGAGGCAAGACATATGAGGGAGGAAGAAGGAGGGGCGGACAGACTATTTTAACGGGAGAGAGTGGGCGAGTGTGTACGCGCGGCGGAGACGTTTGTCGAGCTTGGCGGGGGTACGTGGTGGTACGTGGAACGTGGTGTTTTGTGGATGTCCAGCGGTGAGGCAGAGCAGCGGTGATGGCCAGTGGAGGAGGAGGAGGGATCTACGGCGGCGGCGGGGGAGGAAGGAGCGACGGCGGCGGAGGAGGAAGGCGACGTAGAAATGAATGGAGTGGAGGTAGGAGAAGGAGGAGGTATGTGTATATAGTTAAGTTAGTTTAGTTAGTTAAATAAGATTGTTTAAGTTAGTTTGATTAATTTAATTTGAGTTTGTTTAAGTGAGTTTAGTTAATTAAATATGTTTACGTTAGTTTAGTTTGTTTAATAAGTTTAGTTCGATTAGTTTGATTAAGTTAGTTTTATTAAGTTAGTTTTAGTTTGTTTAAGTGAGTTTAGTTAATTAAGTATGTTTCTGTTAGTTTAGTTTGTTTAATAAGTTTGTTTAAGTTAGTTGACGTTTGTTAGTTAATTAAGTTTGATTAAGTTAGTTTTCATTGTGGAGTGGGTACATGTTTGTTTACGTTAGTTTAGTTTAGTGAGTTTGTTTAAGTTAGTTTAGTTAATTATGTTTGTTTAAGTTAGTTTACTTAATTAAGTTTAGTTAAGTTGGTATAGTTAATTACGTTTAGTTAATTAAGTTTAGTGAATTAAGTTTAGTTAATTAAGTTTGTTTGAGGTATTTTAGTTAATTTACCGAAGGAGGAGGTATGTTTAGTTAATTACGTTTGTTTAAGGTAGTTTAGTTAGTTTAGGTTAGATGTTTAGTTTAGGTATTTAGCTTAGTTAAGGTTCGGTAATTTAGTTTGGTTAGTTTAGCTTAGTTTAGTTTATGCAAAAGATTGACCAAATTTGTTTAGGTTGTTTAGGTTGTTAATATATAGTGACATTACTTATTTAATTCACAAATCAATATTGAATCGCAATTACACCTAACTGCATGCATGCTAATAAGAAGCTATAATTACTATATGATCTGAAAGTAATAGAGAGACGCCAGTTTTAACACGGCCAACCATGTGCATCCCTGATTCAACGCATGATTCCCCCCATGATGCACCTACCTCCAATACACAAAACTCCACAAACATATATGTTATATTTTATGTCAAGGAAAGCCCCTAAATTTTTGAATCCATATATATAGTAGACTAAGCTCATTTAGACTTTGAATTCGTTGCGATCCACTTAAGTTTCATGAACACATCCACACTTTTGTGCTTTTGTTTTTTTTGGATATGTTTATGTTTTATTAGGTTATTTTAGGTAACGATTGGTTCACACACTTTGGGTAATTTATTTTAGATAAGGTTACGTTAGTTAATTAACTTACTTGAGGTTAGTTTTCAATTATTATTTGGGTACATGTTTGCTACGGTTACTTGGGTTAGTTAATTGTGATTAGTGTAATTAAGGTCTGTTGTTGGGCAATTTTAGGTTGGTACTGCTCCTTAATTAGGTTTGTAGAATTTTTTTGGTTAATGCTGTTAACTGAGCATATATATATATAAAGAAAATTTTCTTATTTTCTATCTACGTTTTCAAAACATTATTGAGGACATATAGTCCAACTCTATCCTAAATATATCATCTTTGTTATGTTCCTGCGGGTAATTGGTTATTTTATGTTAGATTAGGCCAACTTAGTTAGTTAAGTTATTTGAGGTTAGTTTTCATTTATTATTTGTGTTCTAAACTAACGAAAATACAATGTTATTGCAGGAATATTTCATTGAAGAGGAAAAGCGGAGGAAACAAGTAAGTTCATTAATTTAGTATTTTCATAATAATTTATTTAGGTTAGGTTATGGTTTGCATGATATATAGGGACATAGGTATTTTGTTTATGAAGAACGGTTGATATGTTTATTTATTGAACGTTATTACACAGAAAATGTAAGTGCGAAAGAATGAGTATGCTCTGTAGTTGCGCTATTAATTAATTACTTATCGTTTGGTTTCGTACAACACTCATTTTATTTTTCTAACCTTTTTTTTAGTTGTACTGCAATGGATCCAGGACCTTCAGATCCATCACTGTTGCAACTCCAATCTACACACAGATCAACGCGAACCTGGAGGGGCGAGGTAACATGTTTTTCCTCAATACGTCAAATTTACACCAAAAATGTATCAAAAACATACTTTAATACATTTTCAATTACAAGGTGTACGAAACAATGCGCGTACGTCGAAGACGTGGGGTCGTTGATCGAACGATGCAGTATCATTCTAGGATGATCCCATATCTTCGTGCCAGTGGGTTTTATGGGATATCTCGGGTAGCATTTTTCAGCCTTGATTGGGCTTTGATTACTGCGTTTGTAGAGAGATGGCGCCCTGAGACGCATACATTTCATATGCATTGTGGGGAGTGCACCATTACACTCCAAGACGTGCAGGTACAGCTTGGATTGCCTATCGAAGGTATGCCTGTGACGGGAACGACGGACGCAGACTATGCTGATGTCTGCGAGAGGCTACTTGGACGAACTCCTAGTGGAGATGACGCCGTTGGTTGTAAACTTAAGGTCGATTGGCTCGAGCGTCACGTACCAGCAATAGATGATGATAGCGATGAGGAGTCGGTCCAACGGTACGTTCGCTCGTATATACTACAACTTATCGGTGGATGTCTTTTCGCCGACAAGTCCAATCGATTCGTACATTTGATGTTCCTACCATTGCTGGAGGATTTCCAACTAGCTGGACAATATAGTTGGGGGAGTGCTTGTTTGGCTTATTTGTACAGGGAGTTGTGTCGCGGATCTCGCGCAGGGGCACATGAGGTTGCTGGCGCGTCAATTCTTTTACAACTTTGGGCATGGGACAGATTTCCATTCATAGCACCGCGGCGCTGCGTGTTTCTAGAGCTCAGCAGCGAACTGTGGATGGCCAAAATATGCTTATGGACGTTCCACTCGGACACAGGTATGAAAGTCGATTTGTCATTAATTTGCATAAAAATCTTGTCCAATTTCATTTATCTTAACTTATTGTCTTCTACACAGATGGCTCGATGCATTTTCGGTATCACAAAGTGCGACGCACGTCGTATCGGCTTACCGTGATGCACTCGACTCGCAGAGGCATAAGGATGATGTGGTCTGGCAACTTTATGCAGAACTCATGGGGTCTCTTCCCGATTACCGTACAAATGGTCACGGAAGTTGGCTCTCGACGTGTCCCCTTATTTGTTTCCACATTGTGGAGTGGCATCGACCAGAAAGGGTTATGAGACAATTCGGCATGGTACAAGTGGTGCCACCTAATTGTGCTTACGACGCCCAACTGCACCGCCTCGAATTGCGTGGACATCATCATGAAAATTGGGTGACCTTCCATGCAAGCTATATACACATGTGGGAGAATCGTGGGGACACCATTGCCACAGCGGCACTTAATGAAGGCCACGATCACCAAGACTACATGACGTGGTATCGCTCGGTCACTAGGAGATTCATTGGACACGACGGGGCGTTACGTGACTACTCGGTAATATTCTAACTCTTTCTTTTCCTCGAACATTCAATATCTTATATTGCGTGCTCTGACCTCTTATATTTTGTATATCAGCGTAACTTGGTGCATCGACTGAGGCGAGTGTTTATCGAGGATGGGTACGAGCAAGGTCTTGCTGCGCTTGATGAAGGGATTCAAATTTTAGACGAAGATGAAAGGCGAAGGTCTACTCTTTCGCATGACGGAATTGACGTCGAGCAAGACATTAATGAGGATAATGAACAGGACGATGAAGAAGACGATCAGGCCGAACCAAACATAGAGGTGAGAAGAAGACGAGCATGACCGAGAGGCGTGCGGGAACGCACCAGCGTCCTCGTCCACCACGTCCATCTACTCGGATCGAGATTGTTGCAGAGAGTAGCGAGACGATCTCCTCCAAGACGTTCATCTCGTTCGAGAGCGAGTAGAACGAGACGGCTGTGGTGAGTAGCCAACGATCGTCGACACCCCGGAAGAACCTCAAATGTTTGTACCCAAGCCGCCGAGCGTGAATCTTCCTCCTTACTATTTTGATCCATACGCACTGGGCGTCGTCTTCATATGTGGACCATGGAATGCCTCATCCTCAAATGTATCCATCACCGCCTCAAGCACATGCCTAGTCCATATACTCCTACTCCTCATACTTACAATATGCCATATGGTGGAGATCCCTCTTTCATGAACTTGTTGACCATGTCGCAGACCTCATATTCCTTTTCCCCAACCCCATACAGGAGCCAATATTTTGGGATGGTTCCACTTCCAATTTTGGGAGCATCGATAGCAGAGGTGAGTCGAGTGAAGCACGGAGGAAACACATGAATCTACTCGACGTGATTCAATGCAAGACCAGCTACCTCAACAACCTCAACCAGGATGTACAAACACATCGACCAACTAGACAAAGAGTACGTCCGGTTTGCATCACCGAGCAACAACGTCAACGTAACCGCAGGAATAGACCTGCATGATGACTTTTCTTCAAGTCATGGTGATTTGTAGATAGCTACTGATTTGGGTGAACGAAGTACGTGTATACAACCTTCTCATTGAATAAACTTATTTCTCATGTTTTCTATATTATTATAATGTCGTATATGTGATTACTCTTCAATAGTTAGTCTAGTTTGTTAAGATAGTTTAGGTTATTTGTTTAATTTAACTTAAATGGTTAGCTTAGTTAGTTAGGTGTCGGTGGTTAGGTTATATTAGTTTAGTTTGGTTAGGTTAATTATCTTAGTTACTTAAGTTAGTTTAGTTTAGGTGTTGAGGTTAGTTTACTTTAGTGTAGTTGAGTTAGGGTATGTTCGTTAGTGTAGTTTAGTTACTTTAGTTTACATACTTAGGTTAGGTTAGGTTAGTCGAGTTTAGTTCGCATAGAACCGGTGTGGTTAGGTTGTTAACAAGTAACTCTCGAGCTAATTGGATGTTTGTTTAGTTTCGTTTCGTAGTTTACGTGGATCGTTTTTTGGTTGTTTATTTTGTTAGTTAAGTTAGTTATTTTAGTTTACTTAGTTTGTATTGTTTACGTGGTTAGGTTAGTTAAGGTTAGTTAGGTTAGTTAAGGTTAGTTAGTTTAGTTTGGTTAGTTTCATTTAGTTAGTATGTTTAGTTTGCAATTAAGTTAGTCTATTTTTTGTTGTTTGTGTGAGAATCGTCACGGTCTTCATTGAACTTCGACACAAAAAACACAACAATGTCATGCACAAAGTTAGTTAGTTTACATGAGGTTAGTTAGTTACTTAGTTTAGTTTGGTTTGGTTAGGTTAGTTAAGGTTAGTTTACTCTAGTTTAGTTAAGGTTAGTTAGTTAGTTAGTTTAGTTTGGTTCGGTTACAATAGTTTAAGTTAGTTAGTTTAGTTTAGTTAGTTAGTTAGTTAGTTAGTTAGTTAGTTAGTTAGTTAGTTTAGTTTGGTTAGGTTAGTTAAGGTTAGTTCGTTTAGTTTAGTTTGTTTATTTAAGGTTACTTATGGTTAGTTAATGTTAGTTATTTCAGTTTACTTTAGTTAGTTAGTTAGTTAGTTAGTTAGTTAGTTAGTTTAGTTAAGGTTACTTACTTATGTAGTTTAGTTTGGTTTGGTTAGGTTAGTTAAGGTTAGTTAGTTTAGTTTAGTTTAGTTACTTAGTTAGTTAGCTAAGTTAGTTAGTTTAGTTTGGTAAGGTTACTTATGGTTAGTTATTTTGGTTTAGTTTGGTTAGTTAAGGTTAGTTAGTTAAGGTTAGTTAGTTTACTTTGTTAGTTAGTTTAGTTTGGTTAGGGTAGTTAATGTTAGTTAGTTTAGTTTACTTTGGTTAGTTAGTTAGTTAGTTAAGTTAAGTTAGTTAGTTACTTATTTAGTTTAGTTAAGGTTAGTTAGTTATTTAGTTTAGTTTGGTTTGGTTCCCTTAGTTAAGGTTAGGTAGTTTAGTTTAGTTAGTTAGTTAGTTAGTTAGTTAGTTAGTTAGTTTAGTTAGGTTAGGTTAGTTAGTTTAGAAAAGAAAGTTGAAGGTTGAAACCAATGTACATATATATATATATATATATATTCAAAATTTGTTTCTTTTTTATATAAATATAAACTCCTTTGGTTGTAATTGTCGAGATCGCTCGACTACGACCACGACGACATGGCCTTGAAGCGGCTCATGGTGTGTCGGCGGACAAATCGAGTCCGATTGGTGACGTGGCGGTGAGGTGGCGATGACGTGGTGGTGATATGGAGGTGGCGGACAGATCGGTGCGTTTGTGAGGTGGCGGTGACGTGGCGTGGGTTTGTATAGATAGCGCCTTTTGAAAATACGCTATCTATACATGTGTTGCCACGTCACCGCCACCTCGCGCCACCTCACAAACGCAACTTTAGCTAATAACGCCTTTTCAAAAGGCGTTATTGAAGTATGTGAGGTGGCGCTGAGGTGGCGGTTATGTGGCGGCCACATGTATAGATAGCGCCTTCTCAAAAGACGCTATCTGTACAAACGCCGCCACGTCATCGCCACGTCGCACCACGAACCAACATCCCACCCCAATAACGCCTTCTCAAAAGGCGTTATTTGTGATAAAAAAAAAAAAAAAAAAAAAAAAAAAACTTTCCTATTTTGTGAAATAAATTGTAAACCAACCCTACTTTTGGAAAAACGAACAAAAAGCAACCGAGAATATGCGGTAGCTGACACACTTTCTCACGCAGCGTTTTGGACCCGTTCGTCAAGCCTCAAGATTCATGAGAGATCGCATCAGATGAGAAATGAGAGATGATTCTGCATCGAGATCCGGTTGCACTGACTCCCATATTTTAGCTGATTATTGAGTGAGAGTTGTCAACTTCGTTCATCCCTTGATCTTCATCGAGATACGTATCAGCACAAACTCCCAGTAATTCGGCGATGATGAAGACCTTTTATCCATTCACATTAGCCGTCGATTTGCCTTGCGATACGCACAAGGACGCACTCCCAGATCTTCGCACGCATCTCTCTCTCGCCCCTCCGTTTCAGTCAGCTGCCACGTGTCCTCACCACACACGCCAGCCACGTCCTCTCCACCAATGGGACTCCGCCACGTCGTCACACGCTGCAGCACAGCTAATGGGAGACTCCCACCTGAACCTGCAGCAAACACGCAACAGCCGCCAGATCTGCCTCGGTGCACGTATCATTAAACAAACCAGCAAAATCACGTTCGCTTTCTCTCGACGGCTATTCTTTTTCCTCTATGCTTTTTGTTTTTTTTTTTTTTTTTATTGTATTCTTACAACCATGAAACACTAATCTTGTGGACTAGTCAAGATTAAGAAAGAGGTTCGACCATTCTTATTGTGAGATTTACTTATTTTAATTTCATTCTTTTTTTGGTATTTTATTTTCTTTGGTATTGCATGATTAATTAGGGTTAAACTTTGTTTTAAACCTTGATTTTATTGTTAGTGAGTTGTACACATTTGTAAGACCACACAAGTGGCAATAAATCATACCGATTGATTCGACCGTTTTGTAACCGATCAAGTATCTTAGGAATCTAGATTAAATTGGAAGCAATCGTACTTGTGCGATTCGGTTGTTTAGGTGTAGTGCATTCACAAAATTCATTGCGGTAATCGTGTTAAACCTAATTCGCTTGAATATAGGGTTATACGTTTAGCTAGGGAAATAATTATTATTGTACCTTAGCTATTGAAAATAAGAAATGCGAGGAACCGCGTACGTTACCGGGTTTATAGCTACACTGTGATACTTTTGATTTGCATACTTTACATAGATTGAAGACCAAATCCAATCTTTTGTCTGTATGTCATGACCTATGTATTTTCATTAATTAGTTTCAAAACTATTCTTCCCTTTTAAATTTAGTTTCTTGCTATTTAAATTAGTTAATTTACTAATTTTAGGCACAGACATTGTCCTGAATACTATGAATTTATATTTATTTTTTATAAATAAAATTTGTTTAAAAATCAAATATAAAATATATTAAGAATGATGTAATAATAAAGCTGTTTGTGTACAAAAATAAAAAGAACAAAAACAAAAGAAATTTAAAATAATGTACTTAGGCTATTAATTAGGATACTAATATTAATTAGCCAAACATTAATTTGAGAGCTATGTAGAGTTGACATGTGTCAACATGTACATAATATATATATATATATATATATATATATATATATATATATATATATATATATATATATATATATATATATATATATTCGTTCTCTCAAAACCCTCGTTTTTCTTTTTCTTTTAAAACCTTAGAAAGAATGTCAATCTCTGTAGGATCGACCATTTACTACTATCTATAAAATAGTTGGTTTATAAATTATATTTTATTGATGCGTCGACGCGTCACAATTGTTGGTGACAAATGCCCCTCTTATATTTTTTGGTTTCCTACATGGTGTATGATGCTAACCGCAATCCACGCTCACGCACCGTCAAACCCCATAGCGGGGGACAACCCTCCCATTCTTTTTTTTTTTTTTTCATTCATAAAAACTCGAACTCCATACCTTATTTAAGGGGATAAAATTCCTTGCTACTTGGACCAAATGATTGTTGGTAATGCCCCTCTTATTACTTACATTAAAGTAAAGGTAATGTAGCGTGCCCCTTGATTTGCGTCAACAAGATCTGCGTGCGTGCCTAGATGTGTGTCTTACCGGAGCATCACAACATTTTCCTTTTAAGTAAATAAAAACTAAACCTCGGGAGTAAAAAAGTAAATGAACAACTACATAGCAAAAGCACTCTCATTCAACCATACGTTTCCTAGCTACTTGATTTTTTTATTCTTTTTCTAAGGAGAAAATTCGGCAATATAAGGGCAGTATAAAAATCTATTTATTTATTTTTTTGCTGAGATAAAAATCTATTTGTTACTCAATAAAAAGTTCAGCATGTCAATTACAAGTTCTATGTTGATATGACAAAGCATCTTTGGTGAGTGAGATGGACGAGACATTACATGTCGAAAGACAAATTTTAGGAGCGAGAGGATTTAGAGTTAGACTCCTCTTGAAGTTATCTTCAACATGCCTTACAATAAAAAAAAAAAAAAAAAAAAATCATGTTATATGGCCATCCACGGTTTGCGTGGTCTAGTTTTGCAATTTTCCCGCAACACATTTTCAATTAAAAAAAAAAAAAAAAATGTTATACATTCCATAAAAGTTCATAATGTTCATCGACAAAAATACAACAAAACACATATCGGTATATGGCCATCCACTATAATCAGTTTCCATAATTTGGCGAAATTAATTGGCAATTTACATTTGAGTAATGGGGTTCAACATTTTTTTTTTTTTTTTGATATGAAAACTTTTTAAATGCCCTTGGAACACGTCTCATTAGATGTGCTCGCGCACACATCTTTAGGCACATCCACCGCATGTCCAACTTGAGTGCACAAAGCATTTTCCATATCTTTGTTTTTAGTGTTCTTCAAAACGAGCTTTCGGTTAAGTAAAACAAAAAAAGCTGTAGCATGTTGTCAGATGTGCCCCTTATCATGCGTGGCTCTTGAATCGAGACAAATCTGACGAAGGAGAAATGGATTGGATTTTCAAATTAATGGTTTTGTTGTTTCGGACGAGCATACACTCACGACAAGTGAGCGCGCGAATGGGCGTGTTAGTGGTATAAAGGAAAGAGATAATATTCGCGCATGCGCCTGTGTGATTTGATTCTCTGTTACCACTACTACCAATTAGGCTCGGAGCAGAACCATCGATCGTAGAGCCTCTCCAATCCCAATCCATTTCTTTTAAATTCTCGCTTCACATGCATGCTCTCTTCTTCCTCTCGCATACGAGTTATCTCCTTTCAAGAGCTGTTAATTCAGTCCGCTTCAATTCCTCAAATCTCTCACACTCATAGTAAATGCATTTTGTGTGATTTCTATAACATCTCTAACGATGGCAATCAATCCAACCGATCGATCGATTTTTGATTCACGTTTGCCTTGTATGAGATCTTAAACTAACTTGTTCTTCGTGAATTCTTTGATTTTCTTGATAGGACTTCATGAGTTCTTTGATATTCAATGATCTAGATCTATCATTACATAGTGATTTCCATGACTTGTATGATGATCTTAACAATTTCTAGAGTTTCTTAGAACTCGTTGTCTCTGCATTCTTGATCGTCATGAACGAAGCATATATATTTATCTTTTTGTTTTTGTTGTTTCGCTCTGATTTCTGGTCTTCGGATGATTGTTTAAATCGTCTTCTTCTTCGGATTTAGGTTTGTTAATTACTCTGCATTCTAGATCGCTTACATTACCTACATAGCTAGCGGTTTCCATGACTTCTGTTCGGTAACAATCTCTGGAGTTTCTCATATGTATCTCTGCATTCTTAATCTCTTGAACGAAGCATGTAATCATCTTTGCTTTCTTGCTTTGCTCTTATTTGAGATGATGAGTATTTCATTTTCAGTTGCTCTGTTCAATTTCATCACAATGTGACGAGATGAGTTTCCTAATATTTCTATACATCTGATTAAGTTTCAAAGAAACGCTACATAGACAACTTTGAATTTGTCGTATAAAAATGAAAATATTGGAAAAGTTGATGTTTATTTGCTTTGATGGATGGATGATTTCAATGTTTGGAGGAAACAAAAATTGTGAAGATAATTTGGCGGTTCAGTTAAAATCAATGAAGTCAATAGAGGAAAAGTGCGATTGGATTCGTTTATTTACTATGAAGAGTCTCATAAAGAGATGAAACTAGGAAATATAATCATGAAGCACTGTATACATATAATTAAGGAGTTGAACTGTTAAGGCATCTATCTTATTGTAAGCAATTTCTTTGGGAGAGCGAAGGAGAGAAGCAGCCTCTAGAAAGTCTGAAAGTGGTGGTATTTGCTCTTTGTTCTTCAATTAAATCTCTCAAAAATGAGTGCGGGATATACATTTTGTCCAGGAGAGGAGGAAAATCGCACAATTTCATCAAGCAACTTGAAGCAACGGTTTTCGGTTTTCATTTAATATTAATCTATATCAATTTCTACTAGATCTTTGTTATATACATATCATAGGACACATTCATGATTAGGATGGATCTAAAGGATTTAGAAACATGCCATCAAGTTCATTAAATCGAACTAGATCCATGTAGGCAACTTCAATTAATTTGAGGTTGAGGCTTTGTTATTCTTATTGTCTTTGTTGAAGAAAGGTAAATTTATTTCAAATACTATATGTGTGAATTTACAAATATAAGTTTACAGTTACATGTAAAAATTGTTTCGGAAAATTTGGAAAATTTGGAAAATTTGATATGTTGATTGTGTATTTATCTTGACGACTGGTTGAGTTTAGTGTTTGGAAGAATTAATTAAAATTTTGAAGATTTAGTGGTGTCGAGTACTTGAAGCATAGAGTATTCATGTGGTCGAACCCAACTAGCTTAGTGTTTGGATGATGCTAATTAGATGACAAACATGCAGTTGGATTCGATTCATGAGTAGGGAAAAACTCATAAAGTAATGAATTCAGCAGAGGAAAAATCATAATGAAAGAAAAAATCTAAAGTTGTACCATTATGTAATATTGTAACTCAAAAGGAGCCTTTCATCTTTCTAAAAATTCTTCAATGTTTTTGGCTTCTCATTGTGTAGGTAAATTTTGTTGGACTTGCTTGAGGTTTTGGTTAAACCTTATTTCATCTATTTGATAGCTTGATCAATTATTAGTCAAACTCTATTTTCCTTATTGTAATGATGTTCCCCAGGAGTGTCACCATGAAGGCACTTATTAATCTTGGAAGTTTGGGGAGGCGGTGGAAGCCATTGCCATTGATTGTACCAAAGCGCATTTGGTTGATTTTGCTAATAAACCTGCAATTCTTTATCGAGTTAGACCATTCCTTGACGTGCATCTCGCTTGCAATTTTTGGTAAAACATGGATTTGTGTATGTTGTGATTTTCATTAATAGTTGGGTGCGTGCTAATCTCTTTTTTTATATATTTTTTGCATCTAGATTGAAGCTCTCAAAGCAAGCTGGAGAGTGGTGAAGTGTTTGTTGTCATCAACAAGGAACAAGAGGTAAGACAAAAGGCATCTTCGTCTTATTCTGCGAAGCTAGAGGAAGTTAAAAAGATTAGTGATATGCATATATAAATATGCCATTCTTCTATAGGTGATGACCATTGTTTTGAAGGACTTTGAGACGAAACTTCAAATTCGGATAACATGCTCATGCGAGACTAAAGCCCTGGGGCGGTGCGGGGTCTTTAGCTTTTGCCAAAAGAGAAAGTCGATGGATGGTGGTCCATTTTTGTGCTTAACAAAGAACGTCATATGTGAATACCCCCTCGAATCATTGATAGACTTTCATAAAAGTCACAACAGAGAAGCTTCTATAATGGTCACCAAGGTAACTTCAAGAGTATTATCGTACATATTGCTATATGTGAATGCAATTAATCTCAATATGAAAAAGTAGAATAATCAATTTCAGATTTTTGTTGATTTGGATGAAGATGAAATTTCCCTTTTCCTTTAGAAGTGAATATTTTGCATTGAAATTTTACTCTTTCCTCCAAATAGGTGGACGATCCATTGAAATATAGTGTTGTAGTTATGGAAGAAGCAAGGGAAAGGTTGAAAGCTATGTGGAAATGCCTAAGATCCTGTCAATGGTAACTATATTGATCTTTGGGATTTACCTTTTGAACTCATCTCGTTCTTGATCGAATCAAGTTGAGACTAACTTCTTTGGAGAAAGTATTTTCCAAGATAGCAAGAAAGCAGGGACTTTATGCAATGATGTTAACTGGGTTCGGATGCATATTGACTACGAAAGACTACCTTATTGGCGTAGGTTTATATTTGGATACATTAAGAAAGAAGAATTCATCCGAATTGTCTCATGGATCTCACATTCGTGGTAATGTATTGATCGACGAAGGCTATTTGTGATTGGAAAGGATCTGTCTCATTGGACCATTTGTGGCAATTGGACCTGGGAGTGTGTAGTAGAGGCAGGAGTAAGATCGTCAACCGTGTTCGATGCGTGGGGCTTGCATCAAAAGAAACTCCTGCATATGTAGCAAAGATTATTGGATGGAATTGTAGTGTTGGTGCCTGGGCTCGTGTTGATAACCCGCTCATTCTCGATGAAGATATGCACATTGCAGATGAAGTATCGCAACCGCAACTATGCGCGCCAGATTGACAAGGAGATCATTGTGAGAATTAAGGAGGATTTCAAAATTTTTACAAGTGAAGATGTTAAGAGGATAACTAATGATTTACGCAATGATCGTTTACATTTCGGTTCAAGCGAGACATGGTTCTCGTCTTCATGGGGGTTTTAGAGGATTCAAGTGTTGTGACCATTAAGTCTTTGAAGGTGGAGAGCAAAAAGTCCAAGAGCGTGTATGTATTACGGTTTCGATTACTCGTTATTAGCTAGCTTATCTCGATTGTTTATAGAGTAATTAATTAGTTATATTTTAAGAGATCAAGCAAAGTAAAAAAAAAAAAAAATCATTGTTAGCAACATTTGTTAGTTGTTACTGAGACTTCATTACTGATTTCGTTAATTAAGGTTGAATATCACTCTTAAATCTATATCTCGAGACTACTCGATAACGTGTGTAACAATTAGGTGAAAGCGTTAGTAACATTACATTTACATATAATCTCTGTGCATTCTAATCTGTTGTCATAATTTAAGGTGCTCAGCGGAATGATGACCTTGAGCCAATTGAAGCATTCCAGTGTGGTGCACTCATCGGTTGTTGCGTCGAACCTGAGCGGTGGCGTTGGTATATGAATACATGCCGAACGGGAGCCTCCTCGAACACCTTCAAGGGATTCGCCCAAGCACGTCAAGGCCCGACGTGGAGTGAGCGCCTCAACATAGCACTCGAGCGTGCGATGGGTTAGCCTACACGCATTCCGCAATGGTGCTTGGCTCTGTACCACAAAGACGTGAAATCCAACAACATTTTGTTGAATGAGACCCTCAGTGCAAGATAACGGATTATGCGCTTTCGGGATTGGTACCACATGGGGACATTAGGATACTTAGACCGAGTACGCTTGTGGATTCCCACTCACCGATAAGAGCGACGTATACGAGTTTTGGCGTTGTCTTTGTTGAGTCGCTTACATCGCGAAAAGCTATTGAGGAAGGAGGCCATGATAATGATCATAACGAGTGGTGGCCTTTGCTAAAAAGAAGAATGAGGAGAACCGTTTTATGGAGATCGTTGATTCGGGTTGAGGAGGCGACAAGTCGGGTTTCACTTGCAGACAATGATGGAGTTAGTCTGTTTTGGCTTTCCATTGCTTGGAAAAGAATAGGCACCTCCGCCCAACAATGAAGGAAGTCGCTAAAAAGATAAAGAAAATAGTATTGAGGATCTTAACACGGTTTGAGGAATAGTTTTAGCTATGCTTTTTTTTATCGGTTATAACTGTTCAAGGAATGTTATTTTGTGGTTTTAATTCTCGATTATCATTTAGTACGTATTTTCCTTAAAGAAAACGTCCGGCGTTTTTTTCTTTTAGCCCAACTAGGCACATCCCATCTTACAAAAAGAAAATACCAACCAGGCACTCGCATCCCATCCTACAAAAGAAAATACCAGAATCACAATAACAATGTTACACCGCAAGACACATTAACTCACAAGAGCTTTCTATGCGACATCGGCATGCATGTTATGCATTGAGATCTGTATATCCTTGCATCTCGAGGTGTGAATGAATGGCTCTTATGAGCCAATGTGTCGTGCAGTGTAACACGCGGTTGTCATTCTAGCACTTTTCTCATGCAAAACACATGATATGCATGCACTGCTAGCTAGGTGTACATCATAATGCACATCGCGTTCTGATGTGTGTGTCATGTACCTTGATGTGCGATTCATGCGCATCCCAAGGAGCATCGCACACACATCATGAGAACGCAATGTAGGTTTTGATATGCGTTTGGCGATGTACGCCTAGCATTTTTCCATCGAACTTGCTAACATTTAAAATACATAGTGGATAACTAATAGGCCTCAACTTCAACCACGGTCGGCCCTGACGAAGGGGCAGGGCAGGTAAAGGCCTCGGACCCCCATTTTTTGGGGCCCCACTTTTTAAATTTTTTTATAGAATCCTTATATATCCATTATATATAAAATAAATTTATATTTATTACCAAAAATAAAGTTGAGCAAATGCAGGTGACCCAAAGTGGGCACGAACTTGTCATTGTCTTTGAGATACACATCGATCTTTGTGCGTATACATATCAATGCATAAAATCAATTAACACCCACAAATGCATGTCCATTTCGCGTCTCCAATTTAAATCAATATAGTTATTTCCTTAATTACAGATGTACCACATTAGTAACTATTTTAGAAATACATGAAGTTAAAAAATATATTGCACGCATCAAAGAACCATCATATAATATTTAGGAAACTTTCTTTTGTACGCTTTAATATTTATAAGTAAAACTAATTAGATTAATATTTTAAATTAAAAGCTTATAAACTAAAAAAATAAATATAAAGAATAAAAACTCATAACTTATAAAGCCGAGAAAAGAAAACTCATTACTTGTTTATGTTCGGCCTAAAAAAGACTTATTTTCGTTTTCTCCATTTTCCTTAATTCACTCCATTATACATGCACACTATCCCACTAATTTAATTAACTTATCAATTTCATTTATCTAACGGTTGATTTAATAATTTGGTGATCATGACTTTAATGGTATATGTTGCTTTCAATCCAATAGGGGTGTATTCAATAACGATTTTAATAGACTTTTGGTTACTTTTAAAAGTGGATGACTTTTCAGAAGTTTGTAGATTTTTGTAAACTTTTAAAGACTTTGATAAACTTTTATATAAACTTCATTTTGACGACTTTTATTAACATTTAAGATTTTTAGTGACTTTTGGGAACTTAAACATGATTTTGATTGATACTAGTAAATTTTTGTGATCTTATATTGAAACAAATATTTTGCACTTTATTATAAAAATAGATGAATAATTATATTTCTTTTTCTTAAGAACTATTACTATTTTTTAAAAAAGTATTTTTGTATTTTAATAAAAAAATTATATATAAATATTAATGAATTACTATTAAGATAATAACATAACAAATAAGTAAATAAATAAATATCAACAAAACAAATAGATAAATGAATCATTTTTTAGTGGCAAAAAAGAACCAAGTAAGATCATTGTGTGTAAAAATTTTGCACTTTATTTTCCACTTAAGTAAAAAAAACTTATATTTTTTCTTTAAGAATGATAGTTTAAGTTTTTTAAAATGCACTTCTTGCATTTGAAAAAAAGAAAATATACAGTTATTTTCGCCAAAAAATAATAATATTACATTTTTTGAGATTATAATTATACACTTAATAAACGAAACTTCTTTGTAAAAAAACCCTATAAAAATGTACAATGATGCAAGAATGAGATCTTTTTAATAACGACATCATTTTCATTTTCATCAACATAGACATTAGAGTATAATGAGTGAGCAATGAAATTCATGAGTTGTTGAGTGATTGAAGAAGTTGATAAAAACAATTGATAAGAAAATACCTTGTGAACAATGAAGTTATTATTGAATAAGGGAAGTAACAAAAATTAGTAGTCTCTAAAAGTTTTTAGGTTGAGGCGAGGAGAAGTTATAGATTTTTTATGCGTATTTTTATACAAAAAGTTTATAAAAGTCGAAATTTGTAACCAAACCACGAAGTCACAAACTAAATACACCTTACTTTTATAAACTCTCTAAAAGTTTAAATTGAATATCTCAAAACTTTTATAAACTTTTAAAAGTCTATAAAAGTTTACATTGAATACACCTTACTTTTATAAACTCTCTAAAAATTTTAATTGAATACACCTAAACTTTTTTAATAATTAAAAATAATCAAAAGTCAATTAAAATCTCAATTGAACACATCTCTACAAGATTATTTTAATTTCATCATTAATTTATTTTTTATTTAAAATTATTAATATCATGTGTATTTCAAGGGAAGAAGCTACGACATATTCAAAAAAACTAATAAATATCCAAAAAAATATTTTACTATCTAAAAAAAAGAAAAATTGCTGATATATAGTATGTGAAAACTAAGGGGCCCGTTTTATAATTTTGTCTCGTGCCCCTTAATACTTCAAACCGACCCCGACTCCAATCATCACACCAAGCTATTTGATAAGTCGTTATTATATATTTTTTATAATTAAGTTTCTAAAATATTATTTTTATTTATTATTTTCAGGTTAAATGGAGTGCGCGATTGAATTCAGGGTGAAAAAAACTACGTAAAAATTTGTCATTCCTGCAGTTTGATCAGCCACCGTTCGATCTGCCTCCAGACACGTACGACACACAGCTGAAGAACAAAAAGCAACCGAGAATACGCCGTAGCTGATACACTTTCTCACGCAGCGTTTCGGACCCGTTCGTCAAGCCTCGAGATTCATGAGAGATCGCATCAGATGAGAAATGAGAGACGATTCTGCATCGAGATCCGTGTTGCACTGACTCCCATATTTTTGAGCTGATTATTGAGTGAGAGTTGTCAACTTCGTTCATCCCTTGATCTTCAACGCGATGCGTGGCAGCACAAACTCCCAGTAATTCGGCGATGCTGAAGAACTTTTATCCATTCACATTAGCCGTCGATTTGCCTTGCGATACGCACAAGGAAGCACTCCCAGATCTTCGGACGCATCTCTCTCTCGCCCCTCCGTTTCAGTCAGCTGCCACGTGTCCTCACCACACACGCCACCCACGTCCTATCCACCAATGGGACTCCGCCACGTCGTCACACGCTGGCGCACAGCTAATGGGAGACTCCCACCTGAACCTGCAGCAAACACGCAACAGCCGCCAGATCTGCCACGTTCTCTCAAAACCCTCATTTTTCTTTTTCTTTTAAAACTTTAGAAAGAATGTCAATCTCTGTAGGATCGACCATTTACTACTATCTATAAAATAGTTGGTTTATAAATTATATTTTATTGATGCGTCTGACGCGCGTCACAATTGTTGGTGACAAATGCCCCTCTTATATTTTTTGGTTTCCTACATGGTGTATGATGCTAACCGCAATCCACGCTCACGCACTGTCAAACCCCATATGGGGGACAACCCTCCCAATTCATTTTTTTTTTTTTTCATTCATAAAAACTCGAACTCCATACCTTATTTAAGGGGATAAAATTCCTTGCTACTTGGACCAAATGATTGTTGGTAATGCCCCTCTTATTACTTACATTAAAGTAAAGGTAATGCTAGCGTGCCCTTGATTTGCGTCAGCGGCACTGCGTGCCCTAGATGTGTGTCTTACCTGGAGCATCACAACATTTTCCTTTAAGTAAATAAAAACTAAACCTCGGGAGTAAAAAAGTAAATGAACAACTACATAGCAAAAGCACTCTCATTCAACCATACGTTTCCTAGCTACTTGATTTTTTTATTCTTTTTCTAAGGAGAAAATTCGGCAATATAAGGGCAGTATAAAAATCTATTTATTTATTTTTTTGCTGAGATAAAAATCTATTTGTTACTCAATAAAAAGTTCAGCATGTCAATTACAAGTTCTATGTTGATATGCCAAAGCATCTTTGGTGAGTGAGATGGACGAGACATTACATGTCGAAAGACAAATTTTAGGAGCGAGAGGATTTAGAGTTAGACTCCTCTTGAAGTTATCTTCAACATGCCTTACAATAAAAAAAAAAACCATGTTATATGGCCATCCACGGTTTGCGTGGTCTAGTTTTGCAATTTTCCCGCAACACATTTTCAATAAAAAAAAAAAAAAAAAAAAAAAAAAATGTTATACATTCCATAAAAGTTCATAATGTTCATCGACAAAAATACAACAAGACACATATCGGTATATGGCCATCCACTATAATCAGTTTCCATAATTTGGCGAAATTAATTGGCAATTTACATTTGAGTAATGGGGTTCAACATTTTTTTTTTTTTTTTGATATGAAAACTTTTAAATGCCCTTGGAACACGTCTCATTAGATGTGCTCGCGCACACATCTTTAGGCACATCCACCGCATGTCCAACTTGAGTGCACAAAGCATTTTCCATATCTTTGTTTTTAGTGTTCTTCAAAACGAGCTTTCGGTTAAGTAAAACAAAAAAATTCAGTAGCATGTTGTCGATGTGCCCCTTATCATGCGTGGCTCTTGAATCGAGACAAATCGACGAAGGAGAAATGGATTGGATTTTCAAATTAATGGTTTTTCTTTGTTTTCGGAAGAGCATACACTCACGACAAGTGAGCGCGCGAATGGGCGTGTTAGTGGTATAAAGGAAAGAGATAATATCTGCGCAGCGGCCTTTGTGTGATTTGATTCTCTCGTTACCACTACTACCAATTAGGCTCGAGAGCAGAACCATCGGATCGAGCCTCTCCAATCCCAATCCATTTCTTTTAAATTCTCGCTTGAGATACATTTCTCTTCTTCCTCTATGCATACGAGTTATCTCCTTTGAAGAGTGTTAATTCAGTCCGCTTCAATTCCTCAAATCTCTCACACTCACGAAATGCATTTTGTGTGATTTCTATAACATCTCTAACGATGGCAATCAATCCAACCGATCGATCGATTTTTGATTCACGTTTGCCTTGTACTGAGATCTTAAACTAACTTGTTCTTCGTGAATTCTTTGATTTTCTTGATAGGACTTCATGAGTTCTTTGATATTCAATGATCTAGATCTATCATTACATAGTGATTTCCATGACTTGTATGATGATCTTAACAATTTCTAGAGTTTCTTAGAACTCATTGTCTCTCGCATTCTTGATCATGTCATGAACGAAGCATATATATTTATCTTTTTGTTTTTGTTGTTTCGCTCGATTTCTGGTCTTCGGATGATTGTTTAAATCGTCTTCTTCTTCGGATTTAGGTTTGTTAATTCTTGTGCATTCTAGATCGCTTACATTACCTACATAGCTAGCGGTTTCCATGACTTCGTTCGGTAACAATCTCTCGGAGTTTCTCATATGTATCTCTCGCATTCTTAATCTCTTGAACGAAGCATGTAATCATCTTTGCTTTGTTGCTTTGCTCTTATTTGAGATGATGAGTATTTCATTTTCGCTGTTTCGTTTCAATTTCATCACAATGTGACGAGATGAGTTTCCTAATATTTCTATACATCCGATTAAGTTTCAAAGAAACGCTACATAGACAACCCGAATTTCTTTGTATAAAAATGAAAATATTGGAAAAGTTGATGTTTATTTGCTTTGATGGATGGATGATTTCAATGTTTGGAGGAAACAAAAATTGTGAAGATAATTTGGCGGTTCGGGATTAAAATCAATGAAGTCAATAGAGGAAAAGTGCGATTGGATTCGTTTATTTACTATGAAGAGTCTCATAAAGAGATGAAACTAGGAAATATAATCATGAAGCACCGTATACATATAATTAAGGAGTTGAACGTTAAGGCATCTATCTTATTGTAAGCAATTTCTTTGGGAGAGCGAAGGAGAGAAGCGAGCCTCTAGAAAGTCCGAAAGTGGCTGGTATTTGCTCTTTGTTCTTCAATTAAATCTCTCAAAAATGAGTGCGGGATATACATTTTGTCCAGGAGAGGAGGAAAATCGCACAATTTCATCAAGCAACTTCGAAGCAAGCGGTTTTCGGTTTTCATTTAATATTAATCTATATCAATTTCTACTAGATCTTTGTTATATACATATCATAGGACACATTCATGATTAGGATGGATCTAAAGGATTTAGAAACATGCCATCAAGTTCATTAAATCGAACTAGATCCATGTAGGCAACTTCAATTAATTTGAGGTTGAGGCTTTGTTATTCTTATTGTCTTTGTTGAAGAAAGGTAAATTTATTTCAAATACTATATGTGTGAATTTACAAATATAAGTTTACAGATTACATGTAAAAATTGTTTCGGAAAATTTGGAAAATTTGGAAAATTTGATATGTTGATTGTGTATTTATCTTGATTTGGTTGAGTTTAGTGTTTGGAAGAATTAATTAAAATTTTGAAGATTTAGTGGTGTCGAGTACTTGAAGCATAGAGTATTCATGTGGTCGAACCCAACTAGCTTAGTGTTTGGATGATGCTAATTAGATGACAAACATGCGGTTGGATTCGATTCATGAGTAGGGAAAAACTCATAAAGTAATGAATTCAAAGCGAGAGGAAAAATCATAATGAAAGAAAAAATCTAAAGTTGTACCATTATGTAATATTGTAACTCAAAAGGAGCCTTTCATCTTTCTAAAAATTCTTCAATGTTTTTGGCTTCTCATTGTGTAGGTAAATTTTGTTGGACTTGCTTGAGGTTTTGGTTAAACCTTATTTCATCTATTTGATAGCTTGATCAATTATTAGTCAAACTCTATTTTCCTTATTGTAATGATGTTCCCAGAGTGTCACCATGAAGGCACTTATTAATCTTGGAAGTTTGGGGAGGCGGTGGAAGCCATTGCCATTGATTGTACCAAAGCCGCTGGTTGATTTTGCTAATAAACCTGCAATTCTTTATCAGGTTAGACCATTCCTTGACGTGCATCTCGCTTGCAATTTTTGGTAAAACATGGATTTGTGTATGTTGTGATTTTCATTAATAGTTGGGTGCGTGCTAATCTCTTTTTTTTATATATTTTTTGCATCTAGATTGAAGCTCTCAAAGCAACTGGAGTGGCTGAAGTGTTTGTTGTCATCAACAAGGAACAAGAGGTAAGACAAAAGGCATCTTCGTCTTATTCTGCAGCTAGAGGAAGTTAAAAAGATTAGTGATATGCATATATAAATATGCCATTCTTCTATAGGTGATGACCACTGTTTTGAAGGACTTTGAGACGAAACTTCAAATTCAGATAACATGCCTGTGCGAGACTAAAGCCCTGGCGTGCAAAGGTGGTCTTTAGCTTTTGCCAAAGAGAAGTCGATGGATGGTGGTCCATTTTTTGTGCTTAACAGCAACGTCATATGTGAATACCCCCTCGAATCATTGATAGACTTTCATAAAAGTCACAACAGAGAAGCTTCTATAATGGTCACCAAGGTAACTTCAAGAGTATTATCAAGTACATATTGCTATATGTGAATGCAATTAATCTCAATATGAAAAAGTAGAATAATCAATTTCAGATTTTTGTTGATTTGGATGAAGATGAAATTTCCCTTTTCCTTTAGAAGTGAATATTTTGCATTGAAATTTTACTCTTTCCTCCAAATAGGTGGACGATCCATTGAAATATAGTGTTGTAGTTATGGAAGAAGCAACGGGGAAAGGTTGAAAGCTATGTGGAAATGCCTAAGATCGTCAATGGTAACTATATTGATCTTGGGATTTACCTTTTGAACTCGTCTGTTCTTGATCGAATCAAGTTGAGACTAACTTCTTTGGAGAAAGTATTTTCCAAGATAGCAAACAGCAGGGACTTTATGCAATGATGTTAGCGGGTTCTGGATGCATATTGGACTACCGAAAGACTACCTTATTGGCGTAGGTTTATATTTGGATACATTAAGAAAGAAGAATTCATCTCGAATTGTCACTCGGATCTCACATTCGTGGTAATGTATTGATCGACTTAATCGCTGCTGTGATTGGAAAGGACTGTCTCATTGGACCAAATTTGTGGCAATTGGACCGGAGTGTGTAGTAGAGGCAGGAGTAAGACTGTCAAACTGTGTTCTGATGCGTGGGGCTTGCATCAAAAGAAACTCCTGCATATGTAGCAGCATTATTGGATGGAATTGTAGTGTTGGTGCCTGGGCTCGTGTTGATAACCCGCTCATTCTCGATGAAGATATGCACATTGAGATGAAGTATATCGCAGAATGCAACGGCAACTATGCGCGCTTGATTGACAAGGAGATCATCGAGAATTAAGGAGGATTTCAAAATTTTTACAAGTGAAGATGTTAAGAGGATAACTAATGATTTCTGCAATGATCGTTTACTCGGTTCAAGCAGACATGGTTCTGTCTTCATGGGGGTTTTAGAGGATTCAAGTGTTGTGACCATTAAGTCTTTGAAGGTGGAGAGCAAAAAGTCCAAGAGCCAGGTATGTATTACGGTTTCAGTTACTCGTTATTAGCTAGCTTATCTCGATTGTTTATAGAGTAATTAATTAGTTATATTTTAAGAGATCAAAGCAAAGTAAAAAAAAAATCATTGTTAGCAACATTTGTTAGTTGTTACTGAGACTTCATTACTGACATTACGTTAATTAAGGTTGAATATCACTCTTAAATCTATATCCGAGACTACTCGATAACGTGTGTAACAATTAGGTGAAGCGATAACATTACATTTACATATAATCTCTCGTGCATTCTAATCTGTTGTCATAATTTAAGGTGCTCGGCGGAATGATGACCTTGAGCCAATTGAAGCATTCCAGTGTGGTGCACTCATCGGTTGTTGCGTCGAACCCTGGAGCAGCGGTGGCGTTGGTATATGAATACATGCCGAACGGGAGCCTCCTCGAACACCTTCAAGGGATTCGTCCAAGCACGTCAAGGCCCCGACGTGGAGTGAGCGCCTCAACATAGCACTCGAGGCGTACCGATGGGTTAGCCTACCCGCATTCCGCAATGGTGCTCGGCCCGTACCACAAAGACGTGAAATCCAACAACATTTTGTTGAATGAGACCCTCAAGGCCAAGATAACGGATTATGCGCTTTCGGGATTGGTACCCACATTGGGGACATTAGGATACTTAGACCAGAGTATTTGTGGATTCCCACTCACCGATAAGAGCGACGTATACGACGCTTTTGGCGTTGTCTTTGTTGGAGCCGCTTACATCGCGAAAAGCTATTGAGGAAGGAGGCCATGATAATGATCATAACGAGTGGTGGCCTTTGCTAAAAAGAAGAATGAGGAGAACCGTTTTATGGAGATCGTTGATTACGGGTTGAGGAGGCGCAAGTCGGTTTCACTTGCAGACAATGATGGAGTTAGCTGTTTTGGCTTTCCATTGCTTGGAAAAGAATAGGCACCTCCGCCCAACAATGAAGGAAGTCGCTAAAAAGATAAAGAAAATAGTATTGAGGATCTTAACACGGTTTGAGGAATAGTTTTAGCTATGCTTTTTTTTTATCGGTTATAACTGTTCAAGGAATGTTATTTTGTGGTTTTAATTCTGATTATCATTTAGTACGTATTTTCCTTAAAGAAAACGTCCAGCGTTTTTTTCTTTTAGGCCCAACTAGGCACATCCCATCTTACAAAAAAGAAAATACCAACCAGGCACTGCATCCCATCCTACAAAAGAAAATACCAGAATCACAATAACAATGTCACACCGCAAGACACATTAACTCACAAGAGCTTTCTATGCGACATCGGCATGCATGTTATGCATTGAGATCTGTATATCCTTGCATCTCGAGGTGTGAATGAATGGCTCTTATGAGCCAATGTGTCGTGCAGTGTAACACGCGGTTGTCATTCTAGCACTTTTCTCATGCAAAACACATGATATGCATGCACTGCTAGCTAGGTGTACATCATAATGCACATCGCGTTCTGATGTGTGTGTCATGTACCTTGATGTGCGATTCATGCGCATCCCAAGGAGCATCGCACACACATCATGAGAACGCAATGTAGGTTTTGATATGCGTTTGGCGATGTACGCCTAGCATTTTTCCATCGAACTTGCTAACATTTAAAATACATAGTGAATAACTAATAGGCCTCAACTCCAACCACAGTCGGCCCCAAGCAGGGGCTGGTGGGGCAAAGGCCTCGGACCCCCATTTTTTTGGGGGCCCCACTTTTTAAATTTTTTTATAGAATCCTTATATATCCATTATATATAAAATAAATTTATATTTATTACCAAAAATAAAGTTGAGCAAAATGCGGGTGACCCAAAGTGGGCACGAACTTGTCATTGTCTTTGAGATACACATCGATCTTTGTGCGTATACATATCAATGCATAAAATCAATTAACACCCACAAATGCATGTCCATTTCGCGTCTCCAATTTAAATCAATATAGTTATTTCCTTAATTACAGATGTACCACATTAGTAACTATTTTAGAAATACATGAAGTTAAAAAATATATTGCACGCATCAAAGAACCATCATATAATATTTAGGAAACTTTCTTTGTACGCTTTAATATTTATAAGTAAAACTAATTAGATTAATATTTTAAATTAAAAGCTTATAAACTAAAAAAATAAATATAAAGAATAAAAACTCATAACTTATAAAGCCGAGAAAAGAAAACTCATTACTTGTTTATGTTCGGCCTAAAAAAGACTTATTTTCGTTTTCTCCATTTTCCTTAATTCACTCCATTATACATGCACACTATCCCACTAATTTAATTAACTTATCAATTTCATTTATCTAACGGTTGATTTAATAATTTGGTGATCATGACTTTAATGGTATATGTTGCTTTCAATCCAATAGGGGTGTATTCAATAACGATTTTAATAGACTTTTGGTTACTTTTAAAAGTGGATGACTTTTCAGAAGTTTGTAGATTTTTGTAAACTTTTAAAGACTTTGATAAACTTTTATATAAACTTCATTTTGACGACTTTTATTAACATTTAAGATTTTTAGTGACTTTTGGGAACTTAAACATGATTTTGATTGATACTAGTAAATTTTTGTGATCTTATATTGAAACAAATATTTTGCACTTTATTATAAAAATAGATGAATAATTATATTTCTTTTTCTTAAGAACTATTACTATTTTTAAAAAAGTATTTTTGTATTTTAATAAAAAAATTATATATAAATATTAATGAATTACTATTAAGATAATAACATAACAAATAAGTAAATAAATAAATATCAACAAAACAAATAGATAAATGAATCATTTTTTAGTGGCAAAAAAGAACCAAGTAAGATCATTGTGTGTAAAAATTTTGCACTTTATTTTCCACTTAAGTAAAAAAAACTTATATTTTTTCTTTAAGAATGATAGTTTAAGTTTTTTAAAATGCATTTCTTGCATTTGAAAAAAAGAAAATATACAGTTATTTTCGCCAAAAAATAATAATATTACATTTTTTGAGATTATAATTATACACTTAATAAACGAAACTTCTTTGTAAAAAAACCCTATAAAAATGTACAATGATGCAAGAATGAGATCTTTTTAATAACGACATCATTTTCATTTTCATCAACATAGACATTAGAGTATAATGAGTGAGCAATGAAATTCATGAGTTGTTGAGTGATTGAAGAAGTTGATAAAAACAATTGATAAGAAAATACCTTGTGAACAATGAAGTTATTATTGAATAAGGGAAGTAACAAAAATTAGTAGTCTCTAAAAGTTTTTAGGTTGAGGCGAGGAGAAGTTATAGATTTTTTATGCGTATTTTTATACAAAAAGTTTATAAAAGTCGAAATTTGTAACCAAACCACAGAAGTCACAAACTAAATACACCTTACTTTTATAAACTCTCTAAAAGTTTAAATTGAATATCTCAAAACTTTTATAAACTTTTAAAAGTCTATAAAAGTTTACATTGAATACACCTTACTTTTATAAACTCTCTAAAAATTTTAATTGAATACACCTAAACTTTTTTAATAATTAAAAATAATCAAAAGTCAATTAAAATCTCAATTGAACACATCTCTACAAGATTATTTTAATTTCATCATTAATTTATTTTTTATTTAAAATTATTAATATCATGTGTATTTCAAGGGAAGAAGCTACGACATATTCAAAAAAACTAATAAATATCCAAAAAATATTTTACTATCTAAAAAAAAGAAAAATTGCTGATATATAGTATGTGAAAACTAAGGGGCCCGTTTTATAATTTTGTCTCGTGCCCCTTAATACTTCAAACCGACCCCGACTCCAATCATCACACCAAGCTATTTGATAAGTCGTTATTATATATTTTTTATAATTAAGTTTCTAAAATATTATTTTTATTTATTATTTTCAGGTTAAATGGAGTGCGCGATTGAATTGGGCGAAAAAAAACTACGTAAAAATTTGTCATTCTGCAGTTTGATCACCATGTTCGATCCGCCTCCGACACGTACGACACACAGTGAAGAACAAAAAGCAACCGAGAATACGCCAGTAGTCGATACACTTTCTCACGCGATGCGTTTCGGACCCGTTCGTCAAGCCTCGAGATTCATGAGAGATCGCATCGATGAGAAATGAGAGACGATTCGCATCGAGATCCGTGTTGCACTCGACTCCCATATTTTTGAGCTGATTATTGAGTGAGAGTTGTCAACTTCGTTCATCCCTTGATCTTCAACGCGATGCGTGGCAGCACAAACTCCCAGTAATTCGGCGATGCTGAAGAACTTTTATCCATTCACATTAGCCGTCGATTTGCCTTGCGATACGCACAAGGACGCACTCCCAGATCTTCGGACGCATCTCTCTCTCGCCCCTCCGTTTCAGTCAGCTGCCACGTGTCCTCACCACACACGCCACCCACGTCCTATCCACCAATGGGACTCCGCCACGTCGTCACACGCTGGAGCACAGCTAATGGGAGACTCCCACCTGAACCTGCAGCAAACACGCAACAGCCGCCAGATCTGCCTCGGTGCAGGTATCATTAAACAAACCAGCAAAATCACTTTCGCTTTCTCTCGACGGCTATTCTTTTTCCTCTATGCTTTTTGTTTTGTTTTTTTTTTTTTTTTTTTTTTTTTATTGTATTCTTACAACCATGAAACACTAATCTTGTGGACTAGTCAAGATTAAGAAAGAGGTTCGACCATTCTTATTGTGAGATTTATTTATTTTAATTTCATTCTTTTTTTGGTATTTTATTTTCTTTGGTATTGCATGATTAATTAGGGTTAAACTTTGTTTTAAACCTTGATTTTATTGTTAGTGAGTTGTACACATTTGTAAGACCACACAAGTGGCAATTAATCATACCGATTGATTCGACCGTTTTGGAACCGATCAAGTACCTTAGGAATCTAGATTAAATTGGAAGCAATCGTACTTGTGCGATTCGGTTGTTTAGGTGTAGTGCATTCACAAAATTCATTGCGGTAATCGTGTTAAACCTAATTCGCTTGAATATAGGGTTATACGTTTAGCTAGGGAAATAATTATTATTGTACCTTAGCTATTGAAAATAAGAAATGCGAGGAACCGCGTACGTTACCGGGTTTATAGTTACACTGGGAAACTTTTGATTTGCATACTTTACATAGATTGAAGACCAAATCCAATCTTTTGTCTGTATGTCATTACCTATGTATTTTCATTAATTAGTTTCAAAACTATTCTTCCCTTTTAAATTTAGTTTCTTGCTATTTAAATTAGTGAATTTACTAATTTTAGGCACAGACATTGTCCTGAATACTATGAATTTATATTTATTTTTTATAAATAAAATTTGTTTAAAAATCAAATATAAAATATATTAAGAATGATGTAATAATAAAAAGAACAAAAACAAAGAAATTTAAAATAATGTACTTAGGCTATTAATTAGGATACTAATATTAATTAGCCAAACATTAATTTGAGTGCTATGTAGAGTTGACATGTGTCAACATGTAATATATATATATATATATTCGTTCTCTCAAAACCCTCGTTTTTCTTTTTCTTTTAAAACCTTAGAAAGAATGTCAATCTCTGTAGAATCGACCCTTTACTACTATCTATAAAATAGTTGGTTTATAAATTATATTTTATTGATGCGTCTGACGCGCGTCACAATTGTTGGTGACAAATGCCCCTCTTATATTTTTTGGTTTCCTACATGGTGTATGGCGCTAACAGCAATCCACGCTCACGCACTGTCAAACCCCATATGGGGGACAACCCTCCCAATTCATTTTTTTTTTTCATACATAAAACTCGAACTCCATACCTTATTTAAGGGGATAAAATTCCTTGCTACTTGGACCAAATGATTGTTGGTAATGCCCCTCTTATTACTTACATTAAAGTAAAGGCAATGCTAGCGTGCCATTGATTTCGGGGTTTTCGGGGCGAGCCCCTGCGTCAGCGGCACTGCGTGCCCTAGATGTGTGTCTTACCTGGAGCATCACAACATTTTCCTTTAAGTAAATAAAAACTAAACCTCGGGAGTAAAAAAGTAAATGAACAACTACATAGCAAAAGCACTCTCATTCAACCATACGTTTCCTAGCTACTTGATTTTTTTATTCTTTTTCTAAGGAGAAAATTCGGCAATATAAGGGCAGTATAAAAATCTATTTTTTTTTTTTTTGCTGAGATAAAAATATATTTGTTACTCAATAAAAAGTTCAGCATGTCAATTACAAGTTCTATGTTGATATGCCAAAGCATCTTTGGTGAGTGAGATGGACTAGACATTACAAGTCGAAAGACAAATTTTAGGAGCGAGAGGATTTAGAGTTAGACTCCTCTTGAAGTTATCTTCAACATGCCTTACAATAAAAAAAACCATGTTATATGGCCATCCACGGTTTGCGTGGTCTAGTTTTGCAATTTTCCCGCAACACATTTTCAAAAAAAAAAAAAAAATGTTATACATTCCATAAAAGTTCATAATGTTCATCGACAAAAATACAACAAGACACATATCGGTATATGGCCATCCACTATAATCGTTTCCATAATTTGGCGAAATTAATTGGCAATTTACATTTGAGTAATGGGGTTCAAATTTTTTTTTTTTTTTTTTTTTTTTTATATGAAAACTTTTAAATGCCCTTGGAACACGTCTCATTAGATGTGCTCGCGCACACACATCTTTAGGCACATCCACCGCATGTCCAACTTGAGTGCACAAAGCATTTTCCATATCTTTGTTTTTAGTGTTCTTCAAAACGAGCTTTCGGTTAAGTAAAACAAAAAAGTCTGTAGCATGTTGTCGATGTGCCCCTTATCATGCGTGGCTCTTGAATCGAGACAAATCGACGAAGGAGAAATGGATTGGATTTTCAAATTAATGGTTTTTTGTTTTAGGAAGAGCATACACTCACGACAAGTGAGCGCGCGAATGGGCGTGTTAGTGGTATAAAGGAAAGAGATAATATCTGCGCCGCCTTTGTGTGATTTGATTCTCTGTTACCACTACTACCAATTAGGCTCGAGAAGCAGAACCATCGGATCGAGCCTCTCCAATCCCAATCCATTTCTTTTAAATTCTCGCTTCACATGCATGTTGCCTCTCTTCTTCTCTCTCGCATACGAGTTATCTCCTTTCAAGAAAGTTGTTAATTCAGTCCGCTTCAATTCCTCAAATCTCTCACACTCACGTAAATGCATTTTGTGTGATTTCTATAACATCTCTAACGATGGCAATCAATCCAACCGATCGATCGATCTATTGATTCACGTTTGCCTTGTACAGATCTTAAACTAACTTGTTCTTCGTGAATTCTTTGATTTTCTTGATAGGACTTCATGAGTTCTTTGATATTCAATGATCTAGATCTATCATTACATAGTGATTTCCATGACTCGTAGATGATCTTAAAAATTTCTAGAGTTTCTTAGAACTCATCGTCTCTGCATTCTTGACTGTCATGAACGAAGCATATATATTTATCTTTTTGTTTTTGTTGTTTCGCTCGATTTCTCGGTCTTCGGATGATTGTTTAAATCGTCTTCTTCTTCGGATTTAGGTTTGTTAATTACTCGTATTCTAGATCAGTTACATTAACTACATAGCTAGCGGTTTCCATGACTTCTGTTCGGTAACAATCTCTGGAGTTTCTCATATGTATCTCTCGCATTCTTAATCTCTTACACGAAGCATGTAATCATCTTTGTTTTGTTGCTTTGCTCTTATTTGAGATGATGAGTATTTCATTTTCTGTTTGCTCTGTTCAATTTCATCACAATGTGATGAGATGAGTTTCCTAATATTTCTATACATCCGATTAAGTTTCAAAGAAACGCTACATAGACAACCTGAATTTGCTGTATAAAAATGAAAATATTGGAAAAGTTGATGTTTATTTGATTTGATGGATGGATGATTTCAATGTTTGGAGGAAACAAAAATTGTGAAGATAATTTGGCGGTTCAGTTAAAATCAATGAAGTCAATAGAGGAAAAGTGCGATTTGGTTCGTTTATTTACTATGAAGAGTCTCATAAAGAGATGAAACTAGGAAATATAATCATGAAGCACTGTATACATATAATTAAGGAGTTGAACTGTTAAGGCATCTATCTTATTGTAAGCAATTTCTTTGGGAGAGCGAAGGAGAGAAGCGACCTCTAGAAAGTCCGAAAGTGGCTGGTATTTGCTCTTTGTTCTTCAATTACATCTCTCAAAAATGAGTGCGGGATATACATTTTGTCCGGAGAGGAGGAAAATCGCACAATTTCATCAAGCAACTTCTCAAGCAACCGGTTTCGGTTTTCATTTAATATTAATCTATATCAATTTCTACTAGATCTTTGTTATATACATATCATAGGACACATTCATGATTAGGATGGATCTAAAGGATTTAGAAACATGCCATCAAGTTCATTAAATCGAACTAGATCCATGTAGGCAACTTCAATTAATTTGAGGTTGAGGCTTTGTTATTCTTATTGTCTTTGTTGAAGAAAGGTAAATTTATTTCAAATACTATATGTGTGAATTTACAAATATAAGTTTACAGTTACATGTAAAGTTGTTTCGGAAATTTTGGAAAATTTGATGTTAATTGTGTATTTATCTTGACGATGGTTGAGTTTCTTGTTTGGAAGAATTAATTAAAATTTTGAAGATTTAGTGGTCTGAGTACTTGAAGCACTGAGTATTCATGTGGTCGAACCCAACTAGCTTAGTGTTTGGATGATGCTAATTAGATGACAAACATGCAGTTTGATTCGATTCATGAGTAGGGAAAAACACATAAAGTAATGAATTCAGCAGAGGAAAAATCATAATGAAAGAAAAAATTTAAAGTTGTACCATTATGTAATATTGTAACTCAAAAGGAGCCTTTTATCTTTCTAAAGAATTCTTCAATGTTTTTGGCTTCTCATTGTGTAGGTAAATTTTGTTGGACTTGCTTGAGGTTTTGGTTAAACCTTATTTCATCTATTTGATAGCTTGATCAATTATATTAGTCAAACTATTTTTTCCTTATTGTAATGATGTTCCCCAGGAGTGTCACCATGAAGGCACTTATTAATCTTGGAAGTTTGGGGAGGCTGTGGAAGCCATTGCCATTGAGTGTACCAAAGCCATTGGTTGATTGATTTTGCTAATAAACCTGCAATTCTTTATCAGGTTAGACCATTCCTTGACGTGCATCTCGCTTGCAATTTTTGGTAATACATGGATTTGTGTATGTTGTGATTTTCATTAATAGTTGGGTGCGTGCTAATCTCTTTTTTTTATATATTTTTTGCATCTATATTGAAGCTCTCAAAGCAACTGAAATGGCTGAAGTGTTTGTTGTCATCAACAAGGAACAAGAGGTAAGACAAAAGGCATCTTCGTCTTATTCTGCAGCTAGAGGAAGTTAAAAAGATTAGTGATATGCATATATATATATATATATATATATATATGTCATTCTTCTATAGGTGATGACCACCGTTTTGAAGGACTTTGAGACGAAACTCCAAATTCGAGATAACATGCTGTGTGAGATCGAAGCCCAGGCAAAGGCAGTGGTCTTTAGCTTTTGCCAAAGAGAAGCTGATGGATGGTGGTTCATTTTTTGTGCTTAACAGCAACGTCATATGTGAATACCCCCTCGAATCATTGATAAACTTTCATAAAAGTCACAACAGAGAAGCTTCTATAATGGTCACCAAGGTAACTTAAAGAGTATTACTGCGTACATATTGCTATATGTGAATGCAATTAATCTCAATATGAAAAAGTAGAATAATCAATTTCAGATTTTTGTTGATTTGGATGAAGAGGAAATTTCCCTTTTCCTTTAGAAATGAATATTTTGCATTGAAATTTTACTCTTTCCTCCAAATAGGTGGACGATCCATTGAAATATAGTGTTGTAGTTATGGAAGAAGCAACAGGAAAGGTTGAAAGCTATGTGGAAATGCCTAAGACTGTCAATGGTAACTATATTGATGTTGGGATTTACCTTTTGAACTCATCTGTTCTTGATCGAATCAAGTTGAGACTAACTTCTTTGGAGAAAGTATTTTCCAAGATAGCAGCAAAGCAGGGACTTTATGCAATGATGTTAACTGGGTTCGGATGCATATTGACGTACTAGAAAGACTACCTTATTGGCGTAGGTTTATATTTGGATACATTGAGAAAGAAGAATTCATCTGAATTGTCTCTTGGATCTCACACTCGTGGTAATGTATTGATCGACAGGCTATTTGTGATTGGAAAGGACTGTCTCATTGGACCATTGTGGCAATTGGACCGGAGTGCGTAGTAGAGGCGAGGAGTAAGGCTGTCAAACCGTGTTCTAATGCATGGGGCTTGCATCAAAGAAACTCCTGCATATGTAGCAGGATTATTGGATGGAATTGTAGTGTTGGTGCCTGGGCTCGTGTTGATAACTCCGCTTTCATTCTCGATGAAGATATGCACATTGCGAGATGAAGTATCTTTGCAACGGCAACTATGCGCTGATTGACAAGGAGATCATTGATGAATTAAGGAGGATTTCAAAATTTTTACAAGTGAAGATGTTAAGAGGATAACTAATGATTTCGCAATGATCGTTTACTCGGTTCAAGCAGAGACATGGTTCTGTCTTCATGGGGGTTTTAGAGGATTCAAGTGTTGTGACCATTAAGTCTTTGAAGGTGGAGAGCAAAAAGTCCAAGAGCAGGTATTTATTACGGTTTCGGTTACTCGTTATTAGCTAGCTTATCTCGATTGTTTATAGAGTAATTAATTAGTTATATTTTAAGAGATCAGCAAAGTAAAAAAAAAATCATTGTTAGCAACATTTGTTAGTTGTTACTGAGACTTCATTACAGACTTGTTAATTAAGGTTGAATATCACTCTTAAATCTATATCTCGAGACTACTCGATAACGTGTGTAACAACTAGGTGAAGCAAATAACATTACATTTACATATAATCTCTCGTGCATTCTAATTTGTTGTCATAATTTAAGGTGCTCAACGGAATGATGACTTGAGCCAATTGAAGCATTCCAAAGTGTGGTGCGGCTCATCGGTTGTTGCGTCGAACCCGAGCAATTTGGCGTTGGTATATGAATACATGCCGAACGGAGCCTCCACGAACACCTTCAAGGGATTCGTCCAAGCACGTCAAGGCCCTCGACGTGGAGTGAGCGCCTCAACATAGCACTCGAGGCGCCGATGGGTTAGCCTACCTTCATTCCGCAATGGTGCGCTCACGTACCACAAAGACGTGAAATTCTACAACATTTTGTTGAATGAGACCGTCAGTGCCAAGATAACGGATTATGCGCTTTCGGGATTGGTACGCACATTGGGGACATTATGATACTTAGACCCGGAGTACGCTGTGGATTCCCAGCTCACCGATAAGAGCGACGTATACAGTTTTGGCGTTGTGCTGTTGGAGCTGCTTACATCGCGAAAAGCTATTGAAGAAGGAGGCCATGATAATGATCATAACGAGCTGGTGGCCTTTGCTAAAAAGAAGAACGAGGAGAACCGTTTTATGGAGATTGTTGATTCTGGGTTGAGGGAGGCAGCAAGTCAGTTTCACTTGCAGACAATGATGGAGTTAGCTGTTTTGGCTTTCCGTTGCTTGGAAAAGAATAGGCACCTCCGCCCAACAATGAAGGAAGTCGCTCAAAAGATAAAGAAAATAGTATTGAGGATCTTAACACGGTTTGAGGAATAGTTTTAGCTTTCACGGTAGGTAAATAATGCATGATTGGCTAACTAGTGACCTGCGCTATTAATTGACTGAGATTTGAAAGATTGAAAGTGAGACGGGCGCGCATGCTTTTTTTTTTTTATCGGTTATAACTGTTCAAGGAATGTTATTTTGTGGTTTTAATTCTGATTATTATTTAGTACGTATTTTCCTTAAAGAAAACGTCCAGCGTTTTTTTCTTTTAGGCCCAACCCCAAGCACTGCATCCCATCCTACAAAAGAAAATACTAGAATCACAATAACAATGTTACACCGCAAGACACATTAACTCACAAGAGCTTTCTATGCGACCTCGGCATGCATGTTATGCATCGAGATATGTATATCCCTGCATCTCGAGGTGTGCATGGATGACTCTTATGAGCTAATATGTCGTGCAGTGTGATACGCGATTGTCATTCTAGCACTTCTCTCATGCAAAACACATGTTATGCATGCACTGCTAACTAGCCGTACATCACAATGCACATCGTGTTCTGATGTGTGTGTCATGTACCTTGAGGTGCGATTCATGCGCATCCCAAGAAGCATCGCACACACATCATGAGAACGCAACGTGCGTTTTGATATGCGTTTGGTGATGTACGCCTAGCATTTTTTCATCGAACTTGCTAACATTTAAAATACATAGTGGATAACTAATAGGCCTCAACTCCACCCATAGTCGGCCCCAAGCAGGGGGTCGGTGGGGCAAAGGCCTCGGACCACCATTTTTTGGGGGCCCCACTTTTAAATTTTTTTTTTTATAGAATCCTTATATATCCATTATATATAAAATAAATTTATATATATTAGCAAAAATAAGTTGAGCAAATGCAGGTGACCCAAAGTGGGCACGAACTTGTCATTGTCTTTGAGATACACATCGATCTTTGTGCGCATACATATCAATGCATAAAATCAATTAACACCCACAAATGCATATCCATTTCGTGTCTCCAATTTAAATCAATATAGTTATTTCCTTAATTACATATGTACCACATTAGTAACTATTTTAGAAATACATGAAGTTAAAAAATATCTTGCAAGCATCAAAGAACCATCATATAATATTTAGGAAACTTTCTTTGTACGCTTTAATATTTATAAGTAAAACTAATTAGATTAATATTTTAAATTAAAAGCTTATAAACGAAAATATAAATATAAATAATAAAAACTCATAACTTATAAAGCCTAAAAAAAGAAAACTCATAACTTGTTTCTGTTCGGCCTAAAAAATACTTATTTTCGTTTTTTCCATTTTCCTTAATTCACTCCATTACACACGCGCACTATACCACTAAATTAATTAACTTATCAATTTTCTTTATCTAACGGTTGATTTAATAATTTGGTGATCATGACTTTAATGGTATATGTTGCTTTCAATCCAACATGGGTGTTTAATTGGGATTTTAATAGACTTTTGGTTACTTTTAAAAGTGGATGACTTTTCAGAAGTTTGTAGATTTTTGTAAACTTTTAAAGACTTTGATAAACTTTTATCTAAACTTCATTTTGATGACTTTTATTAACATTTAATATTTTTAGTGACTTTTGAGAACTTAAACATGATTTTGATTTATACTAGTAAATTTTTGTGATCTTTATATTGAAACAAATATTTTGCATTATGAATAATTTTCTTTAGAACTATTACTAATTTTTTTAAAAAGTATTTTTGTATTTCAATAAAAAATTATATATAAATATTAATGAATTACTATTATGATAGTAACATAACAAATAAATAAATAAATATCAACAAAACAAATAGGTAAATGAATCATCTTTTAGTGGCAAAAAAAAAAAACCAAGTAAGATCATTGTGTGTAAAGATTTTGCACTTTATTTTCCACTTAAGTAAAAAAAAAAAAAACTTATATTTTTTCTTTAAGAATAATAGTTTAAGTTTTTTAAAATGCACTTCTTGCATTGGAAAAAAGAAAATATACCGTTATTTTCTCCAAAAAATAATAATATTACACTTTTTGAGATTATAATTATACACTTAATAAACGAAACTTCTTTGTAAAAAAAATCCTATAAAAATGTACAATGATGCAAGAATGAGATATTGTAAATAACGACATCATTTTCATTTTCATCAACATAGACATTAGAGTATAATGAGTGAGCAATGAAATCCATGAGTTGTGGAGTGATTGGAGAAGTTGATAAAAACAAATGATAAGAAAATACCTTGTGAACAATGAAGTTATTATTGAATAAGAGAAGTAACAAAAATTAGAAGTCTCTAAAAGTTTTTAGGTTGAGGCAAGTAGAAGTAAAAAAAAAAAAAATTTATGTGTATTTTTATACAAAAAGTTTATAAAAGTCGAAATTTGTAACCAAACCACAAAAGTCACAAAAAAATTAAATACACATTACTTTTATAAACTCTCTAAAAGTTTAAATTGAATATCCCCAAACTTTTATAGACTTTAAAAGTTTATAAAAGTGTATATTGAATACACCTTACTTTTATAAATTCTATAAAAGTTTTAATTGAATGCACCTAAACGTTTTTAATACTTAAAAGTAACTAAAAGTCTATTAAATTTTCAATTGAATACATCTCTGCAAGATTATTTTAATTTCATCATTAATTTATTTTTTATCTAAATTTATTAATATCATGTGTATTTCAAGGGAGAAGCTATAACATATTCAAAAAAACTAATAAATAACCAAAAAAATATTTCACTATCTAAAAATATATATATATATATATATATATTTTGCTGCTATATTGTATGTGAAAACTAAGGGGCCCGTTTTATAACTTTGCCTCGTGCCCCTTAATACTTCAAACCGACCTTGACTCCAACTACCACACCAAGCTATTTGATAAGTCGTTAATTATGTAGTATTATATAAGTTATTTATATATTTTTATAATTAAGTCTCTAAAATATTAGCCTAATTATCTTCATTTATTATTTTTAAGTTAAATGGAATGCTCGGTTGAATTCAGGATAAAAAACTACGCAAAAATATGTCATTCCTGCAGTTTGATCAGCTACCGTTTGCCTCGAGACACGTATGACACAGAGCTGCAGAAAAAAAGCAACCGAGAATACGCGGTAGCTGATACACTTTCTCACGCAGCGTGTCGGAGCCGTTCGTCCAGCCTCGAGATTCATAAGATATCACATCAGACGAGAAATTAGGGACGATTCTGCATCGAGATCCGTGTAGCACTGACCCCCATATTTTCGCCGATTATTGTGTGAGTTTTCAACTTTGTTCATCCCTAGATTTTCATCGAGATGCGCCCCTGCACATACTCCCAGTAATTCGGCGAGGCTTAAGATTGTTATCCATTCACATTAGCCGTCGATTCTCCTTGCGATACGCACCAGTACGAACTCCCAGATCTTCGCACTTATTTCTCTCGCCCCTCCGTTTCAGCCAGCTTTCACGTGTCCTCACCACACACGCCAGCCACGTCCTCTCCACCAATGGGACTCAGCCACGTCAGCTAATGCTGAATAAAGCCAATGGGAAACTGCCACCTTAACCTGCAGCAAACACGCAACAGCCGCCAGATCTGCCTCGGCGCACGTACCATTAAACAAACCAGCAAAATCACTTTCGCTTTCTCTTGCCGGCTATTCTTCTTCCTCTATGCTTTTTGTTTCTTTTATTGTATTCTTAAAACCATGACCCACTAATCTTGTGGACTAGTCAAGATTACTAAAGAGGTTCGACCATTTTTATTGTGAGATTTATTTATTTTAATTTCATTTTTTTTTGGTATTTTATTTTTTTTGGTATTGCATGATTAATTAGGGTTAAACTTTGTTTTAAACTTTGATTTTATTGTTATTGAGTCGTACATATTTGTAAGACCACATAAGTGGCAATTAATCATACAGATTGATTCGACCCTTTTGGAACCGATCAAGTATCTTAAGAATCTAGATTAAGTCGGAAGCAATCGTACTTGAAGACCAAATCCAATCTTTTGTCTAGGTGTAGTGCATTCACAAAATTCATTTGCGGTAATCGTGTTAAACGCAATTCGCTTGAGTATAGGGTTATACGTTTGGCTAGGGAAATAGTTATTATTGTACCTTAGCTATTGAAAATAAGAAGTGCGAGGAACCGCGTACGTTACCGGGTTTATAACTACACTGTGATACTTTTGATTTGCATATTTTACATAAATTGAAGACCAAATCCAATCTTTTGTCTGTATGTCATGACCAATGTATTTTCATTAATTAGTTTCAAAACTATTCTTCCCTGTTAAATTTAGTTCCTTGCTAATTTTAGGAACGAACATTGTCCCTGAATACTATGAATTTATATTTATTTTTTATAAATAAAATTTCTTTAAAAACCAAATATTAAATATATAAAGAATGATGTAATAAAGATATTTGTGTACAAAAATAAAAAGAACAAAAACAAAAGAAATTTAAAAATAAAATAATGTACAAAAATATAAATTTCTTTAATTATGATACTAATATTAATTAGGCAAACATTAATTTGAGAGCTATGTAGAGTTGACATGTGTCAACATGTACATAATATATATATATATATATATATATATATATATATATATATATATATATATATATACATAATATATATATATATATATATATATATATATATTCATTCTCTCAAAACCCTCGTTTTTCTTTTTCTTTTAAAACCTTAGAAAGAATGTCAATCTCTGAAGGATCGACCCTTTACCACTATCTATAAAATAGTTGGTTTATAAATTATATTTTATTGATGCGTCTGACGCGCGTCACAATTGTTGGTGATAAATGCCCCTCTTATATTTTTTGGTTTCATATATGGTGTCTGGCGCTAACAACAATCCACGCTCACACACTGTCAGGCCCCATATGGGGGACAACCCTCCCAATTCATTTTTTTTTTTTTTTTCATTCATAAAACTTGAACTCTAGACCTTATTTAAGGGGATAAAATTCCTTGCTATTTGGACCAACTGATTATTGGTAATGTCCCTCTTATTACTTTTATATTAAAGTAAAGGCAATGCTAGCGTGCCCTTGATTTTCGTGGTTTTCGGGGCGAGCCCCTGCGTCAACGGCACTGCAGACCCTAGATGTGTGTCTTACCTGGCGCATCACAACATTTTCCTTTAAGTAAATAAAAACTAAACCTCCGGAGTAAAAAAGTAAATCAACAACTACATAGCAAAAGCACTCTCATTCAACCATACGTTTCCTAGCTACTTGATTTTTTTATTCTTTTTCTAAGGAGAAAATTCGGCAATATAAGGGCACTATAAAAATCTATTTATTTATTTTTTTGCTGAGATAAAAATCTATTTGTTACTCAATAAAAAGTTCAGCATGTCAATTACAAGTTCTGTGTTGATATGTTAAAGCATCTTTGGTGAGTGAGATGGACGAGACATTACATGTGGCGGCCCTCGCCGCCTTAGGGTGACGTGTCTTCGTGTACTCCTTGCCAACTGGCCCAACTACACGTGTACGACACCTGCCCGTCCTTTTTCTGTCTCGAGATTCGTATCCACTTGTGTGTACAACGTATAAGTGACATTTTCAGCGGAAGTCGTACTTTATAACATTAATTCAAGAAATATTAATAATCAAATAAACAAATCCTATTGCGAAAAAACCCTGAAAAGTAATTTGTATAGAGATAGACGACTGAATCATATAAGGTATATACGACTGTATCATATAAGGTATATTCATGTACAATGTCATGATACTCCCCAGTTCCCAAAAGAAATCATAATATCAAAAAAAAAACACACGTACAAGTAGTCCTCGACAGCAGGCAGTCAGAGGTAGTCGCCTAAGATCCTCTTGCCCTTACTTGTACTCGGATCTGCACTCAATCATCACAGAAGAAAATGGATGACGAGTCCAGTAAGTAAAATCCCAAGGAACTCCTCTGACCATTCAAATAAACAAGTGGAATTCAATAAATACTGTTAAATATACATGCGGAATGTGAACAAACAACTGTAGGTAGAACATCGCATGCATAGATAACAATAAAGTGCAAATGTATGTGCATGTTCCAGTCAGACTAAACCATACTTCGTAATACCCTTTCAGGATCCCACTAGTAGGCGCACCCAACTAGCTATCATCTGGTCCCTCTCGGTGATCGGCGTAAACCTACGATGCACCGACACATATAGCAGTTCAATAGCTCGGGTCGTTATCCACCGAGAACTCTTGACTCTCATGGTATGGTCTAGAATGCATAGACACACAACGGAAAATCTGGTGGGAGTAACTCAACCAACCGTCCAAACAACGACAAGATATAGATGTAAGCAGACCACAAAGAATACTAGAACTGAATGAAAATAAAAAGTGAAATAAATACTCAGAGTTTTTCAATTAGGTTTTACAAACCTCACAACGCACTCCAATACCCCGTATTCAATCCCTGAGTCCAAGTCCACTGGGTCCTTGGTCGCCAATTGATCACCCGTGTCCACCTATGTCCATTTATCAATAATTCCGATTTAGCATGACAATTTACGACCAATTTTTAAAATCTTAGGCCATATTGCCCATTTCGCGCTTTTCGAGACAAAAACTTAGCAAAAGTCACGTCCGACATTCCCACATATTTTCTGTTTTATAGAAATTCATCAATTTCTATTTATTTATCGAAATATAATTTTTTCGGAATTGTCCCCAATTTTTCCAAAATTGTTCCCAATTTTTTTTCTTCTATTTTTCTTTTTTTTTTTTTAGTTTGGTTTGGGCCGGACCCGACCCTGGACTAGAATTAGTCCGGGCTTGGCCTAGTGGATGGGTTTCCATCCGATCGAACCAGGGACACCTGGTTCGATCGCCATTTTTTTTTTCTCGTTGGTTGGCTCTCACCCCAACCCAAGTGGAATCGATGGCAGGGGAGACGCCCCTGCCATCTCTACCCTCGACCCGGTTTGGCCTCCATGGCCGAACACCCCTCTCGGCCACCATGGTCGACGCACCAAACCCACTACAAAATTAACTAGGACTCACCTTGATCCTGATGCTTCCACCCTCTCTTCTCTCCTTCTCGGCTGCTTCTTCTCCTCCTCCTCTTCGTTTCTTCTTTTTCTTCTCGGACTCACCAGTTCGGGTGTGTGAGTGAGAGTGGTGAGAGAAAAGGTGGTGGGATAAGGCTTATTGACTTATAGGCACATCTCCATTCACATGTGCATCTATATGCATCCTTAACCCTCTATTTATTCCAACCTACACTTTCTTGAATCCGAATTTGTGACATGTTTGGGACACTCGCCTGTGTTTTAAGCACAAAATGCCATTTTCGGGCGTTTCGAAGCCCGATTTCGCGTTCGAACCGCGATATACGCGTACCGCCGTGTCTCTAGCGACCTAATACCCATTCCATATTAGTTACTTGGCCAATTTTTATGTACTTTGCGTGTTTTAGTTTCCCCGATCTACTATTCGGTCCCGCCAACTACCCGGTACACGCGTCTACACGCATATCGAGGTGATAGAATGAACTGGCTGGCTCCTCATATCGGAACTGAATGCCCTTAAAATCATCCCGGCGGCCCCTCTCCCGTCTATCAATTCTCCGACCTCTATCCGAACGATCCATCAGTCTCTTCTGCCTCTGATTCGACCCAGAATTATGCCCTGACTGTACCTCCCTACCAGTCACACGTCTGCCAGCCCTTTGCAGTATGTATGTCTCATGAGTCAATACCCTGTCAAAGATCTCTTGCAGAGTCGTGGCTCCAGTCGAGACAACTGCTGACGCAATCCTATCATTAACCCCTCTGGTGAAATAATAGATCTGTAAGCGCTCTGTCCCGGCGACATCTAAAGAGAACTGAAGCAAATGTCGGAACCTCTCCATATACTGCAACAAGGTCCGATTACCATGTCTCAGGGTCAGGAACTCCTCCCTCAGTCTCAACCTAACCTCTATCGGTATGTACTGATTGTAGAATAGCTCCCTAAACTCAGCCCATGTCGTCAGTTCCGGATGAGTATCTGTATATGTCGTCCATCAGATTGCCACATGCCCTCTCAAACAGGCTCCAGAAAGTCATGCCTGTACAGTCTCATCGTTCCTCATCAGCTTATGGAAATGCTGATGGGACACTACCCATCTCCCTGCAGCCTCGGGGTCATCGCCGCCGTAAAAGAATCCAAGTTGGAACTTCAAAAACTCCCTCAATAACTTCGCCTCTAGTGCCAGGACAAATGCCGATGTAGTAATCGTATCAGCAGTGGGGGTAGTAGTAGCATGGTCAGTCGTCGTGAATGGAGGCGTAAGAGTCGACGTCTCCAAATGAACGAAAACTGCGGTAGCTGTCTCTGTGGGTGCCTCTGCAGCTACCCCCTGAACTAGTGTCTGGGGTACCACCTGAACAACAATTTTCCCCGCCGGTACGGTCACGACTACTGGCTCTCTAGCTGAAGTGAGTGTCGCCAGTACCACGGTCTGCTCTCGTAATAGCCATAATACATCGACCATTTGTGTCTCCTGGACCGAGAGTCTATCCTCCACACTCGCTATAACCGGGACAAACCTAGTCGCATCACTAGTCTATCCAATCTCAAAACCAGACTATCCGTCCATAATCTGCATCGAGAATGTACTCCGGATCAGTCTCGAGGTATATACGTATATCATATAATAAGAGGAAAATATAACACACATATAAGTTCTAACTTTACCCGCCTCATATCACTTCCCAACTAAAGTTCTAAGGCAATAACTTTGGGTTTCCGCATCTAAGTTCATTGATTAAGTTTTATTGTCTTAGGACTTCCTCTTTTCTCTGATACCAACTGTGGCGGCCATCGCCGCCCCGGGGTGATGTGTCTCAGTGTACTCCTTGCCAACTTGTCACGCCCAATAATTAATACACGTTTAATTCGTTAATTAGGACACAATGACTCGTGACGTGGGACCCGCAGCGCGATACGTGTCACTACCGAGGCACGGTGGCCGAGGTAAATGTTATATTTGTGTGTCATTTGCCTAGTGTAATGTATATGTGTAGACTACTAAGTCATTTACGGGTATGCAGATACCGAGACGAGCGGGGACGCACCTCGAGTCGCGTGCCGACGTGGGCCCGAGGTAGTAGCTCGTGGGGTAAGTGTAATTAGTTGAATTTCATTTTATAAAAAAAATAAATATGCGGGCCATAAATGGCCACATCTACCAATACATAAATATATATATATACTAGTTGCAGGACGTGCTACGCACAATTGACCCGCTCGCTTCGCTCGTGGGAATTAATTTCTAAGAATTTATTAATAAAATTTAAAATTTTAATTAAAATTTAAAAATTAGAAATACAAGCACCTTTTTTAGGTCATCAATATTCTCTAATGTAATTGAGATAAGATGTGAATGAAAAAATAAGTTAGTCATGCTAGGCCATTACTTCCTCAAAAAAAAATGGGAAACAAGGAAAAAAAACACAAGTGGTTTGATCCATTAATTTATGAACACTTGCTTGTGGAGATTCCGTAAAATTGTACATAAAGTTCAATCTTTACCTCAAACTCTATAGATAAAAAGGATAAATTTGAAATCATGAATGTAAATAATTGAATTAGTTTGGATTAAAGCATTAGACACCCTGACCAAGAAAAAAAGAAATATTAAAAGAGAGGTTGTGTTGCATTCTCTCATGTACCATGTGGAACTCTGTAGTCCTTCAATCACATATTCCACATAAACAACCTTGCCTTAGTTGATCTCTTTCCATTCTTTTCTTATTTTTGTTGTATCTCTCTTTGGGTTTTGTATATCCTGTAAAACCTTATATGCATGCATTTAAAAGTACATTTCTTTTTACAACAAAACAATGTGAGAAACATCTTTGCACTCTCATTCTAATGTAAGACATGTAAATTTAGATGATGAGGTGCATTATGTTATGAAATAGATACAATAAACTAATCTGTTGTATGATATACCATTTTCATTGGTTGACACATCAGGTGTGGATTCAGAAATACCAACGCAGTCTCCATGCGATTTTTCTCGTACAATAGTGTTAGAAAATTTCTTCATTCTATGGTCATAGTTGATATAGGAGTGTCAGCTTCAAAAAGAATGTTGCCATCAAATAAGGATCTCTTAAACATTTACGAATATAATTAAGCGTTAATTAATTAAGGTTTGATTTAGTTACATTTACACATATTTATATTATTTTACAATGTTAATTTGATTAAGTTGACCACAAAAACAGTAGAAACAAATTATATATAAGTTAATTTGATTAAGCCTAGTTTCATTCACTTGGGCAGACAAATAACAGTAGAAAGAAATTGCTTAGTTCCACAAAGCTTCATATTCAAGTAGAATTATGTTTAACAGAATTGTAGATTAGTAATCTTAGCAAATTACATTGAGAATTGAAAACATTGAAGTACTCCATTATCCCAGATGGTGACTTAAATTCCAATCAAGTAATTCTCAATCTAATTAACCACAAAAAGTAACCAATACACAACTTCTATATCATACTTAGAAACAAAAATGTCACAATTCACCTTTTCTTCTAATTCTAGCAAACCAACTAATTTATAATGAATACCAAAAAATGTTAAAGTACTCGTGCCATGTTTTTCAATTTTAACAACCCATATAAAAAATAAACACTAAATCATTGAAATTAAGGCTACCCAAATCTCTAGATTGATCAAAGAAGAGTTGAAGAGTAGAAGAAAACATAAAAAAAACTCAATTCATCAACTGATTTTGATTGAATTCCAAGAAATGCTAAACCTTTTTGTCAAATTTCTCAATTTTAACAAGATATATATGAAAAACATCAATAAACCACTAAAACTAAGGCCACCCAAATCTTTAAATGCAGTGATGGAAGGCACCAGTTTAGGTCCTACTTATGTTCTTGGTAATTTCATGTAAGCCATTTGAGACCTGATTATGATCAAATTGAATTTTGCACATAAAGGAGGGAGAATGATCAAAATTGTGAAGAACAAGTAGTATATATAACAAAAGGATGTCAATGTTCATGAGAAGGCTTACTTAGTAGATTGTATTTAAGAGAGCACTTTGAACATATATCATGTATACAACATACAATAGAGTTGAGATTAGTTCACCTTCCCAAGTAAGATCCAACTAACTCATAATGTGAATTTGTTGCTTTATTAAACTCAAGTACACCACACAAGACTGTACAAGAGACCAAATAATCACATATAGAGAAATGTTTAGAAATTTAAACTCCAAAAGTTTATCTATATTTAATCATGACACTAAAGGAATACAAAAAAGTTCATACCTTATTGAGTGCAGGAGCAGGACTAAAACAAAGAGAAAATAATATGAACGAAACAAGAATTATGAAATCCCATTGAGAATTCATGGTTTCAATCACTTTTTTTGTCTATTAATGAATGTGAGAGATAACTATATTATATAAGAATGCAATAACTTGGTTATATCAAATATAGAAACAAATAAAAAACAAAGAAGAAGAACTTCAAATAAGAAAAAAAATTCAGAATCACAAAACCTAATACAAATCTTTCATCAATGCCTATGAAACTAAAGGGATGATAAATTGATGTTTTAAGAGGTCATTTATGTTCAACATGAAGAAAATGCAACAATATATTGTCATAAACCAATAAAAAAAAACACAAGTGGAGTTTCCATGTTTAACAGAGACGTCAATCTTGTGAGTATGTATGGAACAAGACATCAATAAATTGTCATTTTTCATAGAAATAACCAATGTTATAATTCTTGGATGCGATCTAAAAAGATGAGAATCATGCCAAACAAAATTCTAATCATGATCTAGAAGAACATCGAACTTAGTAATTGCAAACAACTCAAGTTTCCCTATATACAGTCTAATTAATGATAGATAGATTGATATATAACTTGAAAAAAAGATTCTAATCGGATATGAGTCATGCCTTATAGTTAAAATAGTGTAAATTTAATAATCATTTGAATGTATAATAAAAATTAAAATAATATTTATGAGTTTGAACAAACTATGTAATATAAATATAAAATATTAAATTTAATATACAATGCTAAATAAATTGAAAATATGATAATGAAAATATAAAATGCCTACTGCTAAAAATTAAATATAAAAAGTCTTTTGTATTTTGTAGCATGTTCATGATGATGTTGACTATACTTCATCTTCGTCATCATTGCATAAGAAATATATTATATTAGTTTATTTATAAATATATAAGTAACTAATTGATAATATGTAACTTCAAATAACTTACTCAACATAACAATATTTTCTTGGACGTTTATTTATTCACAATTCATTATCAATACTTTTTCTCTTCATGTTGACTTCTTTGTTGTTGTCGACTTCGTATTTATGTGTTGAAATATCATTTGACAACTTCCCTATTATTTTCAAGAATAAGACAATATGTAAAATTAAATTATATAATGTGATCTTGTAAGTTATTGTAAAATAAAATAAATACCTCATTATGACGAAATTTTTCTCCATTTTCTTCATGACATATACTCAAAACGGTGAAATTTTCATTTCCACTGGCTAAATTGTAATTAGTGAGTTTTAGTTTAAAAGTAAAACTTCTTCCTACAATCTTACAGAGTTCTATTGAGACTGCAATATTTTCGTTTGTTTGGTAATATAAGCAAAAAATAATTTAGAACAAAAGGACCATTAAAATGAATAAAATATATATTATATAGAATATTGCATTTGCATTCAATTAGTTTTGTATTCTAAATTAGAAAAAGATGTATCGAAGATGCCTCATTCAAGATTCTTTCGCCATTGTCTTTACCAATAATGTTTTTTACTATGCTATTGAATAGAACAAAAGTTGTGGACCCTGAATTGTCTTCGACGCGCACATGAACTTTGAATCTAAAAACAAATCAAATTGTCATGAATTAGATTCTTGACAAGATATATGTATATACAGTACAACAACAAAGAATCTTAGGAAATTAAAAATTAATAATAAATAGTTTTAAGGTATGGCTAATAAAACTCAAAGATGCATGTTAAAATGATATACGTAATTTATAAAAGTGACATACATTTGTATAATATAATTTTAACGTACCTCCGATATGACGTTGTAACAAATTTTGTGCACCTTTCGTAATACTATTGTGTTCCCGATTTTTCTAACTTGACGTAATGTGAATAGCAAGTATTGTAATGCCAAGAACCACTTGAATTTATTGACATGATTTTCACTTTGCAAACAACATACAATTCCTGTGTAAAAAATTAACAATTAGTTTTATATCGTGAAAAAGTCATATAATATTATTTTGTATATAATAATGTCTTACCGTAGCTTTCGATCTTTGGCGTTTCACTTCCTCTACAGTCATAGTTTCTGCCTTCATATTAAAATTTTCATTTTCTCCTCGAATGAACTGAACTTCTTTACTCAGTGGTTCTCTGCAATTGAAAAAAATAAGGAAAAGAATATGTCATGGAATGTAATTTACGCATTACCTATAAAAAAATAAGGAAAAAAATGGGATATACAAATGTGTCAATCGTGCGTAGCACGTCCTGAAACATATGATTTTAATCAAAAGTTAATTAGGATTATCTAAATGCATCTCCAAGGTCCACATTTAATCAACCTAACTATAGGCTTTATATTATTTATTTTAATTTAATTTACTTAGGCTCATTCAATCATATGGTTAATGTTTTTAGTTACTTAATTGACATATTTGTAGTCTCACTGACACTCGACTTAGGCTTTGGTTTAATCATACACCTTATACCATTTCCTAGCATAGTCTAGCATCCTCGGGTCACTCCTACCTAATACCCATGTCGACATGCTTCCCAATGTAAGCACCCGTCACATCGACTCGCCCGATAGCAATGCACACACGAATAATCATCATCCATAAATAACATATTCCATGGATTCTTGTTTCCTGAGTCAACTGAGTTGTCCACATAAGGCCCGAATTATGATTGTTAATCTCCGAAATCAACGTTAATCATAGTTTAATTAATTTGAGCCGATACAGTTATATCCACGTTTTGAATGTTAAAATAATCTATTGAACTTATGCCTCTACGTACCGGGAATATCTCATAGATTGTTTTATTAAAATTGTAACATTTAGCAAGATTTAGTTTAAATGAAAATATATAATTGTTAATCTCCAAAATCAACGTTAATCATAGTTTAATTCATTTGGGTCGGTACAGTTATATCCACGTTTTGAATGTTAAAATAATCTATTGAACTTATGCCTCTACGTATTGGGAATATCTCATAGATTATTTTATTAAAGTTGTAACATTTAGCAAGATTTAGTTTAAATGAAAATATATGTTGGATCGTGACCAAATTTGTTACACATTACAATTGCTTGTAATGTGGGACCCACTTGGTAATTGTGTTGGTGTTGGTTAATTAGTGTTCACCGAATACAACTTTAGTTGTATTAATACTTGAATTTAGAAACATCAAAATAGGAAGGTGATACGTGACCAATCATGCTAAGTCTAGCCACAGACTTAAAAGAAAGGTGGCTCGTTGGGAGGCACCACAGCTCTATTTTTATTTTATTTTATTTATTTCTCGCATTTATTATAGTTTTATTTCAGTTTTAGTTTTTTTATTATTATTTTTAATAACTCTCTAATTTGGTCTCTTTATTTTTACAGGTGATGGAGGGTTGGAGCGCTGAATTTTGTAGGTTTGACTTTGGATTACATTTTTAGCATAATTTGAGCATTATTTTTTTAGGACTTAATATGTTTATAGGATTTTAGGTGTTTTGAGACTTGGTTGGGACATACCTAACTTAAGTCGCTGCATTAGTGGCAGGTTTTTGAGTAGACTCAAAACCCTAAATTTCATTCCATCATCTTGTTGATTTCACCCTTAGTTGAAAGACTTCGGGCTCGCAAGACTTGATTGAAGTTTTTTTAGTTAATTCATATGTTTACTAGTTCTTGCTCTTGTTATGATTATTCTTTTATAGTATCCTTAGTCACCCACACATAAGAGGTTTTGTGCATTCACTAGTTTTTAGAGACTTTTTATTATTCATGCATTTGTATCATTTTCTAATCCATGTTCTTCTTCACCATTGTCATTTTCTTTTTGTTATATGGTTGCCTTGACTTGTTTTAAACCTTGAGGACAAGGTTTGGAATAAGTTTGGGGGTGTTTTAGGGATTGTGGATTGATTTGGATGGATTCTTTTGCGAAAGACCGCAGGTGAGATCGTTTAAATTTTTTTTAATGCGGTTATATGCGGGTATTGGATGGTAATGGTGGTGTTTTATATCATTTCTTCCATTTCTTTCATTTCTTTTCTATTCATATTCCTTTCTCATTTCATTAGGAATTGATACACTTTCATGTATATATTTAGTATGTTTTATTTATTTTGAAGTCACCCGAAACTTTGTTCATGCCTCTGGTTGTGGATGAGTAAATTATAGTTGCCTTTTTGACTTGAAACTTAGAGAAAATTAGGAGAAATACTTAATCAAGTTTGTAGTTCGGCATTTTTATGATTTCATGTTTAGAGACTTAGATGATGGTTGGACTTAGTGCTAGATAACGAAAATGAGTAGACGATCAAATTTATGCAAGTTATATTATTTAACCCACATTGGGAGATTGTTTGATTATAGTGAAAGTGAGAAGTACTAACATGAGTTTTTCTAATAAAAATAAAAAAAAAAAAAGAGTCCCACAGGTTTCCGCAGGAAATGGAGCAGGGAAACTTGTGGTGGAAAAAAGTGAGAAAATCGGTCCATAAGAAATGGAGCAGGGACCGTATTAATTGAAAAAAAGAAAAAAAAAATAGGAGAAGAAAAATAAAATAAAATAAAATAAAATAATGAATAAAGGCGGAAGTTGTGAAACTCCTCAAATAAAAGTTTTAGTTCGAGTGCTTTCACTATATTAAGTGAAATTTGAACTTACGTGCTTTAATGTATAGACCAAGAAAACTTGTAAGTAGTTGATGACATTTGTTTTGACCGAGTCTATGTTTTGAAAGTGAGATCTTAATTGTGTTTGACTTGCGAGTCTTGACATATCATAACTCTGAAATTTTCTGAGTTTCTTGTTAATTTGGTGACTATGTAAACCAAAGGAACTCCATGAATTTGGGTCGGGTATAGGATTAGTTGAGTCAGTGCATTATTATATTAGAAGTCTAGTTTATTTGTGTTGTCATTTATACATTTACTCGGGACGTGCAAAGTCTTAAGTTTGGGGGTATTTGATAAGTCGATATTTATAGGTATTTAGTAGTCTATTTTAGTATATTTAATAATAAAAAATATTTAAAATATATATTTAATTATATTTTTTGGTCATTTTTAGGTGAAACGGAGTGCGCGGTTGAATTCGTGGCGGAAAAATACTCAAAATGGAGTATTTACTTGCGGTGATCGAATGCCGGACAATTTGCCTCGAAATACGCGTTGCTCAGTGTGTCGAATAGCAAACAGGATATTTCAGCCAATAAGGTGATGCCACGTCAGCATGGAAATTCCCTCTGGACCAATCGGATGATGCCACGTGGACATTCGAACAACAAGCCCGTCAACACAAAGCCAGAGCGACCAATGAGGACATGCCACGTCATCCGACACCAGTTCCACCAACTAATGAGGGACCGCCACGCTTTGCCACGTCACTAGGAAAGCCACGTCACCCCAAGTAATCTTCTTCTCGCACGGCTTTCGTCGATATGCCTCGAGACTATGCATGGACAAACTCCCAGAATTTCGGTGATAATCGCGCGACTTTTCTTAGCCACGTGGGTGCCACGTGGCATTCTCCCATTCGTCCAGATACATTACAGCAAGAGGTTTGGCCAATCATACGATGACACGTGGCGCTGACTCAGCCACACACAACCGAACGCACAGATTCTCCGCGAATCACGCGGCGACAAATCAGAGGCGGTGACCTATCACAGCGTGACACGTCATCGAGGCAGGAAAAACCAGCGAATCACGCTGTGACACATGGCAGAGTCCGATTTTTGATCTAAAAACACCCATACGATGCTCCTCGCCGCACGAGTCACCTCCCTAACCCCTAAAATTAGTATCCTAGACCAATTTGGAGTACTTTTATATATTAAAAACCTAGGTATTATTAGAGAACAATTAATTAGTATAATTTTAGATTAGTTTTTAGTATAGATTTTTGAAGATGATGTCTGACTAATCAATTTCTTGCATAAGTTGAAGGGGAAGCAAGTCGGAATTATGGATTCATAGCATATTATGTGAGATCTTTTATTTTATTATTTAATTAATTTAATTTCTCCTATTTCATTGTTGTTGATTTAATTATTATGATTTAGATCTAGGGTATGTATGAGGTTAATGCATGCTTTTAGATGGACAATCTACTGTTATTTGGAGTATTAGTATCCGTGTAATTGTGCTTTTAGACCAATAAAGTAACAAACATTCACCCGTTTGCCGTAAAACCCTTTCGGTTCTTGAATGTGCAACAATTGAATCTATGTTAAATCGGTAGCGGATGTGACTCGGTTATTTATGATTAGTGTTCCCATAGATCTAAATTACTGCGGTTAGTGTGTTAAACCTGATTGACGGATGTTTAGGGTTATACATTAATTATGGAAGTAGTTAGTGGCGGACGTCTTGACTATCGAGATTAGGGGAACTAGGAATTTCTGACGGATGTCGATTTTCTATAGCTAATCTAGGATAATTTAAATTAATAACTTTTTGGGAAAGATTGAAGACCATGATTGCTATTGAATCTTGATTCTGATTTGTGGAGCTGGAGATTTAGGTGTTATTTAATTATTGATAAATTGTTTTAGAAATTAGTTTGGTTAATTTTATTTATTTAATTTAGTTAGATTAGTTAGTTAAATTAATATTTATTTTAAAACCCCCGATTTTCCTTTTTTGTTGTTTTAACCTAAGAAAGACAACCAGTCTATGTGGGATCGACCATTTGCCACTATTCTACAAAATAGTTGGTTTAGGAAACTTTACTTTATTGACGTGTTCAGCGCGCGTCAGAAGGTGATAAGTGGCTAAAGTTGATTTTGAGAACAAATTTGATTCATGTGACGTATAGTTGTAGTATGAGTTGGACTAATCTACCATGTACGCATGTGTATACATACATATATATCTTTTTATATTTGTACTATTTAGTAGTGCCGATTGTGTTTGGATATAGTTTTGATTTAAATAGCTATTTAATAGGATTTTAGTTGCATTGTTTGTATTTAATAGCTATTTAGAAGCCTAGTACGATTGTATTTTGAGGGAAAAAGTGATTACCTTTTTGTACTTATCATTCTATTTGTTAGCAATAGATAGCTATTTAATAGTATGGGCTAGGGACAAAAAGATAAATTTGATTACGACTCAAAAATTTGTGATTCGTGCTTTTATCTCATTCAAAAGAAAAAAAAACCGAACCAGAGAGACAACACAGTGACGATCAAGAAGGAGAAGGGAAGGAGAAAGAGAGAAAGAGATCGAGAGAGACACCGAGACCGAGCTCAACGTTGATGCAAGGTGAGTTGATCTCGCGTTGTTGTTGCTACTGTCGTTGCTGTTGTTGTTGTTGCTTTCGGTGGTCGTGGCCATGGAGGATCCGCCTCCGTGGCCGACCGAGAAAGGAACGGAGAGATGGCAAGGGGATCTCCTTGCCATCAAAACCCATTGGGGTTGGAGTAGGGAGCCAACCCCAACGCCTCACAAAGGAAAAAAAAAATGGCAGAACAGAGCTGCTGCTCTGTCTCTGCGAAGAAGATGAAGATGGGATCGGGTCGGGTCAACCCGAACCCATATGGGTCGGGTCGGACCGACCCTGACCCGATGAAGACCGTCCGCTTTGACCGGGTCGGGTCGACCCGGATCCGATTGGACCGGGTCGAGGTTGACCCGGACCCACCTCAATATATATAATATATATTTAATTATATATATATATAATATTTAATGATTTAATTAAATTAAACAGTTTTTAATATATAATAAATTCCTGAAAATAGATAAAATTATGAAAAAAATTTAGGAAAATTCCAAAAAATAGAGAAAAATATATTTGTGACCCAAATAAATAAAACTTCAATATTCCTATAAAAAGTGAAGAATTCGAGAGTCGGTCGAGGCGTTATACCGGGGTTTTACCTCGACAAACGCGAAATCGACAAATTGGTCTCGAACTCAATTTTGACCGATGTTGACCAAGTTAGGGATGTTAAATCATTCAATTGGAATTTAAATTGAAACATTTTCAACTGTTAGGATCCTAGAGGAGCTATTACGGGGTTTGGGTGCGTACATCGACGCGACGGAAGCCGGATAGCTTAGGAATTGCTCTGTGTATATAAGTAAACTGATTTGAGACATTTATTTACATTTCATTCCATTTATTTACTTCTCCTCAGTTATTCGAACTGAATTGCCTTTGAAATCTATATGCTATGACTTGTTCAGTTGCTCATTTTATGATATTCATAGCATACTCTGTTTTTGTATATCATTGATTCTAATTCTTATACTTTGTCATATTTATTGTTGTGTATGAAAGTCAGTGATATAACATGCTATTAGGTTAGTGTGTTTATTTGACTCTAATCCTTTGGGTATTAGTATGCTGCTACATTTATTGGATTCCAATGCTGTGTCATATTTGAATATGAAAGTGGTTCTTGTGGTTAGGGTCACTTGATGATAGAAATTCAGCTTTCATACGGGGTCACTAGACTTGTCGGGATGTCAAGGGATTTCTCCACTACCTTCCATGACACACGAGGTAACGTGCCTCGAACGGGGTAACCGGACCTCGGGGTTTGTTGGCGCAAGAATAACTTGGGTGATATGACGAGTTTTAAAACTCGGGTATGTCAGCAAGTATACATTCTAAGTGACGACTAATTCACTTGGAATAGAAAAGGCGTAATCGTAAGTACGACCTTTTGACATTATGATATAGAGCTCGATTTAAAATGAAATGATATAGAGCAGAGCTCAAACTGTAGTGGACAGGCTGATGTGATGAAGATCACGGCCGACCGACTCTAATCCATTACTGCTTAGCCTTGAGTAAGTTTCATATTTCGTTAACTCAAGTATCTCTTTGCATGATGTTTCTTTCAGCATAGTTTCTATTTAAATTATGCAATTTGATACTTGTTGCCTAATTGGGAATGTGGATCGATGTCTCTCAGTATTACTTAAATAATTTCATGTACTCACCGTCTAGTTTGTGACGGTGGGTGCAGATCAGCCGAGTAGCAGACCAGGCAAAGAGAAGATTGGTGACTACCTCCGAGCCGGTGAGGACTGCTACGACATACTTTTGTACGTTTTGTATGCTTTTGTAAAACATTTTTTATGTACATGCTAGTTTGCCTTTTTGGGTTAAGTGATAGGAATATAGAACTAGACACATGTTATATATATCACCATTTTTGTTTATATATGCATGTGATCATTATTTCCTGGTTTTTCCACAATAGGTTAGGCTTTGTGTCCCACTAGTAACTTAATAAGACTTCCGCTGAATAATTGGTTAGATAAAAAAAAAATTAAAGTAACTCTGATTTATAGACAACCATATGTTAGTAACTAGAATAGGTAATTTAACTGTATGTGGTATCATAAATGGTAGGTGTTTAACTAAGGCTGACTAATTCCTTGTTAGGTCCTATATGGGAGATTAAGGCTTAATTAAGGGATTAGGCCGGGCGGTGCCCTTATTTGTAGTTGGGGCCGTCACACAACTGGCCCAACTACACGTGTACGACACCTGCCCGTCCTTTTTCTGTCTCGAAATTCGTATCCACTTGTGTGTACAGCGTATAAGTGACATTTTCAGCGGAAGTCGTACTTTATAACATTAATTCATGAAATATTAATAATCAAATAAACAAATCCTATTGTGGAAAAAACCCTGAAAAGTACGCTGTATAGAGATATACGACTGTATCATATAAGGTATATTCATGTACAATGTCATGATACTCTCCAGTTCCCAAAAGAAATCAGAATATAAAAAAAAAAAAACATGTACAAGTAGTCCTCGATAGCAGGCAGTCAGAGGTAGTCGCCTAAGATACCCTTGCCCTTACTTGTACTCGGATCTGCACTCAATCATCATAGAAGAAAATGGATGACGAGTCTAGTAAGTAAAATCCCAAGGAACTCCTCTGAGCATTCAAATAAACAAGTGGAATTCAATAAATATTGTTAAATAAACATGTGAAATGTGAACAGACAACTGTAGGTAGAGCATCGCATGCATAGATAACAATAAAGTTCAAATGTATGTGCCTGTTCCAGTCAGACTAAACCATACTTCGAAATACCCTTCCAAGATCCCACTAGTGGGCGCACCCAACTAGCTATCATCTGGTCCCTCTCGGTGGCCGACATAGACCTACGACGCACCGACACATGTAGCAGTTCAATAACTCGGGTTGTTATCCACTGAGAACTCCTAATACACATGGTATGGTCTACAATGCATAGACACATAACGAAAAATCCGGTGGGAGTAACTCAAGCAACCATCCAAACAACGACAAGATATAGATGTAAGAAGACCACAAAGAATACTGGAACTGAATTGAAATACAAAGCGAAATAAATACTCTGATTTTTTCAATTGGGTTTTACAAACCTCACAACGCACTCCAATACCCCGTAATCAATCCCCGAGTCCAAGCCCACTGGGTCCTTGGTCGCCAATTGATCACTCGTGTCCACCTATGTCCATTTATCAATAATTTCGATTTAGCATGACAATTTACGACCAATTTTTAAAATTTTAGGTCAAATTGCCCATTTCGTGCTTTTCGAGGCAAAAACACCGCAAAAGTCGCGTCCGACATTACCACATATTTTCTGTTTTATAGAGATTCATCAATTTCTATTTATTTATCGAAATATAATTTTTTCGGAATTGTCCCCAATTTTTTCAGAATTTTTCCCAATTTTTTTTTCTTTTTTTTTTTTTTTTTTTTTTTTTGGGTTTGGGTCGGACCGGCACCGGCCGATTTTGGGCCGGCCCAGTGGATGGGTGCACGCGCGCGCTTGTGCACCTTCTCCATCCGATTGAACCGGGGACCACTGGTTCGATCGCCAAATTTTTTTCTTCTTGCTATTGGGTTGGCTCTCACCCCAACCCAAGTGGAATCGATGGCCGGGTCGACACCTCTGCCATCTCCACCCTCGACCCGGTTCGACCTCCATGGCCGAACCCCCGCTCTCGGCCACCATGGCCGACGCACTAAACCCACTACAAAATTAACTATGACTCACCTTGATCCTGATGCTTCCACCCTCTCTTCTCTCCTTCCCGGCTTATTCTTCTCCTCCTCCTCTCCATTTCTTCTTCTTCTTTTTGGCCTCACCAGTTCGGGTGTGTGAGTGAGAGTGGTGAGAGAAAAGGTGGTGGGATAAGGCATGTTGACTTATAGGCACATCTCCACTCACATGTGCATCTCTATGCATCCTTAATCATCCATTTACTCCAACCTAACACTTCATTGACTCTCAATTGTGACACGTTTGGGACACTCGCATGTGTTTTACGCACAAAAATGTCATTTTCGGGCGTTTCGACGTCTGGTTTCACGTCCGAACCGCGATATACGCGTATCGCCGCGACTCTAGCCACCTAATACCCTTTCCATATTAGTTATTTGGCTAATTTTTATATAATTTGTGTGTTTTAGTTTCCCCGACCTACTATTCGGTCTCGTCAACTACCCGGTACCCGCATCTACACGCATATCGAGGCGAATACAGTTTACACGATCTCGCACGTTTTGTTATACAACATACACATGCGATGTATTTCAATAAATTGCACCGCAAATAAGCAACCAACACACAATAAACTAGGTTCCCGTGTGTCCTAGCCTACCGCGGCGTCCACGTAGATCTGAGCTAGCGTCCACGTCTGTAAACTCGAGATAATTAACGACATTAATAAAATGGGCCGTTACATTACATGTCGAAAGGCAAATTTTAGGGGTAAGAGGATTTCGAGTTAGACTCATCTTGAAGTTAAAAAAAAAAAACTACGTTGATGCATGCTCAAAAAAATAAAATGTTTTTTTGACATACTTTGAGTACATACATTGGATACACAATGGTATAAATTTTTAATTGAGATATGTGCAATACATATCCCAATAAAATCCACACCGTTGTGGCAATCCGATCGGGTTGCCACAACAGTAAGGACGAAGACGGGATTGTGTGAGTTAAGAACACGACTTCGATTTCGATTCCTCGATATGACAAGATTGCTCAGGCTACTAGAATACCCTCAGACCGATTGCACCGAGCCTTGTGGGAATAGTCAAGCTCGCTTGGACTCCCATAGATATTAAAAAAAAATGTATGTACCTTAAGTATGTAACAAATAGCATTGTCCAAAAAAAAAATCCACATTTTGCTTGCATTTTCTTTTATATTTGTCTATATTCTAAATCTTTTTTAGAAAAGAGATTGTTAATTATATTCCGTTTACAACTGAGATAAGAAAATGAGATTTAAAACAAAAATGCACGATAGGTTCATTCCAAAAACAAAAACAAAAAATAGGTTATTTGGAAGCACGTACGGCACGACATTGGAGAAGATCATTAAGGACGAGATAACGCGAATCATAGGTCGGAAAGTTTGATTTTTTTTATTTTTTTATTTTTGTATGATGATGATCACGTGTTTCAATCATCTTTGTTTATCTCATTTTTATTCGTTTGAAATCTTTTACAACTTCTCCAAATCCACTTGTCTTTTTGTTTAGATCTTATTGGACTAGGGCTATGTATGCGCCAGTCGATTAGATGAATTAACTAAATCGTTTTCTATGATTAAACCTAGCTATTTTTAATAACTTGTGTGATTTTGATGATCAATCATGAAGGCACTCATTCTTGTTGGAGGTTTTGGGACAAGGTTGAGGCCATTGACATTGACAGTCCCAAAGCCTTTGATTGATTTGGGTAATAAACCAATGATCCTACATCAGGTCAATAAACTCTTCTTCTTCTTCAACACGTGTTTTTGTTTATATTCTCAATATTTGGTTAATTTGTTCAGCTAATCCTATAAGAGTTAATCGAACACCGTAAGTTCTTAACATGAAAGAAACCAAGGAAATATATAAGTTCTTAACATGAAAGAAACCAAGGAAATATATTGCAACTATCAAGAAAGAATTGTTTTAATAATCATGAGTTAATTTGTTCAGATAATGAGAGTTAATAGAATTCCCCAAGTTTTTAAAATGAGAGAAACCAAGAAAATATATTATAGCTATCAAAAATTAATCGTTTTAAAAATCATGAGTTGATTTGTTCGGCTGATCCCATGAGAGTTAATCGAACATCCTAAGTTCTTTACATGAGAGAAACCAAGAAAATATACTGTAGCTATCAAGAATGAATCATTTTAATAATCATGAGTTAATTTGTTTGCCTGATCTCATGAGAGTTAATCGAACGCTCTAAGTTCTTAACATGAGAGAAACCAAAAAAAATATCGTAGCTATCAAGAATGATTTTTTTTATTTTTATTTTTCATTATTTTTTGACTTGGGACTAGATTGAAGCTCTCAAATCAATTAGAGTGACTGAAGTAATTCTTGCCATCAACTACCAACCAGAGGTAAAACTAAAACAAGCCATCTTCTTCTTCTTATTTAACTTTGTACAAAGACCTAATAGTTCATTGGAAATTCCGTTTTATAGGCGATGGCGAGGTTTTTGAAGGACTACGAGTCGAAACTTGGAATGAAGATCACGTGCTCGCAGGAGACAGAACCCCTTGGCACTGCAGGTCCATTAGCCTTAGCCAAAGACAAGCTGATTGATGAATCCGGTAGTCCGTTTTTCGTTCTCAATAGCAATGTTATCTGTGAGTTCCCTCTCGAGAAAATGATTAAATTCCATAAAGCTCATGGAGGAGAGGCATCTATAATGGTGACCAAGGTATGCTGGACTTCAACTTGCTATACATTCAGTCAAGTAAGTAGCATTTCTAATGAACAAGGGGTTCTTTTTCTTTGTAAATAAATGTAGGTAGATGAGCCATCAAAGTATGGTGTTGTGGTTATGGAGGAAACAACAGGGAAGGTTGAAAGATTTGTGGAGAAGCCAAAGACCTTTGTTGGCAATAAGATCAATGCAGGCATTTACCTCTTGAACCCATCCGTACTTGATCGAATCGAGTTGAGACCGACTTCTATCGAGAGAGAAGTGTTCCCAAAGATAGCAGCAGATCGAAAACTCTATGCAATGGTCTTAATAGGGTTCTGGATGGATATCGGAGAGCCAAGAGACTACATAACTGGCATGGGGTTATATTTAGACGCATTGCGAAATAAGGGCTCCTCCAAACTGTCTTCTGGTTCTCACATTCGCGGCAATGTCTTGATCGATGAGAGTGTTGTGATCGAGCGTGGCTGTGTTTTTGGACCAGATGTGGCAATAGGACCAGAATGCATAGTAGAGGAAGGAGTGACACTCTCGCGCTGCACTGTAATGCGAGGGGCTCGCATAAACAAACATGCCTGCATATCTAACTGCATCATTGGTTGGAACAACAAAGTAGGTCAGGGAGCTTGCATTGAGGACATGATCATCCTTGATGATGATGTGTACGGCTACGATAAAATCGCCTGCAATGGACGTGTTCCTCCCTCATGAAGAGATCAAGCCCAGTACTTGGACCCCTGATATTCAAGGAATATTTGTGTTCGTCTGCCAAAGGAATCATTAGAATTTAAGCAATATAGTGTAAAGTGACAATTTTCTTGCTTGCTCACACTGTTTTTCTTTCTTTCATTCATTCACATTTCATGATTAGGATGTTTCTGCATCATGAAATTGCACACTAAGCCAAGCATTGTGACTCATTGAATTTGAATGAAGCAATGAAATAAAAGCAACAAAACTTTTCATGGTAGAGGAAGATGGAATGTGCTGCGAACAAAAAAGAAGCATTTCAATAACATCAAACAAAAAAATCAAGAGTCCACAAAAAATATACACATAAGCGACTCGACATGAGACTGTTTGCAGTAATGCAAGAGATCCGAACTTCAAATAGAGCCCAAGAGCCAAAGCATGACGAGGGAGGACATGGCAATGAGGGACCAGGTAATGAAAGCCATAGCAATTGATATTTGGAACCTACTGCAAGGTATCTGGGGTTGTATTCTACAAAACTCTAAATCTTTTGCATACAAAATCATCACCCCGGCTGACGAACTAGGCTGCTGCGAGTGATAGAGTAGTCACACTTTGCATTTTTATATCAACACAACAAATTACCCGAATTGGATAAGATACTGCATAAATTCAAAAAATAGAGCAAAGCTTCTCCAATATAGTCATTTTCAACCAGAAGGTCCAGAACCACAGAGACTATGATTTTTAAGGGTAGACTCTAATGATGCTGAACCTTTGATAAACAAAAAAGTGCATAAGAAAAAAAAAAAAAAAAAAAAACATATGTTTGACAAGGCATTTACAAAACTTCAACAAAAAATTTTCAAACAGTGCCATCGCATAAGCAAAAGCCAAATAAAGCCAAGTTAATAAAAATAGCAGACCAAAAAACTGCAAGTGAAAGATTATTCTGAGTCTAGAGTTGCACGGGTTCAAGTTTTCCCGCCACGGTCTCTCCATATTAAATAAATCACAGTTTTTCACATTCAACATTTCTGACAAAATTTTGTGGCCGGCTAATCAACAACTTCTATATACAAATATTGTAGAAGAAAGCATCAAGTGAAATCCCTGTACCTACGCCATAACTAACAAGTAACCATGAGCAGTTATCTCGGTAATGTTTAATCAAACTTGGTGTGTGCATACCCAAATTTCTCCGGGGAGTGAATTTTAATGGAAGAATGGAAAACTCAAATTGATGGAAATAAATGACGTAAGTGTCACGTATAAATGCAAAATAACAATATCGGAAATACATGGGAGAAGAATTAATTACCCAGTCCCCAACAACGAAAAGGCTCACTAAGATAGGATTCTGAAGATCTCTCTTGATCCTCAAAGCATAAACGTCAAGACAAGCAAGTCCAAAGCTCCACAGTACTTGAAGCCCCATTGAAGCAATCAAATAGCTGAAGAAAATGATACACGTAACTGTCAAAGTGTAGCGTCTCAGTGTACATAATATTATAACGTGGACTTCTACTTATAGTCTACTTGCTTTATTTTTGTTAGAATATGATTCAAATTCAGATGCATGGGTATTAATGTTATGTGTGACAATGTGTGTCATGTAAGCAGTGAGCTCTCAAAAATATGGCTCTCAAAAATGTGGCCACAATGTTGAAGTTACTGAGTCAAATATGTGGTCAGTTATATTAGCTAGAAAATGGGACATGTGTCATGATTAGAGCCTAGGTAGTGAGTAGTTACTCAACTATTTATTGTTAATGGTGTGTACCAAGTCAAAAATCAGTTAGAGTGTCAAACCGTTGCTTATAAATGTGTACTCCATCATTTGCAATTAACATATGAAAATAAAGAGAACATCATCTCTGTTTTTGTTTAGCTTCCTGTTTTTTATTTTTTAAATTATCAACATGGTATCAAAGCTTCTTAATTCTTAAGGGCCTGAAAGTGCCATACGATGGTCTCCACCACAACATCATCTCTTCCACCTCAAACCTTCAATGGTGAAAATTGTGAAGCTTGGGCTGTCAAGATGAAAGCCCATTTGAGGGTCTTAGTCTATGGCAATGTGTTGAAGGTGAGCAAAGAGAGGTTCCACCGTTGGGGAATAATCCAACTTTAACTCAAATTCGGGTGCATGAAGAAGATCTTGCAAAAGCTTCGAGAGCATTGTCACAGATTCATGCCGCTATTGCAGAAAGCATTTTTTACAAGGATAATGACTTGTGAAAATACTAAAGAAGCATGGAGTATGTTGCAGGCGATTTACAGAGGCAACCACTGAAGAGGATTTAGCAAGTGATTAGAAGTACATCATATGAGTTTTATGGAGAGAAGTGCTCTAAGAAAGTTGAAGATGAGTGCTTCAAATAACCATTGAATTGAAGTGTGCGAAGAGACGTGCTTTGCAAAACTTAAAGTTTGATTTGTATTTTCTATTTTACTCGTAAGAAATTTGAATCAAGGGGGAATGTTAGAATATGATTCAAATTAAGATGCATGGGTATTAATGTTATGTGTGACAATGTGTGTCATGTAAGCAGTGAGCTCTAAAAAATATGGCCACAGTGTTGAAGTTACTGAGTCAAATATGTGGTCAGTTATATTAGCTAGAAAGTGGGACATGTGTCATGATTAGAGTCAAGGTAGTGAGCAATTACTCAACTATTTATTGTTAATGGTGTGTACCAAGTCAAAAATCAGTTAGAGTGTCAAACCGTTGCTTATAAATGTGTACTCCATCATTTGCAATTAACATATGAAAATAAAGAGAACATCATCTCTGTTTTTGTTTAGCTTCCTGTTTTTTATTTTTTAAATTATCAACAATTTTTTAGGAAAGGAAATGTTGGATATTATGAACCATTACAAAATTAGTTACTAATAGGCATAAGCAATCAATGCATACATGGCCTTGAAACTGCAAATCCTTGAGAGGATACTATCATGTCTTGACTTCCACCAAAAGACTAGAAAGTTGCACACTGCTTGTAAAAGTAAAATTTTTGATAAAGCATGGTCACAATGCACCTAATATTATGTTCTTAACCTAAGCTACGTCACCAAAGCCTCTCACCATGCATTCCTTTAATGCATTATGACTTCTTACACTACCAGAAATAACATCCTGTGCTTGATTTAGATTTTTGAAATTAACGAACAGTCACTCATTGCTGACAACAGACATGTATTTATTCTAAAATGTCTCATTAATTAAATTGTTCCATGATTAATAGGATAACAATAATATTAAAAAAATTGAGATGTGTTTGCATGCGAGAGAGAGAGATTGCATTAAACTAAAGAAGATGAAAATACAAGGAGAAGACAATAGAATACCAAATTAAATGGACCCAAACATAACCATTGATTGCGCCACGAAATCCTAGAACATCCTTTAACCAAATGCTCCGCAATAATGATAGGGCTGGACAGGTCTAAACTTAGCTATTGGATCTTTTAGCTACAAACTGAATGTTCGCATCAATGACATCCATGCTCCAAGAACCAACCTATCACCAATCAATGGCCCCAAGGAGATTCAACTATAGTGAGTGCAAAAGTGGAAATAGTGGAATAATTGAATAAGTAGTCGGGGAACACCCAAAACTGGAGATATAACATTAAATGATTCTCTCCCCCGGCTTAAATCAGTAACGCTCATTCAATTGAAAGAAAATAACCAACCAAAGACCGCCTAAAGTAGGAATTTTATTTCAACGTAAAGAAAAATGTGAGGAAAAGAGTTTCATAGTAGAACTATTAAGATGGTCATGAAAAGACCGATGGAGTGACACAATGTTCCAAGGACCACATCCTCCTACAAGGGACCCAAATCGAAAACAATATACTTAAAAGTCTAGATAAAGATCCAGTCCATCTCAAGGACGTTTAGACAAAACCGAACACTCCATACCAAAGGCAAAGCATTGTAAGAAAGAGGATATAAGATTTTTCACGGATTCGATAAAAAAGAATGGAAATAAGTAACTGGATATTAACCAATTACAAACATGTCATCTTCAACTCGGCACCATCAAAATCTAAACACATTCCCCACCATAGGATTCGTTAACGTCACTCTTATCCACTAATATTACAAGTAGTATTGTAGCTCTATTTGAGCACCATAAACCAGTTGCATAAATAGATTCCCATATTGAACCATTAAATACTAGTCTAAATGCATTTCTAATGTACAACAATTATCATTACAAAAACAACAAATCACTCAAGAATACGTCAGCTTAAGATCTTGTCTACACAATCAAATCTCACTAGCTAAATTATTGACAAAGATTACAAGAGAAGCTCCAATAACTACAGTACTCAAACACTACTAGTCTACTAGACAAAAAAGCCTCAATCCCAAATTAGTCGGAACTCTTCCATTTCGCGCGATTTTTAGTCTTTCCTAAGTCCATCGTTCAAAATGGCATAACAAATCCAAAAATCTAAAACACCCAATTCAGATTATTGAGAAACAAAACTGATATCAACATAAACAAGACCCATAAAAATCTGAAGACACAGAAAGCGTTCGTACTGAGAAAGTTAAAGTGTACCCAGAGAAGCCAGAAGCAGACACCATCGCTCCAATCGAAGGTGAAGCAAACAAACAACGCCCAATTCGAAGAACCAACCCCCCAACAGTCCCGGCCCTCCAAACAACTTCATCTCAATCCCCAAAAACCCACTAACACAATCCCTAAATCCCCAAAACCTTAAACGCACAAATCCAGATCACCCATTTGTTCATAGACCCAGAAATCAAAAACCCAGATCACAGATTGTCAAATTCGGTTCTCCAATTCATGGAATCCCTTAATCTATACAGATTTGGGCATCCACCCACCAGTGTTGTAGATTAATAACGTGAGCGTTAATCAACAATTAGTGTTGATTTGAAGCGTAAAACGTAGATAAGTGATTGGAGATTTGGAGGAAACAAGAGAGGTGGTGGGTGAAGTCATGGAGATTGAAGATGAAATCTTTGGGAATTCTTGTCAGAATGGAATAGGTCGTAGGTTAGAAAGCAAAAGAACAAGTGTTTTTGGTGATTTTTAATTAGTTTGTTGTTGGTGTGTGTGTTTTTTTAATGATTCTTTAGCTTTTGCTTTGGTTTGCAATTTTGCATGTCCGTAAGCTTTTAGGGTACTATGTGGCCTTCCCCACGCGTCAAAGCTTAATTTTATTTATGTTAATCCTATATTATATCAGATAATTATTTCAAAAAGTTACTATGTGGGATGATTAATTAGTTTTTAGTCAATGTTGGATGATATTAGGCATCACTTGATGAAAGGGGAACGTTTAGAGAGGTTGTGGGTTAAAAGTTCAGAAAGTTTGGAAGCACGTACGACACGACATTGGAGAAGATCATTAAGGACGAGATAACGCGAATCATAGGTCGGAAAGTTTGATTTTTTTATTTTCTTATTTTTGTATGATGATGATCACGTGTTTCAATCATCTTTGTTTATCTCATTTTTATTCGTTTGAAATCTTTTACAACTTCTCCAAATCTACTTGTCTTTTTGTTTTGATCTTATTGGACTAGGGCTATGAATGTCCCAGTCGATTAGATGAATTAACTAAATCGTTTTCTTTGATTAAACCTAGCTATTTTTAATAACTTCTGTGATTTTGACAGTCAATCATGAAGGCACTCATTCTTGTTGGAGGTTTTGGGACACGGTTGAGGCCATTGACATTGACAGTCCCAAAGCCTTTGATTGATTTGGGTAATAAACCAATGATCCTACATCAGGTCAATAAACTATTCTTCTTTTTCAACATGTGTTTTTGTTTATATTCTAGATATTTGGTTAATTTGTTCGGTTAATCCTATGAGAATTAATCGAACGCCGTAAGTTCTTAACATGAAAGAAACCAAGAAAATATATTGCAACTATCAAGAAGGATTTTTTTTAATAATCATGAGTTAATTTGTTCGGCTAATGAGAGTTAATCGAATTCCCCCAGTTTTTAAAATGAGAGAAACCAAGAAAATATATTATAGCTATCAAGAATGAATCGTTTTAAAAATCACGAGTTGATTTGTTCGGCTGATCCCATGAAAGTTAATCGAACATCCTAAGTTCTTAACATGAGAGAAACCAAGAAATATACTGTAGCTATAAAAAATGAATGATTTTAATAATCATGAGTTAATTTGTTTGGTTGATCTCATGAGAGTTAATCGAACGCTCTAAGTTCTTAACATGAGAGAAACCAAAAAAAAAATCGTAGCTATCAAGAATGATTTATTTTAATTTTAATTTTATATTTTTTATTATTTTTTGACTTGGGACTAGATTGAAGCTCTCAAATCAATTGGAGTGACTGAAGTAATTCTTGCCATCAACTACCAACCAGAGGTAAAACTAAAACAAGTCATCTTCTTCTTCTTCTTTAACTTTCTACAAACACCTAATACTTCATTGGAAATTCCATTTTATAGGCTATGGCGAGGTTTTTGAAGGACTACGAGTCGAAACTTGGAATGAAGATCACGTGCTCGCAGGAGACCGAACCCCTTGGCACTGCAGTTCCATTAGCCTTAGCCAAAGACAAGCTGATTGATGAATCCGGTAGTCCGTTTTTCGTTCTCAATAGCGATGTTATCTGTGAGTTCCCTATCGAGAAAATGATTAAATTCCATAAAGCTCATGGAGGAGAGGCATCTATAATGGTGACCAAGGTATGATGGACTTCAACTTGCTATACATTCAGTCAAGTAAGTAGCATTTCCAATGAACAAGGGTTCTTTTTCTTTGTAAATAAATGTAGGTAGATGAGCCATCAAAGTATGGTGTTGTGGTTATGGAGGAAACAACAGGGAAGGTTGAAAGATTTGTGGAGAAGCCAAAGACCTTTGTTGGTAATAAGATCAATGCAGGCATTTACCTCTTGAACCCATACGTACTTGATCGAATCGAGTTGAGACAGACTTCTATCGAGAGAGAAGTGTTCCCAAAGATAGCAGCAGATCGAAAACTCTATGCAATGGTCTTAATAGGGTTCTGGATGGATATTGGACAGCCAAGAGACTACATAACTGGCTTGGGGTTATATTTAGACGCATTGCGAAATAAGGGCTCCTCCAAACTGTGTTCTGGTTCTCACATTCGTGGCAATGTCTTGATCGATGAGAGTGTTGTGATCGAGGGTGGCTGTGTTTTTGGACCAGATGTGGCAATAGGACCAGAATGCGTAGTAGAGGAATGAGTGACACTCTCGCACGCTTTGTAATGCGAGGGCTCGCATAAACAAACATGCCAAACATATCTAATCGCATCATTGGTTGGAGCAAGAAAGTAGGTCGGGAGCTTGTATTGAGGACATGATCATCCATGGTGATGATGATGTGTACGGCTACGATAAAATCACCTGCAATGGACGTGTTCCTCCCTCATGAAGAGATCAAGCCCAGTACTTGGACCCCTGATTTTCAAGGAATATTTGTTTTCGTCTGCCAAAGGAATCATTAGAATTTAAGCAACATAGTGTAAAGTGACAATTTTCTTGCTTGCTCACACTGTTTTTCTTTTTTTCATTCATTCACATTTCATGATTAGGATGTTTCTGCATCATGAAATTGCACACTAAGCCAAGCATTGTGACTCATTGAATTTGAATGAAGCAATGAAATAAAAGCAACAAAACTTTTCATGGTAGCGGAAGATGGAATGTGCTGCGAACAAAAAAGAAGCATTTCAATAACATCAAACAAAAAATCAAGAGTCCACAAAAAATATACACATAAGCGACTCGACATGAGACTGTTTGCAGTAATGCAAGAGATCCGAACTTCAAATAGAGCCCAAGAGCCAAAGCATGACGAGGGAGGACATGGCAATGAGGGAACAGGTAATGAAAGCCATAGCAATTGATATTTGAAACCTACTGCAAGGTATCTGGGGTTGTATTCTACAAAACTCTAAATCTTTTGCATACAAAATCATCACCTCGGTACGACAAACCGTCGGGTTGCGAGTGATAGAGTAGTTGTCACCTGCATTTTTATATCAACACAACAACCGAATTGGATAAGATACTGCATAAATTCAAAAAATAGAGCAAAGCTTCTCCAATATAGTCATTTTCAACCAGAATGTCCAGAACCACAAAGACTATGATTTTTAAGGGTAGACTCTATTGATACTGAACCTTTGACAAATAAAAAAGTGCATAAGAAAAAAAAACAAAACAAAAAAAAACATATGTTTGACAAGGCATTTACAAAACTTCCACAAAAAATTTTCATACAGTGCCATCGCATAAGCAAAAGCCAAATAAAGCCAAGTTAATAAAAATAGCAGACCAAAAAACTGCAAGTGAAAGATTATTCCGAGTCTAGAGTTGCACGGGTTCAAGTTTTCCCGCCACAGTCTCTCCATATTCAATAAATCACAGTTTATCACATTCAACATTTCTGACAAAATTTTGTGGTCGGCTACTCTACAGCTTCTATATACAAATATTGTACAAGAAAGCATCAAGTGAAATCCTTGTACCTACGCCATAACTAACAAGTAACCATGAGCAGTTATCTCGGTAATGTTTAAGCAAACTTGGTGTGTGCATACCCAAATTTCTATGGGGAGTGAATTTTAATGGAAGAATTGAAAACTCAAATTGATGGAAATAAACGACGTAAGTGTCCACGTATAAATGCGAAATAACAATATCGGAAATACATGGGAGGAGAATTAATTACCCAAGTCCCAACAACGAAAAGGCTCACTAAGACAGGATTTCGAAGATCTCTCTTGATCCTCAAAGCATAAACGTCAAGACAAGCAAGTCCAAAGCTCCACAGTACTTGAAGCCCCATTGAAGCAATCAAATAGCTGAAGAAAACGATACACGTAACTGTCAAAGTGTAGCGTCTCAGTGTACATAATAGTATAACGTGGACTTCTACTTATAGTCTACTTGCTTTATTTTTGTTAGAATATGATTCAAATTCAGATGCATGGGTATTAATGTTATGTGTGACAATGTGTGTCATGTAAGCAGTGAGCTCTCAAAAATATGGCCACAATGTTGAAGTTGCTGAGTCAAATATGTGGTCAGTTATATTAGCTAGAAAGTGGGACTTGTGTCACGATTAGAGTCAAGGTGGTGAGTAGTTACTCAACTATTTATTGTTAATGGTGTGTACCAAGTCAAAAATCAATTAGAGTGTCAAACCGTTGCTTATAAATGTGTACTCCATCATTTGCAATTAACATATGAAAATAAAGAGAACATCATCTCTGTTTTTGTTTAGCTTCCTATTTTTTATTTTTTAAATTATCAACATGGTATCAAAGCTTCTTAATTCTTAAGGGCCTGAAAGTGTCATAGTATGGTCTCCACCACAACATCATATCTTCCACCTCCAACCTTCAATGGTGAAAATTATGAAGCTTGGGCTGTCAAGATGAAAGCCCATTTGAAGGATCTTAGTCTATGACAATGTGTTAATGATAATGAAAATATAAAATGCCTACTGCTAAAAATTAAATATAAAAAGTCTTTTGTATTTTGTAGCATGTTCATGATGATGTTGACTATACTTCATCTTCGTCATCACTGCATAAGAAATATATTATATTAGTTTATTTATAAATATATAAGTAACTAATTGATAATATGTAACTTCAAATAACTTACTCAACATAACAATATTTTCTTGGACGTTTATTTATTCTCAATTCATTATCAATACTTTTTCTCTTCATGTTGACTTCTTTGTTGTTGTCGACTTCGTATTTATGTGTTGAAATATCATTTGACGACTTCCCTATTATTTTCAAGAATAAGACAATATGTAAAATTAAATTATATAATGTGATCTTGTAAGTTATTGTAAAATAAAATAAATACCTCATTATGACGAAATTTTTCTCCATTTTCTTCATGACATATACTCAAAACGGTGAAATTTTCATTTCCACTGGCTAAATTGTAATTAGTGAGTTTTAGTTTAAAAGTAAAACTTCTTCCTACAATCTCACAGAGTTCTATTGAGACTGCAATATTTTCGTTTGTCTGGTAATATAAGCAAAAAATAATTTAGAACAAAATGACCATTAAAATGAATAAGATATAGATTATATAGAATATTGCATTTGCATTCAATTAGTTTTGTATTCTAAATTAGAAAAAGATATACCGAAGATGCCTCATTCAAGATTATTTCGCCATTGTCTTTACCAATAATATTTTTTACTATGCTATTGAATAGAACAAAAGTTGTGGACCCTGAATTGTCTTCGACGCGCACATGAACTTTGAATCTAAAAACAAATCCAATTGTCATCAATTAGATTCTTGACAAGATATATGTATATACAGTACAACAACAAAGAATCTTAGAAAATTGAAAATTAATAATAAATAGTTTTAAGGTATGGCTAATAAGACTCAAAGATGCATGTTAAAATGATATACGTAATTTATAAAAGTGACACACATTTGTATAATATAATTTTAACGTACCTCTGATATGGCGTTGTAACAAATTCTTTGCACCTTTCGCAATACTATTATGTTCCCGATTTTTCTAACTTGACGTAATGTGAATAGCAAGTATTGTAATGCCAAGAACCACTTGAATTTATTGACATGATTTTCACTTTGCAAACAACATACAATTCCTGTGTAAAAAATTAACGATTAGTTGTATATCGTGAAGAAGTCATATAATATTATTTTGTATATAATAATGTCTTACCGTAGCTTTCGATCTTTGGCGTTTCACTTCCTCTACAGTCATAGTTTCTGCCTTCATATTAAAATTTTCATTTTCTCCTCGAATGAACTGAACTTCTTTACTCAGTGGTTCTCTGCAATTGAAAAAAATAAGGAAAAGAATATGTCATGGAATGTAATTTACGCATTACATATAAAAAATAAGGAAAAAAATGGGATATACAAATGTGTCAATCGTGCGTAGCACGTCCTGAAACATATGATTTTAATCAAAAGTTAATTAGGATTATCTAAATGCATCTCCAAGGTCCACATTTAATCAACCAAACAATAGGCTTTATATTATTTATTTTAATTTAATTTACTTAGGCTCATTCAATCATATGGTTAATGTTTTTAGTTACTTAATTGACACATTTGTAGTCTCACTGACACTCGACTTAGGCTTTGGTTTAATCATACACCTTATACCATTTCCTAGCATAGTCTAGCATCCTCGGGTCACTACTACCTAATACCCATGTCGACACGCTTCCCAATGTAAGCACCCGTCACATCGACTCGCCCAATAGCAATGCACACACGAATAATCATCATCCATAAATAACATATTCCATGGATTCTTGTTTCCTGAGTCAACTGAGTTGTCCACATAAGGCCCAAATTACGATTGTTAATCTCCGAAATCAACGTTAATCATAGTTTAATTAATTTGAGCCGATACAGTTATATCCACATTTTGAATGTTAAAATAATCTATTGAACTTATGCCTCTACGTACTGGGAATATCTCATGGATTGTTTTATTAAAATTGTAACATTTAGCAAGATTTAGTTTAAATGAAAATATATAATTGTTAATCTCCAAAATCAACGTTAATCATAGTTTAATTCATTTGGGTCGGTACTGTTATATCCACGTTTTGAATGTTAAAATAATCTATTGAACTTATGCCTCTACGTATTGGGAATATCTCATAGATTGTTTTATTAAAGTTGTAACATTTAGCAAGATTTAGTTTAAATGAAAATATATGTTGGATCGTGACCAAATTTGTTGCACATTACAATTGCTTGTAATGTGGGACCCACTTGGTAATTGTGTTGGTGTTGGTTAATTAGTGTTCACCGAATACAACTTTAGTTGTATTAATACTTGAATTTAGAAACATCAAAATAGGAAGGTGATAAGTCGATATTTATAGGTATTTAGTAGTCTATTTTAGTATATTTAATTATTAAAAGTATTTAAAATATATATTTAATTATATTTTTTGGTCATTTTTAGGTGAAACGGAGTGCGCGGTTGAATTCGTGGCGGAAAAATACTCAAAATGGAGAAAAATACTCAAAATGAAGTACTTACTTGCAGTGATCGAATGCCGGACAGTTTGCATCGAAATACGCGCTGCGCGGTGTGTCGAATAGCAAACAGGATATTTCAGCCAATAAGGTGATGCCACGTCAGCATGAAAATTCACTCTGGACCAATCGGATGATGCCACGTGGACATTCGAACAACAAGCCCGTCAACACAAAGCCAGCGCGACCAATGAGGACATGCCACGTCATCCGACTTCAGTTCCACCAACTAATGAGAGACCGCCACGCTTTGCCACGTCACCAGGAAAGCCATGTCACCCCAAGTAATCTTCTTCTCGCACAGCTTTCGTCGATATGCCTCGAGATCCATGCTCGCACTAACTCCCAGAATTTCAGTGATAATCGCGCGACTTTTCCCAGCCACGTGGGTGCCACGTGTCATTCTCCCATTCGTCCAGACATGTGTCCATATGGGAAAGTATTACTGGGCAAAAATTTGATCAAGTTCATCCTCCATTAGCTCCATTTACCATACAAAAAGATATAAAAGCTTCACCTTTTAAATCTACCGATTATCCAAATAGCAAATATCCGCATCTCCACTTCACTCGTCATTATCGTGATTATTACCCTGTTGAGTTCAACTATATAGAAGGTCGCCAATTTGGTATCAGAGCCACTTCATACAAGTGCGCTGTAAGTATATCTTCTTTATCATTTCTTATTATACTTCTTTTAGTTTGCCTTCAAATATTTTCAATAGATTTCTTTGATTTTGCTTTAAACGGATCGTTGTTTTGAATCTCGTGGTTTTAATTTATCGATCTCTCTTTGTTTCCTCGTCGCGTTGTAAGACTCGCAGAAGAGTGTAAGACGAGCATTAAATCGTTGACCGAAGCAAAGCGTTTTCACGAATTTTTATCATGAGTTCTCTTCGAAGATCTTTGTCTAAAGTATTGTCATTCAAGTCTTCTGAAAATGAAGGAACATCTTCTTCGTCGTCGTCACCCTCTTCTTTACCTGACTCGATTTCTCATCTATCAAAAAATCATAAAAATATTTCTGAAAAAACTTATGCTAATATTGATCAATCTTTGCAGAATTGGTCTATTCCTAATATTCTACCCTCAATGGTTTATACCAAAGGAGATTTCTCTCCAAAACAAAATTATATTATTAAATTTGTTGAAGATACTATTTCATTAAGAAGATGGTCAAGAAATAGTTATCTTATCTCCTCAAAAAATAGAAAGCCATGCTTTAACCCATAAATATTTGCATCTTGGTCTTATTCAAGTTGCAATAAAGCCTTTAGTTGCACTAGGCATTAACGCCGATGTCATGGTCTCTGTTAGAGATAAAAGACATTTGAACTTCTGTGATTCTATATTAGGAATCATTGAAGGAAGTCTATCTGATGGTTCTATGTATTTTGAATGTTGTCCAAACTTTTCTGTTGATCTTCATAATGATCCTGAGCTTGTTTCACGAGCTCTTATCCTTGGTTTATGTACCAAAGGTTTTACCTTATCCAGCTCAATTTCGAATGTTGCAGTAGTTTATCGTCTTTTCTATAAAGTAATGCATACTATTATCCCTGACATTGCTTACGATAAACTTCAACGACAATCATTATCCACCATTTTCCTTACCAATGTTAAAAATACTATCATTGATAGGAAACAATTAGCTACAAAAGCAATTAGTCTTCCTCATCAGTGGACTATCACTGATACAAACAAAGAGGAACAACAAAAGAGACAAGTCTCTCAACAGATTTCCCAAATTATTGAACATGAAAATGGAAAAGTTGATATTATCTTTGCTCTAGAGCTTCAACATCAAACTGTATCCTCTTCCAATATTTCCATTAAGCAACCATTTGAAACTGAAGATTATCGCTTATCTGTTCCTACAATGTATAATACTGATAATGTTAGCTTTAATGATTTTGCTGACTATCATATTAATGTTGTAACAATAGAAGAAAAGATAAAAAGAAATCAGAAGTATGATGGTAATGCCATCTATGACTGGAGTATTGATGGTCTTTCCGAATATCAAATTATAGAGGTTGTCCTCAAAATGCATATTTATGCGAAAGCGAGTATTCTCCAAAATCATCTTGAACCGACATCGCTAAAGCCATAGTTTGTGGCTTCACTGGCCAATTATATGGTTGGTGGCATTATGTCATGGATGAAGATGAACGTGAAGCTATCACAAATCATCTTAAAACAGGACGCTTTTAATAATCCAATTACCAATAATAATGGAGATTGGGTTTATGATTTCGTGAATCATCTTTATGGTCGCCATTATTTGGCAATTTGTTGGCCATGTTTCCTCAATAAATGAAAAGATTCGTGATCAACTTCAAAATCTTAGGTGTAAAACCCTAAATGATTATCGATGGTATAAAGATACATTCTTTTCAAAATTATATTCTTTAACAGAAAAACATGATGAATCTTTCTGGAAAGAAAGATTTATTGCTGGTTTACCTCCTTATTTCGCTGCAAAAATAAAAGATTTCATCAAAGAACATTATAATAATACTCTAGCTGATCTCTCTTATGGCGACATCACTCAATCAGTCCAAACTTGTGCTCTATCCATATGTAATGACCTACGCTTAAATCGCCAAATCCAAAAGGAAAAATCAACCTTAAAACATGATCTAGGCAATTTTTGTTTTGATTTTGGCCAAGATATTGATGTTTCAAAATATCTTACTCCACAACGACGTATTAAACGACAAAATAAATCATCTCATTTTTATAAACCACCTTACTATAAACATCCTCCTCGTTTTCCTTCCCGAAGACGTACTTCCTCTTATGCGTTTAAACCTTCAACAAAAGTTGATCCTCACACTACTTCAAATGTTTGTTACAAATGTGGCAAACCTGGGCATTATGCAAATAAATGCCGATCTGCTAAGAACATCCATCACGTAGCATTTTCTTCTCCTTCTTCGTCGAAGATGAATGTCACTGTGTGTCTAATCTTCCACATACATCTTCTTCTTCATCGAAGTAGAAATCAATGTTTTAGCGCTCATGAAGAACTCATTCTCTCTATCGGAGATCAAATTTCGATCCTTCTTTAAAACTTAAATATTTTACGTAAGTGATTAACAATGGCCCTTCTCCTTCCACAGAAGAATCTATTCTCCCTTCTATCAGTAAAAAACAAAAGCAATTTCGAGAACATATCTCTAATGATAATTCTCACCTCAACTTTGCAAGTCTCATGGAGATAGTCAACAAAAAACCTAAACATGTCACAATTCAATCTCTCCAAGCGAGAGATAAATCAATTAAAACAAGAAATTAAGCAACTTACTTCTCGTATTACCAATCTTGATGAAATTTCGACATCGAAGCTCATTATAGCTTTGACTCTAACAATATTTTTGTTGAAAGCATTTCTCAAACTTCCAGTTTTCATAGATGGCTTACGCCAATTACTTTTACAAATCAAGGATTTTTCAGTAAAATGTAATGCTTTAATTGATTGCAGTGCCGATTTAAATTGCTTACGTGAAGGATTTCTCCCCTTCATTATTGTAATATTAGCACGAATCTCCATAGCATATATCGTGGCTAATGGCCAAAGTGCACGAATCCAATATGAAGTTTCTCTTCTTTCATATTTGTCATCAAGGATCTGTATCCCTTTAACCTTTATTATTGTTCCAGTCTAAAAAAGGATATGTTATTAGGAACACCATTTCTAAAGAAAATACAACCATTTTCTGTTTCGAAACTGGTATTTCCACTACTCTTGAAGGCAAATCTCTTCATTTTGCCTTTATCCATCCACCACAAGACTCTTATGTTAATTTGGTTATTCATCAAATTGAGTATAAAAATACTCATATCCAATTTCTCAAACATGAAATCCTACTCTTAAAAACTGAGCACATTGTTCAATCACCTATTTTTAAAAATAAGCTTGAAGCTTTCCAAACCTCTTTACAACAACAATGTTGTTCTGATATAACATATTGTTCGTCTGCCTTATATTCCTGATTTCACTGAATCAAAAATTCCTACAAAGGCAAATCCCTCACAAATGACTCTCGGCTCCGGGAAATTTGTCAAAAGGAAATTACTGACTTACTTCATAAAAAATTAATTACTCTTTCTAAATCTCCTTGGAGCTGTACTGCCTTTTATGTAGAAAATGCTCCTGAACTTGAACGAGGAGTTCCTCGTCTTGTTATAAACTATAAACCTCTTAACAAAATCTTAAAGACTATTCGTTATCCTCTGGCAAATAAATCAGATTTGTTAAAAGCCACTACTTCCGCTGTAGTCTTTTCAAAATTTGATTTAAAATCCGGATTTTGGCAAATTCAGATACATTCTTCTGATCGTTATAAAACGGCCTTTAACACGCCATTCGGTCAATACCAATGGAATGTTATGCCTTTTGGGTTAAAAAATGCTCCTTCTGAATTTCAAAAAATTATGAATGACATTTTTAATCCTTATTTCTCTTTTATACTAGTTTATATCGATGATATACTAGTTTTCTCTCCATCAATTGATCAACATTGGAAACATCTTTATATATTTTCATCCTTGATTAAAAAGAATGGTCTTGTTTTATCAAAAACAAAAATGCATCTTTTTCAAACTTCAGTCACCTTCCTTGGTTTTAAAATAACTAATCAAACCCTTACTCCTGTAAATAGAGTAATCGCGTTTGCCAACAAATTTCCTGATAGATTATCTGATCGTCTTCAGTTACAGAGATTTTTTGTCTTAATTATCTCTCTGATTTTTACAAAGATATTGCAAAGGATAGACAATGTCTACAAACTTTATTATCTTCCAAAAAACCTTTTCATTGGACACTTAATCACACTAAAGCTATTCAACTGATTAAGCAAAAGGTTCAATCCCTTCCATGCCTTCATTTGGCAATTCCACAATATTTCAAAATTGTTCAAACAGATGCCTCTGACATTGGTTATGGTGGTATTCTTTTACAACAACCTCCTTCTGGTAATGAGCAACTTGTTTGTTTTACTTCAAAAACATGGAAAGATGCTCAAATTAAATATTCTACATTTCAAAAAGAAGTTCTTGCTATTGTTTTATGTGTTCAAAAATTCCAAGCTGATTTGCTAAATCAAAAGTTTTTGATTCGTGTAGATTGTAAATCGCTTTCAATCTATTTTTTCCAAAGATGTTAAAAATTTAGCCGCTAAATGATTTTTGCACATTTGGCAAGCTATTTTAAGTATATTTGATTTTGATATTGAACATATACCGGTACTACCAATTCACACCGACTTTTTGTCTCGCGAATTTCTTACAACCCTTCTCGTACACTTTTTCTGAGATAATGTCTAAGAACGTCGCCTCGCTCTCCACCGTCTCTTCAAATCGCTTTAAGCCATTAGCAACGCCAGAACCTAATTGTTCTTATCTAACCACTAGCCAGCATCTTATATGCATCATTGAACCATCCCTTTCTTCCAAACCATTAGCTACTCAAATAGCATGTACCATGCCTCCAGGTCTACATTTCCTCCCTACTCGCCCTCATGCAACCATTAAGTTTTACGAAAATATCCTTATATCAACCCATTCAGTTCATTTTGAACATTTATCGAGAGAGAATTCTGTCGAAATTGACTATTCTAAACTTAAGATTCAGCGAGTTTTATCTCCTGATGAATGGTGTGAAAATTATAAATTTATCACAAAAACTCCATTTGTCTACAAAGATATTTCAATCCTCAAAGATACTCCAACAGCTTGCCTTAAGTTATCATGACTACATTGCCGCCTGGCAAAATATCTTGTTCTACAAGGATCCTGATCATCATTCTTGGTACATCACTTTTCGTGCCAACTGCCAAACTTCTTTTCCCCAATGGTGGCTTACTAGTTGGTGGAATAAGTTCGGTCCTCATGAATTTATTTTTCCTGCTCAAGTCCAAGAAAAATTTAAAAAAGATAACCTTTCCATTCTCCAATTTTTGTGTAAATATACTATTCCTTGGATTCTCAAATGGGAATATGGAACATCGTCTGTTCTCGCCTATGATGCCATGACCAGCAAAACCAATCATGTTTATTTATCTCAGGATATCTCCTGTAAATGGTGGAACAAATTTAATTATACAGATGCCTTTACTAAGCCATCTCCTGCAAAACCAAAAACACCCTCTAAACTAGCTACATTTCCATCCTCTTCCTCTTCATTCAGAGATGTTGTCTCTAAACCTTCTCCATCTTCTGACATGGCTTTAATCCTTGCCAAGCTTCAACAAATGGAAGAAGAAAATAAATTGTTCCGTCAACAAATTACATCTGATAATAAACAATTACGACATGAATTTGAACAGATTACTTCAAGGTGTTCATCTTCTCCATCACTAAAGAGTGTACATCTGTCTGATGACGACTCCTGAAGACATTCCGCCGGCACTACAACAACCTTTGGTTGATCATTTTCTATCACTCCTTTATTCTAATGGTGTGGATATTATTTATTCACCTGTTAGTAAAATTTGTCATTACTGCCATCATCGCCAACCATTTTGTTCTTTAGTTGTTCATATGGCATGTATCTGTTTCGCCTGGACTACTGAAGATACCAACTACCTCCTCTCACTTTGGTACCTTTTAAATTGTCCACATATTACCATTTATATTGATTTTCATACCATATTCCGCTTTCCTGAATATGTTTTCACTCCACTTTGGAATTTTATCCATAACTCTCCTGCTACCAATTTCTGCCATCTTATTTATTCACCTCATAAGTTTACTTAAGCATACCCATTTTCCTGGACGTGTCCAGCCCTCCGGCCCATGCCATCTATCATTTCAAGCACAGGCTTCCTATCCTAATTTCCATTGGTTATTAGTGATAGCCCGTCTTTTTATCATGAATAAGGATTGTGTCCTTTCAAAACGAATCTTAACTTTGCTTTTTCCAAAGGCCAAGTTACTGTTTGTATGCTTTTGCTTTTGTTTTTATGTACTATTATGTATTATTTCCTTTTGCTTTTGCTTTTCTTTTCTGAAAGGGCAAGTACTGTTCAAATGTGACCCTTACTTTTATGAAGAGTCGTTTGTAGGATTGCTTTTACACAAGCAATGCGTCTATATATTGCAGTTTGTTATGTTGTTGAAGATCATCGAGTTTTAAGTTTGTTTTAGTCAAGTTCTTCTATGTTCTCTATGTATCTCTCTATGTTCTATATGAATGAAAATTGAGTCTTTCTACTATTTAGCCAAAGTTCCCTGGTTTTAAATTTTTAAATTTTTAAATTTTTCTTGGACTTGAGCAGATTCTCCGCGAATCAGCCACATACAACCGAACGCACAGATTCTCCGCGAATCACGCGGCGACAAATCAGAGGCCGTGACAGGCGGTGACTTATCACGGTGTGACACGTCATCGAGCGGGAAAAACTAGCGAATCACGCCGTGACACATGGCGGAGTCCGATTTTTGATCTAAAAACACCCATACGATGCTCCTCGACGCACGAGTCACCTCCCTAACCCCTAAAATTAGTATCCTAGACCAATTTGGAGTACTTTTATATATTAGAAACCTATGTATTATTAGAGAACAATTAATCTATACTATTATAATAGCAATCCCAAAACGGTTAACCGTGAAGCCTTTTTGCCAAAATCTCCCAAGTATGCCCTTATTACCTTAAATGAAAACAATTCAAAATAAGGACAATTTGGTAAGTGAATCATTAAATCCAATTTAATCGTCGGTTTCACATAAAAAAACCTTTTCAATTGGCGGTTCCACTAATTTTAGAACGAATTGAAAAATAAAATGGGTTCCTCTCATGGTGGAAGGGGAAAGGAGGCGCAGAGCCGAAACCCGACGAAAAGATATATCAAGAAAACCAGCTCCGTGAGTTCTTCAATGGCGACCGCATCGTCTTCGACTTCTTCTTCTTCATCTTCTTCATTAGATTCGTCTTCTTCATCGTCGCGTCGCGACCGCCGTCTTCGCCGAAAGAACAGGGACTCGATCAAAATCCGCAAGAAGAGGGAGTCGCGATCGAAGCGCAGAAGAAGGCATCGCAACGGCCGCCACACCTCTTCTTCCTCTTCGTCCGATTACAGGTTCTCTCTATTATTTAATCGGCGGTTTCACAGAAAATCCTTTTTTTGGTATTTTTTTTAAATGTTTAATTTAGGTTTGTATTGGTAATAAGAGGTGTTGTGCATCATGTGCGGAGCACGTGCACGTTGACTAGTTAGTATAATTTTAGATTAGTTTTTAGTATAGATTTTTGAAGATGATGTCGGGCTAATCAATTTATTGCCTAAGTCGAAATGGAAGTAAGTCGGAATTATGGATTCATAGCATATTATGTGAGATCTTTTTATTTTATTATTTAATTAATTTAATTTCTCATATTTCATTGTTGTTGATTTAATTATTATGATTTAGATCTAAAGTATGTATGAAGCCAATGCATGCTTTTAGATGGACAATCTACTGTTATTTGGAATATTAGTATCCATGTAATTGTGCTTTTAGACCAATAAAGTAACAAACATTCATCCGTTTGCCGTAAAACCCTTTCGGTTCTTGAATGTGCAACAATTGAATCTAGGTTAAATCGGTAGCGGATGTGACCTGGTTATTTAGGATTAGTGTTCTCATAGATCTAAATTACTGCAGTTAGTGTGTTAAACCTGATTGGCGGATGTCTAGGGTTATACATTAATTAGGGAAGTAGTTAGTGGCGGACGTCTTGACAATCGAGATTAGGGGAACTATGAATTTCTGGCGGATGTCGATTTTCTATAGCTAATCTAGGAGAATTTAAATTAATAACTTTTTGGGAAAGATTGAAGACCATGATTGCTATTGAATCTTGATTCTGATTTGTGGAACTAGAGATTTAGGTGTTATTTAAGTGTTAATTAATTATTGATAAAATGTTTTAGAAATTAGTTTAGTTAATTTTATTTATTTAATTTAGTTAGATTAGTTAGTTAAATTAATATTTATTTCAAAACCCCCGATTTTCCTTTTTTGTTGTTTTAACATAAGAAAGACAACCAGTCTCTGTGGGATCGACCATTTGCCACTATTCTACAAAATAGTTGGTTTATGAAACTTTACTTTATTGACGTGTTCGGCGCGCGTAAGAAGGTGATAAGTGGCTAAAGTTGATTTTGAGAACAAATTTGATTCATGTGACGTATAGTTGTAGTATGAGTTGGACTAATCTACCATGTACGCATGTGTATACATACATATATATCTTTTATATTTGTACTATTTAGTAGTGCCGATTTTGTTTGGATATAGTTTTGATTTAAATAGCTATTTAATAGGATTTTAGTTGCATTGTTTGTATTTAATAGCTATTTAGAAGCATAGTACGATTGTATTTTGAGGGAAAAAGTGATTACCTTTTTGTACTTATCATCCTATTTGTTAGCAATAGATAGCTATTTAATAGTATGGGCTAGGGACAAAAAGATAAATCTGATTACCACTCAAAACTTTGTGATTCGTGCATTCAAAAGAAAAAAAAAAACTGAACCAGAGAGACAACACAGCGACGATCAAGAAGGAGAAGGGAAGGAGAATGAGAGAAATAGATCGAGAGAGACAGGAGCCGAGCTCAACGTTGATGCAAGGTGAGTTGATCTCGCGTTATTGTTGTTGCTACCGTCGTTCTTTGTTGTTGTTGTTGCTTTCGGTAGTCGTGGCCATGGAGGATCCGCCTCCATGGCCGACCGAGAAAGGAACGGGGAGAGATGGCAAGGGATCTCCCTTGCCATCCAAACCCATTGGGGTTGGAGTTGGGAGCTAACCCAAACGCCTCACAAAGGAAAAAAAAAATGGCAGAACAGAGCTGCTGCTCTGTCTCTGCGAAGAAGATGAAGATGGGATCGGGTCGAGTCGACCCGAACCCATATGGGTCGGGTCGGACCGACCCTGACCCGATGAAGACCGGGTCAAACCGACTCGGGTCCAGCTGGACCGGGTCGAGTCGACCCGGATCCGATTGGACCGAGTCGGGGTTGACCCGGACCCACCTCAATATATATAATATATATTTAATTATATATATACATATATATATATATATATATATATTTAATGATTTAATTAAATTAAACAATTTTTAATATATAATAAATTCCTGAAAATAGATAAAATTATGAAAAAAATTCATTAAAATTCCAGAAAAATAGGGAAAAATATATTTGTGACCCAAATAAATAAAACTTCAATATTCCTATAAAAAGTGAAGAATTCGAGAGTCGGTCGAGGCGTTATACCGGGGTTTTACCTCGACAAACGTGAAATCGGCAAATTGGTCTCGAACTCAATTTTGATCGATGTCGACCAAGTTAGGGATGTTAAATCATTAAATTGGGATTTAAATTGAAACATTTTCAACTGTTAGGATCTTAGAGGAGCTATTACGGGGTTTGAGTGCGTACATCGACGCGACGGAAGCCGGATAGCTTAGGAATTGCTCTGTGTATGTAAGTAAACTGATTTGAGACATTTATTTACATTTCATTTTATTTATTTACTTTTTCTCAGTTATTCGAACTGAATTGCCTTTGAAATCCATATGCTATGACTTGTTCAGTTGCTCATTTTATGATATTCATAGCATACTCTATTTTTGTATATCATTGATTCTAATTCATATACTTTGTCATATTTATTGTTGTGTATGAAAGTCAGTGATATAGCATGCTATTAGGTTAGTGTGTTTATTTGACTTTAATCCTTTGGGTATTAGTATGCTGCTACATTTACTGGATTCCAATGTTGTGTCATTTTTGAATATGAAAGTGGTTCTTGTGGTTAGGGTCATTTGATGATAGAAATTCAGCTTTCATACGGGGGTCACTAGACTTGTCGGGATGTCAGGGGATTTCTCCACTACCTTGCATGACACACGGGGTAATGTGCCTCGAACGGGGTAACCGGACCTCGGGGTTTGTTGGCGCAAGAATAACTTGGGTGATATGACGAGTTTTAAAACTCGGGTATGTCAGCAAGTATACATTCCGGTGACGACTAATTCACTTGGAATAGAAAAGGCGTAATCGTAAGTACGACCTTTTGACATTATGATATAGAGCTCGATTTAAAATGAAATGATATAGAACAGAGCTCAAACTATAGTGGACAGGCTGATGTGATGAAGATCACGACCGACCGACCCTAATCCATTACTGCTTAGCCTTGAGTCAGTTTCATATTTCGTTAACTCAAGTATCTCTTTGCATGATGTTTCTTTCAGCATAGTTTCTATTTAAATTATGCAATTTGATACTTGTGCCTAATTGGGAATGTGGATCGATGTCTCTCAGTATTACTTAAATAATTTCATGTACTCACTGTCTAGTTTGTGACGGTGGGTGCAGATCAGCCGAGTAGCAGACTAGGCAAAGAGAAGATTGGTGACTACCTCCGAGCCGGTGAGGACTGCTACGACATACTTTTGTACGTTTTGTATGCTTTTGTATAACATTTTTTATGTACATGCTAGTTTGCCTTTTTGGGTTGAGTGATAGGAATATAAAACTAGACACATGTTATATATATCACCATTTTTGTTTATATATGCATGTGATCACTATTTCCTGGTTTTTCCACAATAGGTTAGGCTTTGTGTCCCACTAGTAACTTAATAAGACTTCCGCTGAATAATTGGTTAGATAAAAAAAAATTAAAGTAACTCTGATTTATAGACAACCATAGGTTAGTCACTAGAATAGGTAAGTTAACTGTAGGTGGTATCATAAATGGTAGGTGTGTAGGTGTTTAACTAAGGCTGACTAATTCCTTGTTAGGTCCTATAGGGGAGATTAGGGCTTAATTAAGGGATTAGGCCGGGCGGTGCCCTTATTTGTAGTTGGGGCCATCACACAATTGACCCAACTACACGTGTACGACACCTGCCCGTCCTTTTTCTGTCTCGAAATTCGTATCCACTTGTGTGTACAGCGTATAAGTGACATTTTCAGCGGAAGTCGTACTTTATAACATTAATTCATGAAATATTAATAATCAAATAAACAAATCCTATTGTGGAAAAAACCCTAAAAAGTACGCTGTATAGAGATATACGACTGTATCATATAAGGTATATTCATGTACAATGTCATGATACTCCCCAGTTCCCAAAAGAAATCAGAATATAAAAAAACACATGTACAAGTAGTCCTCGATAGCAGGCAGTCAGAGGTAGTCGCCTAAGATACCCTTGCCCTTACTTGTACTCGGATCTGCACTCAATCATCACATAAGAAAATGGATGACGAGTCTAGTAAGTAAAATCCCAAGGAACTCCTCTGAGCATTCAAATAAACAAGTGGAATTCAATAAATACTGTTAAATAAACATGCGAAATGTGAACAGACAACTGTAGGTAGAGCATCGCATGCATAGATTACAATAAAGTTCAAATGTATGTGCCTGTTCCAGTCAGACTAAACCATACTTTGAAATACCCTTCCAAGATCCCACTAGTGGACACACCCAACTAGCTATCATCTGGTCCCTCTCGGTGGCCGGCATAGACCTACGAAGCACCGACACATGTAGCAGTTCAATAGCTCAGGTTGTTATCCACTGAGAACTCCTAATACACATGCTATGGTCTCCAATGCATAGACACATAACGAAAAATCAGGTGGGAGTAACTCAAGCAACCATCCAAACAATGACAAGATATAGATGTATGAAGACCACAAAGAATACTGGAACTGAATGGAAATACAAAGCGAAATAAAAACTCTGATTTTTTCAATTGGGTTTTACAAACCTCACAACGCACTCCAATACCTCGTAATCAATCCCTGAGTCCAAGTCCACTGGGTCCTTGGTCGCCAATTGATCACTCGTGTCTACCTATGTCCATTTATCAATAATTCCGATTTAAAATGACAATTTACGACCAATTTTTAAAATTTTAGGTCAAATTGCCCATTTCGTGCTTTTCGAGACAAAAACACACAAAAGTCGCGTCCGACATTACCACATATTTTCTGTTTTATAGAGATTCATCAATTTCTATTTATTTATCGAAATATAATTTTTTCGGAATTGTCCCCAATTTTTCGGAATTTTCCCAATTTTTTTTCTTTTTTTTCTTTTCTTTTTTTTTTTTTGGTTTGGGTCGGACCCGACCCCGCCGGTCAGGCCGGCCAGTGGATGGGTGCACACGCGCGCTTGTGCACCTTCTCCATCCGATTGAACCGAGGACCACTGGTTCGATCGCAATTTTTTTTTTCTTCTTGCTATTGGGTTGGCTCTCACCCCAACCCAAGTGGAATCGATGGCCGGGTCGACACCTCTGCCATCTCCACCCTCGACCCGGTTCGGCCTCCATGGTCGAACCCCCTATCGGCCACCATGGCCGACGCACTAAACCCACTACAAAATTAACTATGACTCACCTTGATCCTGATGCTTCCACCCTCTCTTCTCTCCTTCCCGGCTTATTCTTCTCCTCCTCCTCTCCATTTCTTCTTCTTCTTTTTGGCCTCACCAGTTCGAGTGTGTGAGTGAGAGTGGTGAGAGAAAAGGTGGTGGGATAAGGCATGTTGACTTATAGGCACATCTCCACTCACATGTGCATCTCTATGCATCCTTAATCATCCATTTACTCCAACCTAACACTTCATTGACTCTGAATTATAACACGTTTGGGACACTCGCCTGTGTTTTAAGCACAAAAATGTCATTTTCGGGCATTTCGACGTCTGGTTTCACGTTCGAACCGCGTATACGCGTACCGCCGCGTCTCTAGCCACCTAATACCCTTTCCATATTAGTTACTTGGCTAATTTTTATGTAATTTGTGTGTTTTAGTTTCCCTGACCTATTATTCGGTCTCGTAACTACCCGGTACCCGCGTCTACACGCATATCGAGGCGAATACAGTTTACACGATCTCGCACGTTTTGTTATACAACATACACATGCGATGTATTTCAATAAATTGCACCGCAAATAAGCAACCAACACACAATAAACTAGGTTCCCGTGTGTCCTAGCCTACCGCGGCATCCACGTAGATCTGAGCTAGCGTCCACGTCTGTAAACTCGAGATAATTAACGACATTAATAAAATGGGCCGTTAGATTACATGTCGAAAGGCAAATTTTAGGGGTAAGAGGATTTAGAGTTAGACTCCTCTTGAAGTTAAAAAAAAAAAATCTAAGTTGATGCATGCTCAAAAAACATAAAATGTTTTTTTTGACATACTTTGAGTACATACATTGGATACACAATGGTATAGATTTTTTATTGAGATGTGTGCAATACATATCCCAATAAAATCCCCACCGTTATGGCAATCCGATCGGGTTGCCACAACAGTAAGGACGAAGACGGGATTATGCGAGTTAAGAACACGACTTCAATTTCGATTCCTCGATATGACAAGATTGCTCAGGCTACTAGAATACCTTCAGACCGATTGCACCGAGCTTTGTGGGAATAGTCAAGCTCGCTTGGACTCCCATAGATATTAAAAAAAAATGTATGTACCTTAAGTATGTAACAAATAGCATTGTCCAAAAAAAAAATCCACATTTTGCTTGCATTTTCTTTTATATTTGTCTATATTCTGGATTTTTTTTAGAAATGAGATTGTTAATTATATTCCGTTTACAACTGAGATAAGAAAATGAAATTTAAAACAAAAATCCACGATAGGTTCATTCCAAAAACAAAAACAAAAAATAGGTTATTTGGAAGCACGTACGGCACGGCATTGGAGAAGATCATTAAGGACGAGATAACGCGAATCATAGGTCGGAAAGTTTAATTTTTTTATTTTTTTATTTTTGTATGATGATGATCACGTGTTTCAATCATCCTTGTTTATCTCATTTTTATTCGTTTGAAATCTTTTACAACTTCTCCAAATCCACTTGTCTTTTTGTTCAGATCTTATTGGACTAGGGCTATGTATGCGCCAGTCGATTAGATGAATTAACTAAATCGTTTTCTGTGATTAAACCTAGCTATTTTTAATAACTTGTGTGATTTTGACAGTCAATCATGAAGGCACTCATTCTTGTTGGAGGTTTTGGGACAAGGTTGAGGCCATTGACATTGACAGTCCCAAAGCCTTTGATTGATTTGGGTAATAAACCAATGATCCTACATCGAAGTCAATAAACTCTTCTTCTTCTTCAACATGTGTTTTTGTTTATATTCTCAATATTTGGTTAATTTGTTCGGCTAATCCTATAAGAGTTAATCGAACAGTAAGTTCTTAACATGAAAGAAACCAAGGAAATATATAAGTTCTTAACATGAAAGAAACCAAGGAAATATATTGCAACTATCAAGAAAGAATTGTTTTAATAATCATGAGTTAATTTGTTCGGATAATGAGAGTTAATCGAATTCCCCAAGTTTTTAAAATGAGAGAAACCAAGAAAATATATTATAGCTATCAAGAATTAATCGTTTTAAAAATCATGAGTTGATTTGTTCGGCTGATCCCATGAGAGTTAATCGAACATCCTAAGTTCTTTACATGAGAGAAACCAAGAAAATATACTGTAGCTATCAAGAATGAATCATTTTAATAATCATGAGTTAATTTGTTTGTCTGATCTCATGAGAGTTAATCGAACGCACTAAGTTCTTAACATGAGAGAAACCAAAAAAAATATCGTATCTATCAAGAATGATTTTTTTCATTTTTATTTTTTATTTTTTATTATTTTTTGACTTGGGACTAGATTGAAGCTTTCAAATCAATTGGAGTGACTGAAGTAATTCTTGCCATCAACTACCAACCCGAGGTAAAACTAAAACAAGCCATTTTTTTCTTCTTATTTAACTTTCTACAAAGACCTAATAGTTCATTGGAAATTCCGTTTTATAGGCGATGGCGAGGTTTTTGAAGGACTACGAGTCGAAACTTGGAATGAAGATCACGTGCTCGCAGGAGACCGAACCCCTTGGCACTGCAGGTCCATTAGCCTTAGCCAAAGACAAGCTGATTGATGAATCCAGTAGTCCCTTTTTCGTTCTCAATAGCGATGTTATCTGTGAGTTCCCTCTCGAGAAAATGATTAAATTCCATAAAGCTCATGGAGGAGAGGCATCTATAATGGTGACCAAGGTATGCTGGACTTCAACTTGTTATACATTCAGTCAAGTAAGTAGCATTTCCAATGAACAAGGGTTCTTTTTCTTTGTAAATAAATGTAGGTAAATGAGCCATCAAAGTATGGTGTTGTGGTTATGGAGGAAACAACAGGGAAGGTTGAAAGATTTGTAGAGAAGCCAAAGACCTTTGTTGGTAATAAGATCAATGCAGGCATTTACCTCTTGAACCCATCCATACTTGATCGAATCGAGTTGAGACCGACTTCTATCGAGAGAGAAGTGTTCAGAAAGATAGCAGCAGATCGAAAACTCTATGCAATGGTCTTAACAGGGTTCTGGATGTATATTGGACAGCCAAAAGACTACATAACTGGCCTGGGGTTATATTTAGACGCATTGCGAAATAAGGGCTCCTCCAAACTGTCTTCTGGTTCTCACATTCGCGGCAATGTCTTGATTGATGAGAGTGCTGTGATTGAGGGTGGCTGTGTTTTTGGACCAGATGTGGCAATAGGACCAGAATGCGTAGTAGAGGAAGGAGTGACACTCTCACGCTGCACTGTAATGCGATGGGCTCGCATAAACGACATGCCTGCAAATCTAACAGCATCATCGGTTGGAACAGCACAGTAGGTCGGGAGCTTGCATTGAGGACATGATCATCCTTGGTGATGATGTGTACGGCTACGATAAAATCGCGATCAATGGACGTGTTCCTCCCTCATGAAGAGATCAAGCCCAGTACTTGGACCCCTGATATTCAAGGAATATTTGTGTTCGTCTGCTAAAGGAATCATTAGAATTTAAGCAACATAGTGTAAAGTGACAATTTTCTTGCTTGCTCACACTGTTTTTCTTTCTTTCATGATTAGGATGTTTCTGCATCATGAAATTGCACACTAAGCCAAGCATTGTGACTCATTGAATTTGAATGAAGCAATGAAATAAAAGCAACAAAACTTTTCATGGTAGTGGAAGATGGAATGTGCTACGAACAAAAAAGAAGCATTTCAATAACATCAAACAAAAAATCAAGAGTCCACAAAAAATATACACATAAGCGACTCGACATGAGACTGTTTGCAGTAATGCAAGAGATCCGAACTTCAAATAGAGCCCAAGAGCCAAAACATGACGAGGGAGGACATGGCAATGAGGGACCAGGTAATGAAAGCCATAACAATTGATATTTGAAACCTATGCAAGGTATCTGGGGTTGTATTCTACAAAACTCTAAATCTTTTGCATACAAAATCATCACCCCGGTTGCTGCTGTCACCTGCATTTTTATATCAACACAACAGCCGAATTGGATAAGATACTGCATAAATTCAAAAAATAGAGCAAAACTTCTCCAATATAGTCATTTTCAACCAGAAGGTCTTGAACCACAGAGACTATGATTTTTAAGGGTAGGCTCTATTGATGCTGAACCTTTGACAAACAAAAAAGTGCATAAGAAAAAAAAACAAAAAAAAACATATGTTTGACAAGGCATTTACAAAACTTCCACAAAAAACTTTCAAATAGTGCCATCGCATAAGCAAAAGCCAAATAAAGCCAAGTTAATAAAAATAGCAGACCAAAAAACTACAAGTGAAAGATTATTCCGAGTCTGGAATTGCACGGGTTCAAGTTTTCCCGCCACGGTCTCTCCATATTCAATAAATCACAGTTTATCACATTCAACATTTCTGACAAAATTTTGTGGCCGGCTACTCAACAACTTCTATATACAAATATTGTACAAGAAAGCATCAAGTGAAATCCCTGTTCCTACGCCATAACTAACAAGTAACCATGAGTAGTTATCTCGGTAATGTTTAAGCAAACTCGGTGTGTACATACCCAAATTTCTCCGGGGAGTGAATTTTAATGGAAGAATGGAAAACTCAAATTGATGGAAATAAACGACGTAAGTGTCCACGTATAAATGCAAAATAACAATATCGGAAATACATGGGAGGAGAATTAATTACCCAATCCCCAACAACGAAAAGGCTCACTATGACAGGATTCTGAAGATCTCTCTTGATCCTCTAAGCATAAACGTCAAGACAAGCAAGTCCAAAGCTCCACAATACTTGAAGCCTCATTGAAGCAATCAAATAGTTGAAGAAAACGATACACGTAACTGTCAAAGTGTAGCGTCTCAGTGTACATAATATTATAACGTGGACTTCTACTTATAGTCCACTTGCTTTATTTTTGTTAGAATATGATTCAAATTCAGATGCATGGGTATTAATGTTATGTGTGACAATGTGTGTCATGTAAGCAGTGAGCTCTCAAAAATATGGCAACAATGTTGAAGTTGCTGAGTCAAATATGTGGTCAGTTATATTAGCTAGAAAGTGGGACATGTGTCATGATTAGAGTCAAGGTAGTGAGTAGTTACTCAACTATTTATTGTTAATGGTGTGTACCAAGTCAAAAATCAGTTAGAGTGTCAAACCGTTGCTTATAAATGTGTACTCCATCGTTTGCAATTAACATATGAAAATAAAGAAAACATCATCTTTGTTTTTGTTTAGCTTCCTGTTTTTTATTTTTTAAATTATCAACATGGTATCAAAGCTTCTTAATTCTTAAGGGCCTGAAAGTGTCATACGATGGTCTCCACCACAACATCATCTCTTCCACCTCCAATGGTGAAAATTATGAAGTTTGGGCTGTCAAGATGAAAGCCCATTTGAAGGGTCTTAGTCTATGGCAATGTGTTGAAAATGAGCAAAGAGAGGTTCCATCGTTGGGGAATAATCCAACTTTAACTCAAATTCGGGTGCATGAAGAAGATCTTACGAAAGCTTCGAGAGCATTGTCACAGATTCATGCCGCTGTTGCAAAAAGCATTTTTTACAAGGATAATGACTTGTGAAAATGCTAAAGAAGCATGGAGTATGTTGCAGGCGATTTACAGAGGCAACCACTGAAGATGATTTAGCAAGTGATGAGAATTGCATCATATGAGTTTTATGGAGAGAAGTGCTCTAAGAAAGTTGAAGAGAAGTGCTTCAAATAACCATTGAATTGAAGTGTGCGAAGAGACGTGCTTTGCAAAACTTAAAGTTTGATTTGTATTTTCTATTTTACTCGTAAGAAATTTGAATCAAGGGGGAATGTTAGAATATGATTCAAATTTAGATGCATGGGTATTAATGTTATGTGTGACAATGTGTGTCATGTAAGCAGTGAGCTCTCAAAAATATGGCCACAATGTTGAAGTTACTGAGTCAAATATGTGGTCAGTTATATTAGCTAGAAAGTGGGACATGTGTCATGATTAGAGTCAAGGTAGTGAGTAGTTACTCAACTATTTATTGTTAATGGTGTGTACCAAGTCAAAAATCAGTTAGAGTGTCAAACGTTGCTTATAAATGTGTACTCCATCATTTGCAATTAACATATGAAAATAAAGAGAACATCATCTCTGTTTTTGTTTAGCTTCCTGTTTTTTGTTTTTTAAATTATCAACAATTTTTTAGGAAAGGAAATGTTGGATATTATGAACCATTACAAAATTAGTTACTAATAGGCATAAGCAATCAATGCATACATGGCCTTGAAACTGCAAATCCTTGAGAGGATACTATCATGTCTTGACTTCCACCAAAAGACTAGAAAGTTGCACACTGCTTGTAAAAGTAAAATTTCTGATAAAGCATGGTCACAATGCACCTAATATTATGTTCTTAACCAAATCTATGTCACCAAAGCCTCTCACCATGCATTCCTTTAATGCATTATGACTTCTTACACTACCAGAAATAACATCCTGTGGTTGATTTAGATTTTTGAAATTAACGAACAGTCACTCATTGATAACAAGACACATGTATTTATTCTAAAATGTCTCATTAATTAAATTGTTCCATGATTAATAGGATAACAATAATATTAAAAAAAAATCGAGATGTGTTTGCATGCGAGAGAGAGAGATTGCATTAAACTAAAGAAGAAGAAAATACAAGGAGAAGACAATAGAATACCAAATTAAACGGACCCAAACATAACCATTGATTGCGCCACGAAATCCTAGAACATCCTTTAACCAAATGCTCCGCAATAATGATAGGGCTGGATAGGTCTAAACTTAGCTATTGGATCTGTTTGCTACAAACTGAATGTTCGCATCAATGACATCCTTGCTCCAAGAACCAACCTATCACCAATCAATGGCCCCAAAGAGATTCAACTATAGTGAGTGCAAAAGTGGAAATAGTGGAATAACAGAATAAGTAGTCGGGGAACACCCAAAACTGGAGATATAACATTAAATGATTCTCTCCCCCGGCTTAAATCGGTAACGCTCATTCAATTGAAAGAAAATAACCAACCAAAGACCGCCTAAAGTAGGAATTTTATTTCAACGTAAAGAAAAATGTGAGGAAAAGAGTTTCCTAGTAGAACTATTAAGATGGTCATGAAAAGACCGATGGAGTGACACAATGTTCCAAGGACCACATCCTCCCACAAGGGACCCAAATCGAAAACAATATACTTAAAAGTCTAGATAAAGATCCAGTCCATCTCAAGGACGTTTAGACAAAACCGAACACTCTATACCAAAGGCAAAGCATTGTAAGAAAGAGGATATAAGATTTTTCACGGATTCGATAAAAAAGAATGGAAATAAGTAACTGGATATTAACCAATTACAAACATGTCATCTTCAACTTGGCACCATCAAAATCTAAACACATTCCCCACCATAGGATTCGTTAACGTCACTCTTATCCACTAATATTACAAGTAGTATTGTAGCTCTATTTAAGCACCATAAACCAATTGCATAAATAGATTCCCATATTGAACCATTAAATACTAGTCTAAATGCATTTCTAATGTACAACAATTACCATTACAAAAACAACAAATCACTCAAGAATACGTCAGCTCAAGATCTTGTCTACATAATCAAATCTCACTAGCTAAATTATTGACAAAGATTACAAGAGAAGCTCCTATAACTACAGTACTCAAACAATACTAGTCTACTAGACAAAAAAGCCTCAATCCCAAATTCGTCGGAACTCTTCCATTTCGCGCGATTTTTAGTGCACTTAAATAGTGTGCTTTCCTAAGTCCATCGTTCAAAATGGCATAACAAATCCAAAAATCTAAAACACCCAATTCAGATTATTGAGAATCAAAACTGATATCGACATAAATAAGACCCATAAAAATCTGAAGACACAAAAAGCGTGCGTACTGCAAAACGGTGTACCCGAGAGAAGCCCAGAGCAGACACCATCGCTCCAATCGAAGCTGAAGCAAACAAACACTGCCTAATTCGAAGAAGCAACCCCCCAACAGTCCCCGACCCTCCAAACAACTTTTTCATCTCAATCCCCAAAAACCCACTAACACAATCCCCAAATCCCCCAAAACCTTAAACGAACAAATCCAGATCACCCATTTGTTCATTGACCCAGAAATCAAAAACCCAGATCACAGATTGTCAAATTCGGTCCTCCAATTCATGGAATCGCAAAATCTATACAGATTTGGGCCACCACCCACCAGTGTTGTAGATCAATAACGTGAGCGTTAATCAACAATTAGTGTTGATTTGAAGCGTAAAACGTAGATAACTGATTGGAGATTTAGATGAAACAAGCGAGGTGGTGGCTGAAGTCATGGAGATTGAAGATGAAATGCTGGGAATTACTGTTAGAATGGAATGGGCCGTACGTTAGAAAGCAAAAGAACAAGTGTTTTTGGTGATTTTTAATTGGTTTGTTGTTGGTGTGTGTGTTTTTTTAATGATTCTTTAGCTTTTGCTTTGGTTTGCAATTTTGCATGTCCGTGAGCTTTTAGGGTACTATGTGGCCTTCCCACGCGTCAAAGCTTAATTAACTAGTTTATTTATGTTAATCCTAAGTTATATCAGATTATTATTTTCAAAAAGTTACTATGTGGTATGATTAATTAGTTTTTAGTCAATGTTGGATGATACTAGGCATCACTTGATGAAAGGGGAACGTTTAGAGAGGTTGTGGGTTAAAAGTTTGGAAAGTTTGGAAGCACGTATGGCACGACATTGGAGAAGATCATTAAAGACGAGATAACGCGAATCATAGGTCGGAAAGTTTGATTTTTTTATTTTCTTATTTTTGTATGATGATGCGTGTTTCAATCATCTTTGTTTATCTCATTTTTATTCGTTTGAAATCTTTTACAACTTCTCCAAATCTACTTGTCTTTTTGTTTAGATCTTATTGGACTAGGGCTATGAATGTCCCAGTCGATTAGATGAATTAACTAAATCGTTTTCTTTGATTAAACCTAGCTATTTTTAATAACTTCTGTGATTTTGACAGTCAATCATGAAGGCACTCATTCCTGTTGGAGGTTTTGGGACACGGTTGAGGCCATTGACATTGACAAATCCCAAAGCCTTTGATTGATTTGGGTAATAAACCAATGATCCTACATCAGGTCAATAAACTCTTCTTCTTTTTCAACATGTGTTTTTGTTTATATTCTAGATATTTGGTTAATTTGTTCGGTTAATCCTATGAGAGTTAATCGAACGCCGTAAGTTCTTAACATGAAAGAAACCAAGAAAATATATTGCAACTATCAAGAAGGAATTTTTTTAATAATCATGAGTTAATTTGTTCGGCTAATGAGAGTTAATCGAATTCCCCTAGTTTTTAAAATGAGAGAAACCAAGAAAATATATTATAGCTATCAAGAATGAATCGTTTTAAAAATCACGAGTTGATTGTTCGACTGATCCCATGAAATTTAATCGAACATCCTAAGTTCTTAACATGAGAGAAAGCAAGAAATATACTGTAGCTATCAAAAATGAATCATTTTAATAATCATGAGTTAATTTGTTTGGTTGATCTCATGAGAGTTAATCGAACGCTCTAAGTTCTTAACATGAGAGAAACCAAAAAAAATATCGTAGCTATCAAGAATGATTTATTTTTATTTATATTTTTTATTTTTTATTATTTTTTGACTTGGGACTAGATTGAAGCTCTCAAATCAATGGGAGTGACTGAAGTAATTCTTGCCATCAACTACCAACCAGAGGTAAAACTAAAACAAGCCATCTTCTTCTTCTTCTTTAACTTTCTACAAACACGTAATACTTCATTGGAAATTCCATTTTATAGGCGATGGCGAGGTTTTTGAAGGACTACGAGTCGAAACTTGGAATGAAGATCACGTGCTCGCAGGAGACCGAACCCCTTGGCACTGCAGGTCCATTAGCCTTAGTTAAAGACAAGCTGATTGATGAATCCGGTAGTCCGTTTTTCGTTCTCAATAGCGATGTTATCTGTGAGTTCCCTCTTGAGAAAATGATTAAATTCCATAAAGCTCATGGAGGAGAGGCATCTATAATGGTGACCAAGGTATGCTGGACTTCAACTTGCTATACATTCAATCAAGTAAGTAGCATTTCCAATGAACAAGGGTTCTTTTTCTTTGTAAATAAATGTAGGTAGATGAGCCATCAAAGTATGGTGTTGTGGTTATGGAGGAAACAACAGGGAAGGTTGAAAGATTTATGGAGAAGCCAAAGTCCTTTGTTGGTAATAAGATCAATGCAGGCATTTACCTCTTGAACCCATCCGTACTTGATTGAATCGAGTTGAGATCGACTTCTATCGAGAGAGAAGTGTTCCCAAAGATAGCAACAGATCAAAAACTCTATGCAATGGTCTTAACAGGGTTCTGGATGGATATTGGACAGCCAAGATACTACATAACTGGCCTGGGGTTATATTTAGACTCATTGCGAAATAAGGGCTCCTCCAAACTGTCTTCTGGTTCTCACATTCACGGCAATGTCTTGATCGAAGAGAGTGCTGTGATTGAGGGTGACTGTGTTTTTGGACCAAATGTGGCAATAGGACCAGAATGCGTAGTAGAGGAAGGAGTGACACTCTCGCGCTGCACTGTAATGCGAGGGGCTCGCATAAACAAACATGCCTGCATATCTAACTGCATCATTGGTTGGAACAGCACAGTAGGTCAGGGAGCTTGCATTGAGGACATGATCATCCTTGGTGATGATGTGTACGGCTACGATAAAATCTCCTGCAATGGACGTGTTCCTCCCTCATGAAAAGATCAAGCCCAGTACTTGGACCCTTGATATTCAAGGAATATTTGTGTTCGTCTGCCAAATGAATCATTAGAATTTAAGCAACATAGTGTAAAGTGACAATTTTCTTGCTTGCTCACACTGTTTTTCTTTCTTTCATTCATTCACATTCATGATTAGGATGTTTCTGCACATGAAATTGCACACTAAGCCAAGCATTGTGACTCATTGAATTTGAATGAAGCAATGAAATAAAAGCAACAAAACTTTTCATGGTAGCGGAAGATGGAATGTGCTGCGAACAAAAAAGAAGCATTTCAATAACATCAAAAAAAAATCAAGAGTCCACAAAAAATATACACATAAGCGACTCGACATGAGATTGTTTGCAGTAATGCAAGAGATCCGAACTTCAAATAGAGCCCAAGAGCCAAAGCATGACGAGGGAGGACATGGCAATGAGGGACCAGGTAATGAAAGCCATAGCAATTGATATTTGAAACCTCCGCAAGGTATCTGGGTTGTATTCTACAAAACTCTAAATCTTTTGCATACAAAATCATCACCCCTTGGTGACGAACTAGTCAGCTGCGAGTGATAGAGTAGTTGTCACCTGCATTTTTATATCAACACAACAGCCGAATTGGATAAGATACTGCATAAATTCAAAAAATAGAGCAAAGCTTTTCAAATATAGTCATTGTCAACCAGAAGGTCCAGAACCACAGAGACTATGATTTTTAAGGGTAGACTCTATTGATGCTGAACCTTTGACAAACAAAAAAGTGCATAAGAAAAAAAACAAAAAAAAGAAACATATTTTTGACAAGGCATTTACAAAACTTCCACAAAAAATTTTCAAACAGTGCCATCGCATAAGCAAAAGCCAAATAAAGCCAAGTTAATAAAAATAGCAGACCAAAAAACTGCAAGTGAAAGATTATTCCGAGTCTAGAGTTGCACGGGTTCAAGTTTTCCCGCCACTGTCTCTCCATATTCAATAAATCACAGTTTATCACATTCAACATTTCTGACAAAATTTTTTTATTACTCAACAACTTCTATTTACAAATATTGTACAAGAAAGCATCAAGTGAAATCCCTGTACCTACGCCATAACTAACAAGTAACCATGAGCAGTTATCTCGGTAATGTTTAAGCAAACTTGGTGTGTGCATACCCAAATTTCTCCGAGGAGTGAATTTTAATGGAAGAATGGAAAACCCAAATTGATGGAAATAAACGACGTAAATGTCCACGTATAAATGCAAAATAACAATATCGGAAATACATGGGAGGAGAATTAATTACCCAGTCCCCAACAACGAAAAGGCTCACTAAGACAGATTCGAAGATCTCTCTTGATCCTCAAAGCATAAACGTCAAGACAAGCAAGTCCAAAGCTCCACAAGACTTGAAGCCCCATTGAAGCAATCAAATAGCTGAAGAAAACGATACACGTAACTGTCAAAGTGTAGCGTCTCAGTGTACATAATATTATAACGTGGACTTCTACTTATAGTCCACTTGCTTTATTTTTGTTAGAATATGATTCAAATTCAGATGCATGGGTATTAATGTTATGTGTGACAATGTGTGTCATGTAAGCAGTGAGCTCTCAAAAATATGGCCACAATGTTGAAGTTGCTGAGTCAAATATGTGGTCAGTTATATTAGCTAGAAAGTGGGACATTTGTCATGATTAGAGTCAAGGTAGTGAGTAGTTACTCAACTATTTCTTGTTAATGGTGTGTACCAAGTCAAAAATCAGTTAGAGTGTCAAACCGTTGCTTATAAATGTGTACTCCATCATTTGCAATTAACATATGAAAATAAAGAGAACATCATCTCTGTTTTTATTTAGCTTCCTGTTTTTTATTTTTTAAATTATCAACATGGTATCAAAGCTTCTTAATTCTTAAGGGCCTGAAAGTGTCATACGATGGTTTCCACCACAACATCATCTCTTCCACCTCCAACCTTCAATGGTGAAAATTATGAAGCTTGGGCTGTCAAGATGAAAGCTCATTTGAAGGGTCTTAGTCTATGGCAATGTGTTAATGATAATGAAAATATAAAATGCCTACTGCTAAAAATTAAATATAAAAAGTCTTTTGTATTTTGTAGCATGTTCATGATGATGTTGACTATACTTCATCTTCGTCATCACTGCATAAGAAATATATTATATTAGTTTATTTATAAATATATACGTAACTAATTGATAATATGTAACTTCAAATAACTTACTCAACATAACAATATTTTCTTGGACGTTTATTTATTCCCGATTCATTATCAATACTTTTTCTCTTCATGTTGACTTATTTGTTGTTGTCGACTTCGTGTTTATGTGTTGAAATATCATTTGACAACTTCCCTATTATTTTCAAGAATAAGACAATATGTAAAATTAAATTATATAATGTGATCTTGTAAGTTACTGTCAAAAAAAATAAATACCTCATTATGACGAAATGTTTCTCCATTTTCTTCATGACATATACTCAAAACGGTGAAATTTTCATTTCCACTGGCTAAATTGTAATTAGTGAGTTTTAGTTTAAAAGTAAAATTTCTTCCTACAATCTCACAGAGTTCTATTGAGACTGCAATATTTTCGTTTGTTTGGTAATATAAGCAAAAAAATAATTTAGAACAAAAGGACCATTAAAATGAATAAGATATAGATTATATAGAATATAGAATATTGCATTTGCATTCAATTAGTTTTGTATTCTAAATTAGAAAAAGATGTACCGAAGATGCCTCATTCGAGATTCTTTCGCCATTGTCTTTACCAATAATATTTTTTACTATGCTATTGAATAGAACAAAAGTTGTGGACCCTGAATTGTCTTCGACGCGCACATGAACTTTGAATCTAAAAACAAATCCAATTGTCATGAATTAGATTCATGACAAGATATATGTATATACAGTACAACAACAAAGAATCTTAGGAAATTGAAAATTAATAATAAATAGTTTTAAGGTATGGCTAATAAGACTCAAAGATGCATGTTAAAATGATATACGTAATTTATAAAAGTGACATACATTTGTATAATATAATTTTAACGTACCTCCGATATGGCGTTGTAACAAATTCTTTGCATCTTTCGCAATACTATTAGGTTCCCGATTTTTCTAACTTGACGTAATGTGAATAACAAGTATTGTAATGCCAAGAACCACTTGAATTTATTGACATGATTTTCACTTTGCAAACAACATACAATTCCTGTGTAAAAAATTAACAATTAGTTTTATATCGTGAAGAAGTCATATAATATTATTTTGTATATAATAATGTCTTACCGTAGCTTTCGATCTTTGGCGTTTCACTTCCTCTACAGTCATAGTTTCTGCCTTCATATTAAAATTTTCATTTTCTCCTCGAATGAACTGAACTTCTTTACTCAGTGGTTCTCTGCAATTGAAAAAAATAAGGAAAAAAATATGTTATGGAATGTAATTTACGCATTACATATAAAAAAATAAGGAAAAAAATGGGATATACAAATGTGTCAATCGTGCGTAGCACGTCCTGAAACATATGATTTTAATCAAAAGTTAATTAGGATTATCTAAATGCATCTCCAAGGTCCACATTTAATCAACCTAACTATAGGCTTTATATTATTTATTTTAATTTAATTTACTTAGGCTCATTCAATCATATGGTTAATGTTTTTAGTTACTTAATTGACACATTTGTAGTATCACTGACACTCGACTTAGGCTTTGGTTTAATCATACACCTTATACCATTTCCTAGCATAGTCTAGCATCCTCGGGTCACTCCTACCTAATACCCATGTCGACACGCTTCCCAATGTAAGCACCCGTCACATCGACTCGCCCGATAGCAATGCACACACAAATAATCATCATTCATAAATAATATATTCCATGGATTCTTGTTTCCTGAGTCAACTGAGTTGTCCACATAAGGCCCGAATTACGATTGTTAATCTCTGAAATCAACGTTAATCATAGTTTAATTAATTTGAGCCGATACAGTTATATCCACGTTTTGAATGTTAAAATAATCTATTGAACTTATGCCTCTACGTACTGGGAATATCTCATAGATTGTTTTATGAAAATTGTAACATTTAGAAAGATTTAGTTTAAATGAAAATATATAATTGTTAATCTCCAAAATCAACGTTAATCATAGTTTAATTCATTTGGGTCGGTACAGTCATATCCACGTTTTGAATGTTAAAATAATCTATTGAACTTATGCCTCTACGTATTGGGAATATCTCATAGATTGTTTTATTAAAGTTGTAACATTTAGCAAGATTTAGTTTAAATGAAAATATATGTTGGATCGTGACCAAATTTGTTACACATTACAATTGCTTGTAATGTGGGACCCACTTGGTAATTGTGTTGGTGTTGGTTAATTAGTGTTCACCGAATACAACTTTAGTTGTATTAATACTTGAATTTAGAAACATCAAAATAGGAAGGTGATAAGTCGATATTTATAGGTATTTAGTAGTCTATTTTAGTATATTTAATTATTAAAAGTATTTAAAATATATATTTAATTATATTTTTTGGTCATTTTTAGGTAAAACGGAGTGCTCGGTTGAATTCGTGGCGGGAAAATACTCAAAATGGAGTATTTACTTTGCATGATCGGATCTCGGACGCTTTCATTCTCGAAATACGCATTGCGCGCTGTGTCGAATAGCAAGCAGGATATTTCAGCCAATAAGATGATGCCACGTCAGCATGAAAATTCACTCTGGACCAATCGGATAATGCCACGTGGACATTCGAACAACGAGCCCGTCAACACAAAGCAAGCGCGACCAATGAGGACATGCCACGTCATTCGACTCCAGTTCCACCAACTAATGAGAGACCGCCACGCTTTACCACGTCACCAAGAAAGCCACGTCACCCCAAGTAATCTTCTTCTCGCACAGCTTTCGTCGATATGCCTCCAGATCCGTAAAGCATAAACTCCCAGAATTTCGGTGATAATCGCGCGACTTTTCCGAGCCACTCCCATTCGTCCAGACACGTCTCAGCAAGTGGTTTGGCCAATCACACGATGCCACAAGGCGCTGACGCAGCCACATACAACCGAACTCATAGATTCTCCGCGAATCACGCGGCGACAAATCAGAGGCGGTGATAGGCGGTGACCTATCACAGCGTGACACGTCATCGAGGCAGGAAAAACCAGCGAATCACGCTGTGACACATGGCAGAGTCCGATTTTTGATCTAAAAACACCCATACGATGTTCCTCGACGCACGAGTCACCTCCCTAACCCCTAAAATTAGTATCCTAGACCAATTTGGAGTACTCTTATATATTAGAAACCTAGGTATTATTAGAGAACAATTAATTAGTATAATTTTAGATTAGTTTTTAGTATAGATTTTTGAAGATGATGTCCGGCTAATCAATTTATTGCCTAAGTCGAAGGGGAAGCAAATCGGAATTATGGATTCATAGCACATTATGTGAGATCTTTTTATTTTATTATTTAATTAATTTAATTTCTCCTATTTCATTGTTGTTGATTTAATTATTATGATTTAGATCTAGGGTATGTATGAGGCCAATGCATGCTTTTAGATGGACAATCTACTGTTATTTGGAATATTAGTATCCGTGTAATTGTGCTTTTAGACCAATAAAGTAACAAACATTCACCCGTTTGCCGTAAAACCTATTTCGGTTCTTGAATGTGCAACAATTGAATCTAGGTTAAATTGGTAGCGGATGTGACCCGGTTATTTAGGATTAGTGTTCTCATAGATCTAAATTACTGCGGTTAGTGTGTTAAACTTAATTGGCGGATGTCTAGGGTTATACATTTAATTAGGGACGTAGTTAGTGGCGGACGTCCTAACTATCGAGATTAGGGGAACTAGGAATTTCTGGCGGATGTCGATTTTCTATAGCTAATCTAGGAGAATTTAAATTAATAACTTTTTGGGAAAGATTGAAGACCATGATTGCTAATGAATCTTGATTCTGATTTGTTGAACTGGAGATTTAGGTGTTATTTATGTGTTAATTAATTATTGATAAATTGTTTTAGAAATTAGTTTAGTTAATTTTATTTGTTTAATTTAGTTAGATTAGTTAGTTAAATTAATATTTATTTTAAAACCCCCGATTTTCTTTTTTTGTTGTTTTAACCTTAGAAAGACAACCAGTCTCTGTGGGATCGACCATTTGCCACTATTCTACAAAATAGTTGGTTTAGGAAACTTTACTTCATTGACGTGTTCTGCGCGCGTCAATTTTTGGTGCCGTTGCCGGGGACGTCAATTTTTGGCGCCGTTGCCGGGGATTGGTATATTTCTTTCTTTGGTTTTCTTTTTATTTTTATTTTTATTTTTATTATTTTTATTATTTTATTTTTTTTTTTATTTTGCCTATCTAGTCCCTTGCTCTTAACATGTATCCAGGCAATATCTCGAGTTCCACTGACCAGAAACTCGACCGAATGATATCCATGATGGAACATCTGGTGAAGTGCAAGTCAACCCCGCGATGGACTTCTCCTACCCCCATAATTATGGTCGATACGAAGACTCACATTATTATAATGTGAATGGGGTATGTATGCCACATTATAGATATCACTATTTTAACTTGAATTCTTTTGTGCAACAGGCCGAAGTTTGCGAAATTTGTGGAGATTATTCTCATTCCGCACATAATTGTCCCTATTATCCACAGTATGAGAACCACCACTATTCTAGCCATATATCGCCACAACCCGACTTCTCTGGATTCATGTCAAACCCACAGGTTCATCAACATGAAGGAAACCAACAGTTTCATCAAAGCCTCTCCTTGGAAGATATGGTTATGCAAGTGATGGAAAGTTTGCCAGAATGTTGGCAAATTTCCAATGAGATTCGAAAACTTGATTTTAGTTGTCCAGGCTCGAAGGACTTGGTAACAGACTTAGATCAATGTATTGTCAGTCGTCAAAGAAAAATTGATGAAGCAGAGTTGTGTAGTACACAACCAACTTTTAACCCAGAGGACGATGTAAGTGTTGATACATTGACAAATCTTGAGGTGAAAGAGGATACACAGATGGAAAACTATTTGATAGAAACATCCGAGAATGTGAAGTCTTTCAAATTGAGCTAGAGATTGTCATTGCATTAAATGAGGGAGAAGATGAGATGAAAATTGATGTTAATTCAGACAAGCCGGAGAAGCCGCAGATAGAGAGCGAGGAAGACCAACCTCTGGTGTTGGTGCAACCACCCACCTTCCTATGCACATTTGGTAAACCTTATAAGGGGGTGGAAGTAAGGGAGCGTTTGCAGATCTTCTACACTGCCGACACTTTTGTATTGGACGAGCCCGATACGATAGATTCTTTTGTGTTGGAAGTCCCGAATGAGCTCCTAAATCTGAAAGAGGGCGTGCATGCTTTATTGCCAAATTACGTAGATGCGCCATTCGTTGTTGACATCTCTAAAGGAGAGGGCATTACGTGACCAATAATGCTAAGTCTAGCCACAGACTTAAAAGAAAGGCGGCTCGTTGGGAGGCACCCCAGCTCTATTTTTATTTTATTTTATTTATTTCTTGAATTTATTATAGTTTTATTTCAGTTTTAGTTTTTTTATTATTATTTTTATTAACTCTCTAATTTGGTCTCTTTATTTTTACAAGTGATGGAGGGTTGGAGCGCTGAATTTGTAGGTTTGACTTTGGATTACATTTTTAGCATAATTTGAGCATTATTTTTTTAGGACTTAATATGTTTATAGGATTTTAGGTGTTTTGAGACTTGGTTGGGACATACCTAACTTAAGTCGCTGCATTAGTGGCATGTTTTTGAGTAGACCCAAAACCCTAAATTTCATTATATCATCTTGTTAATTTCACCCTTAGTTGAAAGACTTCGGACTCGCAAGACTTGATTGAAGTTTTTTGAGTTAATTCCTATGTTTACTAGTTCTTGCTCTTGTTATGATTATTCTTTTATAGTATCCTTAGTCACCCACACATAAGAGGTTTTGTGCATTCACTAGTTTTTAGAGACTTTTTATTATTCATGCATTTGTATCATTTTCTAATCCATGTTCTTCTTCACCACTGTCATTTTCTTTTTGTTATATGGTTGCATTGACTTGTTTTAAACCTTGAGGACAAGGTTCGGAATAAGTTTGGGGGTGTTTTAGAGATTGTGGATTGATTTGGATGGATTCTTTTGCGAAAGACCGCAGGTGAGATCGTTTAAATTTTTTAATGCGGTTATATGCGGGTATTGGATGGTAATGGTGGTGTTTTATATCATTTCTTCCATTTCTTTCATTTCTTTTCTATTCATATTTCTTTCTCATTTCATTAGGAATTGATACACTTTCATGTATATATTTAGTATGTTTTATTTATTTTAGAGTCACCCGAAACTTTGTTCATGCCTCTGGTTGTGGATGAGTAAATTATAGTTGCCTTTTTGACTTGAAACTTAGAGAAAATTAGGAGAAATACTTAATCAAGTTCGTAGTTCAGCATTTTTATGATTTCATGATTAGAGACTTAGATGATGGTTGGACTTAGTGCTAGATAACGAAAATGAGTAGACGATCAAATTTATGCAAGTTATATTATTTAACCCACATTGGGGGATTTGCTTGATTATAGTGAAAGTGAGAAGTACTAACATGAGTTTTTCTAATAAAAATAATAAAAAAAGAAAGTCCCACAGGTTTCCGCAGAAAATGGAGCAGGGAAACTTGTGGTGGAAAAAAGTGAGAAAATCGGTCCATAGGAAATGGAGCAGGGACCGTATTAATTGAAAAAAAGAAAAAAAAATTGCAGAAGAAAAAAAAATAATAAAAATAAAATAAAAATAATGAATAAAGGCGGAAGTTGTGAAACTCCTCAAATAAAAGATTTAGTTCGAGTGCTTTCACTATATTAAGTGAAATTTGAACTTACGTGCTTTAATGTATAGACCAAGAAAACTTGTGAGTAGTTGATGATATTTGTTTTGACCGAGTCTATGTTTTGAAAGTGAGATCTTAATTGTGTTTGACTTGCGAGTCTTGACATATCATAACTCTGAAATTTTTTGAGTATCTTGTTAATTTGGTGACTATGTAAACCAAAGGAACTCCATGAATTTGGGTCGGGTATAGGATTAGTTAAGTCAGTGCATTATTATATTAGAAGTCTGGATTTATTTGTGTTGACATTTACACCTTTGATCGGGACGTGCAAAGTCTTAAGTTTGGGGGTATTTGATAAGTCGATATTTATAGGTATTTAGTAGTCTATTTTAGTATATTTAATTATTACAAGTATTTAAAATATATATTTAATTATATTTTTTGGTCATTTTTAGGTGAAACGGAGTTCGCGGTTGAATTCGTGGCGGAAAAATACTGAAAATTGAGTATTTACTTGCAGTGATCGGATGCCAGACAGTTTGCCTCGAAATACGCGTTGCGCGGTGTGTCGAATAGCAAACAGGATATTTCAGCCAATAAGGTGATGCCACGTCAGCATGAAAATTCACTCTGGACAAATCGGATGATGCCACGTGGACATTCGAACAACAAGCCCGTCAACACAAAGCCAGCGCGACCATTGAGGACATGCCACGTCATCCAACTCCAGTTCCACCAACTAATGAGACACCGCCACGCTTTGCCACGTCACCAGGAAATCCACGTCACCCCAAGTAATCTTCTTCCCGCACAGCTTTCGTTGATATGCCTCAAGATCCGTGCATGCACAAACTCCAGAATTTCGGTGATAATCGCGCGACTTTTCCGAGCCACGTGGGTGCCACGTGGCATTCTCCCATTCGTTCTGACACGTCACAGCAAGTGGTTTGGCCAATCAAACGATGCCACGTGCGCGCTGATTCAGCAAAAAACTCCAATAATTTCGCTGATAATCGCGCGACTTTTCCGTGCCACGTGGGTGACACGTGGCATTCTCCAATTCGTTCAGATACGTCACAGCAAGTGGTTTGGCCAATCACACGATGCCACGTGGCATGATTAAGCAACACACAACCGAACGCACAGATTCTCCGCGAATCACGCGGCGACAAATCAGAGGCGGTGACAGGCGGTAACTTATCACAGTGTGACACGTCATCGAGGCAGGAAAAACCAGCGAATCACGCTGTGACACATGGCAGAGTCCGATTTTGATCTAAAAACACCCATACGATGCTCCTCGACGCACGAGTCACCTCCCTAACCCCTAAAATTAGTATCCTAGACCAATTTGAAGTACTTTTATATATTAGAAACCTAGGTATTATTAGAGAACAATTAATTAGTATAATTTTAGATTAGTTTTTAGTAATGATTTTTGAAGATGATGTCCGGCTAATCAATTTCTTGCCTAAGTCGAAGGGGAAGCAAGTCGAAATTATTGATTCATAGCATATTATGTGAGATCTTTTTATTTTATTATTTAATTAATTTAATTTCTCCTATTTCATTGTTGTTGATTTAATTATTATGATTTAGATTTAAGGTATGTATGAGGCCAATGCATGCTTTTAGATGGATAATCTACTGTTATTTGGAATATTATTATCCGTGTAATTGTGCTTTTAGACCAATAAAGTAACAAACATTCACCCGTTTGCCGTAAAACCATTTCGGTTCTTGAATGTGCAACAATTGAATATATGTTAAATCGGTAGCGGATGTGACCCGGTTATTTAGGATTAGTGTTCCCATAGATCTAAATTACTGCGGTTAGTATGTTAAACCTGATTGGCGGATGTGTAGGGTTATACATTAATTAGGGAAGTAGTTAGTGGCGAACGTCTTGACTATCGAGATTAGGGGAACTAGAAATTTCTGGCGGATGTCGATTTTCTATAGCTAATCTAGGAGAATTTAAATTAATAACTTTTTGGGAAAGATTGAAGACCATGATTGCTATTGAATCTTGATTCGATTTGTGGAACTGGAGATTTAGGTGTTATTTAGGTGTTAATTAATTATTGATAAATTGTTTTAGAAATTAGTTAAGTTAATATTATTTATTTAATTTAGTTAGATTCGTTAGTTAAATTAATATTTATTTTAAAACCCCCGATTTTCCTTTTTTGTTGTTTTAACCTAAGAAAGACAACCAGTCTCTATGGGATCGACCCTTTGCCACTATTCTACAAAATAGTTGGTTTATGAAACTTTACTTTATTGACGTCTTCGGCGCGCGTCAGAAGGTGATAAGTGGCTAAAGTTGATTTTGAGAACAAATTTGATTCATGTGATGTATAGTTGTAGTATGAGTTGGACTAATCTATCATGTACGCATGTATATACATACATATACATCTTTTTATATTTGTACTGTTTAGTAGTGCTGATTGTGTTTGGATATAGTTTTGATTTAAATAGCTATTTAATAGGATTTTAGTTACATTGTTTATATTTAATAGCTATTTAGAAGCCTAGTTCGATTGTATTTTGAGGGAAAAAGTGATTACATTTTCGTACTTATCCTCCTATTTGTTAGCAATCGATAGCTATTTAATAGTATGGGCTAGGGACAAAAAGGTAAATTTGATTACGACTTAAAAATTTGTGATTCGTGCTTTTATATATATATATATATAAGTTGGTTAACCATCTTTATCTCATTCAAAAGAAAAAAAAAAACTGAACCAGAGAGACAACACAGTGACGATCAAGAAGGAGAAGGGAAGGAGAAAGAGAGAAAGAGATCGAGAGAGACACCGAGACCGAGCTCAACGTTGATGCAAGGTGAGTTGATCTCGCGTTGTTGTTGCTATTGTCGTTGCTGTTGTTGTTGTTGCTTTCGGTGGTCGTGGCCATGGAGGATCCGCCTCCATGGCCGACCGAGAAAGGAACGGGATAGATGGCAAGGGGATCTCCCTTGCCATCAAAAACCATTGGGGTTGGAGTTGGGAGCCAACCCCAACGCCTCACAAAGGAAAAAAAAATGGCAGAACTTTGCGAAGAAGATGAAGATGGGATCGGGTCGGGTCGACCCGAACCCATATGGGTCGGGTCGGACCGACTTGACCCGATGAAGACCGGGTCAAACCGACCCGGATCCGATTGGACCGGGTCGGGGTTGACCCGGACCCACCTCAATATATATATAATATATATTTAATTATATATATATATATTAATGATTTAATTAAATTAAACAGTTTTTAATATATAATAAATTCCTGAAAATAGATAAAATTATGAAAAAATTCAGGAAAATTCCAGAAAAATAGGGAAAAATATATTTGTGACCCAAATAAATAAAACCTCAATATTTCTATAAAAAGTGAAGAATTCGAGAGTCGGTCGAGGCGTTATACCGGAGTTTTACCTCGACAAACTCGAAATCGGCAAATTGATCTCGAACTCAATTTTGACCGATGTCGACCAAGTTAGGGATGTTAAATCATTAAATTGGAATTTAAATTGAAACATTTTCAACTGTTAGGATCCTAGAGGAGCTATTACGGGGTTTGGGTGCGTACATCGACGCGACGGAAGCCGGATAGCTTAGGAATTGCTCTGTGTATGTAAGTAAACTGATTTGAGACATTTATTTACATTTCATTCCATTTATTTACTTCTTCTCAGTTATTCGAACTGAATTGCCTTCGAAATCCATATGCTATGACTTGTTCAGTTGCTCATTTTATGATATTCATAGCATACTCTGTTTTTGTATATCATTGATTCTAATTCCTATACTTTGTCATATTTATTGTTGTGTATGAAAGTCATGATATAGCATGCTATTAGGTTAGTGTGTTTATTTGACTCTAATCCTTTGGGTATTAGTATGCTGCTACATTTATTGGATTCCAATGCTGTGTCATTTTTGAATATGAAAGTGGTTCTTGTGGTTTGGGTCACTTGATGATAGAAATTCAGCTTTCATACGGGGGTCACTAGACTTGTCGGGATGTCAGGGGATTTCTCCACTACCTTGCATGACACACGGGGTAACGTGCCTCGAACGGGGTAACCGGACCTCGGGGTTTGTTGGCGCAAGAATAACTTGGGTGATATGACGAGTTTTAAAACTCGGGTATGTCAGCAAGTATACATTCCGGTGACGACTAATTCACTTGGAATAGAAAAGGCGTAATCGTAAGTACGACCTTTTGACATTATGATATAGAGCTCGATTTAAAATGAAATGATATAGAGCAGAACTCAAACTGTAGTGGACAGGCTGATGTGATGAAGATCACGGCCGACCGACCCTAATCCATTACTGCTTAGCCTTGAGTCAGTTTCATATTTCGTTAACTCAAATATCTCTTTGCATGATGTTTCTTTCAGCTTAGTTTCTATTTAAATTATGCAACTTGATACTTGTTGCCTAATTGGGAATGTGGATCGATGTCTCTCAGTATTACTTAAATAATTTCATGTACTCACCGTCTAGTTTGTGACGGTGGGTGCAGATCAGCCGAGTAGCAGACCAGGCAAAGAGAAGATTGGTGACTACCTCCGAGCCGGTGAGGACTGCTACGACATACTTTTGTACGTTTTGTATGCTTTTGTATAACATTTTTTATGTACATGCTAGCTTGCCTTTTTGGGTTGAGTGATAGGAATATAGAACTAGACACATGTTATATATATCATCATTTTTGTTGATATATGCATGTGATCACTATTTCTTGGTTTTTCCACAATAGGTTAGGCTTTGTGTCCCACTAGTAACTTAATAAGACTTCCGCTGAATAATTGGTTAGATAAAAAAATTTAAAGTAACTCTGATTTATAGACAACCATAGGTTAGTCACTAGAATAGGTAAGTTAACTGTAGGTGGTATCATAAATGGTAGGTGTGTAGGTGTTTAACTAAGACTGACTAATTCCTTGTTAGGTCCTATAGGGGAGATTAGGGCTTAATTAAGGGATTAGGCCGGCGTGTGCTCTTATTTGTAGTTGGAGCCGTCACACAACTGGCCCAACTACACGTGTACGGCACCTGCCCGTCCTTTTTCTGTCTCGAAATTCATATCCACTTGTGTGTACAGCGTATAAATGACATTTTCAGCGGAAGTCGTACTTTATAACATTAATTCATGAAATATTAATAATCAAATAAACAAATCCTATTGTGGAAAAAACCCTGAAAAGTACGCTGTATAGAGATATACGACTGTATCATATAAGGTATATTCATGTACAATGTCATGATACTCCCCAGTTCCCAAAAGAAATCAGAATATAAAAAAACCACATGTACAAGTAGTCCTCGATAGCAGGCAGTCAGAGGTAGTCGCCTAAGATACCCTTGCCCTTACTTGTACTCGGATCTGCACTCAATCATCACAGAAGAAAATGAATGACGAGTCTAGTAAGTAAAATCCCAAGGAACTCATCTGAGCATTCAAATAAACAAGTGGAATTCAATAAATACTGTTAAATATACATGCGAAATGTGAACAGACAACTGTAGGTAAAGCATCGCATGCATAGATAACAATAAAGTTCAAATGTATGTGCCTGTTCCAGTCAGACTAAACCATACTTCGAAATACCCTTCCAAGATCCCACTAGTGGGCGCACCCAACTAGCTATCATCTGGTCCCTCTCGGTGGCCGGCATAGACCTACGACGCACCGACACATGTAGCAGTTCAATAGCTCGGGTTGTTATCCACTGAGAACTCCTAATACACATGCTATGGTCTACAATGCATAGACACATAACGAAAATCCGGTGGGAGTAACTCAAGCAACCATCCAAACAACGACAAGATATAGATGTAAGAAGACCACAAAGAATACTGGAACTGAATGGAAATATAAAGCGAAATAAATACTCTGATTTTTTCAATTGGGTTTTACAAACCTCACAACGCACTCCAATACCCCGTAATCAATCCCTGAGTCCAAGTCCACTGGGTCCTTGGTCGTCAATTGATCACTCGTGTCCACCTATGTCCATTTATCAATAATTCCGATTTAGCATGACAATTTACGACCAATTTTTAAAACTTTAGGTCAAATTGCCCATTTCATGCTTTTCGAGGCAAAAACACCACAAAAGTCGCGTCCGACATTACCACATATTTTCTGTTTTATAGAGATTCATCAATTTCTATTTATTTATCGAAATATAATTTTTTCGGAATTGTCCCCAATTTTTTCGGAATTTTTCCCAATTTTTTATCTTTTTTTTTTTTTTTTTGTTTTTGGTCGGACCGACCCCGGCCAGTTCTGGGCCCGGCCCAGTGGATGGGTGCACGCGCGCGCTTGTGCACCTTCTCCATCCGATAGAACCGGGGACCACTGGTTCGATCGCCAAATTTTTTTTTTCTTCTTGCTATTGGGTCGGCTCTCACCCCAACCCAAGTGGAATCAATGGCCGGGTCGACACCTCTGCCATCTCCACCCTCGACCCGGTTCGGCCTCCATGGCCGAACCCCCCTCTCGGCCACCATGGCCGTCGCACTAAACCCACTACAAAATTAACTATGACTCACCTTGATCCTGATGCTTCCACCCTCTCTTCTCTCATTCCCGGCTTATTCTTCTCCTCCTCCTCTCCATTTCTTCTTCTTCTTTTTAGCCTCACCAGTTCGGGTGTGTGAGTGAGAGTGGTGAGAGAAAAGGTGGTGGGATAAGGCATGTTGACTTATAGGCACATCTCCACTCACATGTGCATCTCTATGCATCCTTAATCATCCATTTACTCCAACCTAACACTTCATTGACTCTGAATTGTGACACGTTTGGGACACTCGCCTGTGTTTGAAGCACAAAAATGTCATTTTCGGGCGTTTCGACGTCTGGTTTCACGTCCGAACCGTGATATACGCGTACCGCCTCGTCTCTAGCCACCTAATACCCTTTCCATATTAGTTACTTGGCTAATTTTTATGTAATTTGTGTGTTTTAGTTTCCCCAACCTACTATTCGGTCTCGTCAACTACCCGGTACCCGCGTTTACACGCATATCGAGGCGAATACAGTTTACACGATCTCGCACGTTTTGTTATACAACATACACATGCGATGTATTTCAATAAATTGCACCGCAAATAAGCAACCAACACACAATAAACTAGGTTCCCGTGTGTCCTAGCCTACCGCGACGTCCACGTAGATCTGAGCTAGCGTCCACGTTGTAAACTTGAGATAATTAACGACATTAATAAAATGGGCCGTTACATTACATGTCGAAAGGCAAATTTTAGGGGTAAGAGGATTTAGAGTTAGACTCCTCTTGAAGTTAAAAAAAAATCTATGTTGATGCATGCTCAAAAAAAATAAAATGTTTTTTTTGGCATACTTTGAGTACATACATTGGATACACAATGGTATAGATTTTTTATTGAGATGTGTGCTATACATATCCCAATAAAATCCACACCGTTGTGGCAATCCGATCGGGTAGCCACAATAGTAAGGACGAAGACGAGATTGTGTGAGTTAAGAACACGACTTCGATTTCGATTCCTCGATATGACAAGATTGCTCAGGCTACTAGAATACCCTAAGACCGATTGCATCGAGCCTTGTGGGAATAGTCAAGCTCGCTTGGACTCCCATAGATATTAAAAAAAAATGTATGTACCTTAGGTATGTAACAAATAGCATTGTCCAAAAAACAATCCACATTTTGCTTGCATTTTCTTTTATATTTGTCTATATTCTGGATTTTTTTAGAAAAGAGATTGTTAATTATATTCCGTTTACAACTGAGATAAGAAAATGAAATTTAAAACAAAAATCCACGATAGGTTCATTCCAAAAACAAAAACAAAAAATAGGTTATTTGGAAGCACGTACGGCACAGCATTGGAGAAGATCATTAAGGACGAGATAACGCGAATCATAGGTCGGAAAGTTTGATTTTTTTTATTTTTTTATTTTTGTATGATGATGATCACATGTTTCAATCATCTTTGTTTATCTCATTTTTATTCGTTTGAAATCTTTTACAACTTCTCCAAATCCACTTGTCTTTTTGTTTAGATCTTATTGGACTAGGGCTATGTATGCGCATGATCGATTAGATGAATTAACTAAATCGTTTTCGTGATTAAACCTAGCTATTTTTAATAACTTGTGTGATTTTGATAAATCAATCATGAAGGCACTCATTCTTGTTGGAGGTTTTGGGACAAGGTTGAGGCCATTGACATTGACAGTCCCAAAGCCTTTGATTGATTTGGGTAATAAACCAATGATCCTACATCAGGTCAATAAACTCTTCTTCTTCTTCAACATGTGTTTTTGTTTATATTCTCAATATTTGGTTAATTTGTTCGGCTAATCCTATAAGAGTTAATCGAACACCGTAAGTTCTTAACATGAAAGAAACCAAGGAAATATATAAGTTCTTAACATGAAAGAAACCAAGGAAATATATTGCAACTATCAAGAAAGAATTGTTTTAATAATCATGAGTTAATTTGTTCGGATAATGAGAGTAAATCGAATTCCCCAAGTTTTTAAAATGAGAGAAACCAAGAAAATATATTATAGCTATCAAGAATTAATCGTTTTAAAAATCATGAGTTGATTTGTTCGTCTGATCCCATGAGAGTTAATCGAACATCCTAAGTTCTTTACATGAGAGAAACCAAGAAAATATACTGTAGCTATCAAGAATGAATCATTTTAATAATCATGAGTTAATTTGTTTGTCTGATCTCATGAGAGTTAATCGAATGCTCTAAGTTCTTAACATGAGAGAAACCAAAAAAAATATCGTAGCTATCAAGAATGATTTTATTTTTATTTTTATTTTATATTTTTTATTATTTTTTGACTTGGGTCTAGATTGAAGCTCTCAAATCAATTGGAGTGACTGAAGTAATTCTTGCCATCAACTACCAACCAGAGGTAAAACTAAAACAAGCCATCTTCTTCTTCTTATTTAACTTTCTACAAAGACCTAATAGTTCATTGGAAATTCCGTTTTATAGGCGATGGCGAGGTTTTTGAAGGACTACGAGTCGAAACTTGGAATGAAAATCACGTGCTCGCAGGAGACCGAACCCCTTGGCACTGCAGGTCCATTAGCCTTAGCCAAAGACAAGCTGATTGATGAATCCGGTAGTCCGTTTTTCGTTCTCAATAGCGATGTTATCTGTGAGTTCCCTCTCGAGAAAATGATTAAATTCCATAAAGCTCATGGAGGAGAGGCATCTATAATGGTGACCAAGGTATGCTGGACTTCAACTTGCTATACATTTAGTCAAGTAAGTAGCATTTCCAATGAACAAGGGTTCTTTTTCTTTGTAAATAAATATAGGTAGATGAGCCATCAAAGTATGGTGTTGTGGTTATGGAGGAAACAACAGGGAAGGTTGAAAGATTTGTGGAGAAGCCAAAGACCTTTGTTGGTAATAAGATCAATGCAGGCATTTACCTCTTGAACCCATCCGTACTTGATCGAATCGAGTTGAGACCGACTTCTATCGAGAGAGAAGTGTTTCTAAAGATAGCAGCAGATCGAAAACTCTATGCAATGGTCTTAACAGGGTTCTGGATGGATATTGGACAGCCAAGAGACTACATAACTGGCCTGGGGTTATATTTAGACGCATTGCGAAATAAGGGCTCCTTCAAACTGTCTTCTGGTTCTCACATTCGCGGCAATGTCTTGATCGATGAGAGTGCTGTGATTGAGGGTGGCTGTGTTTTTGGACCAAATGTGGCAATAGGACCAGAATGCGTAGTAGAGGAAGGAGTAACACTCTCGCGCTGCACTGTAATGCGAGGGGCTCACATAAACAAACATGCCTGCATATCTAATCGCATCATTGGTTGGAACAAAGATGAGAGTCGGGAGCTTGCATTGAGGACATGATCATCCTTGGTGATGATGTGTACGGCTACGATAAAATCGCCTGCAATGGACGTGTTCCTCCCTCATGAAGACATCTAGCCCAGTACTTGGACCCCTGATATTCAAGGAATATTTGTGTTAAATCGCCAAAGGAATCATTAGAATTTAAGCAACATAGTTGTAAAGTGACAATTTTCTTGCTTGCTCACTTGTTTTTCTTTCTTTCATTCATTCACATTTCATGATTAGGATGTTTACGCATCATGAAATTGCACACTAAGCCAAGCATTGTGACTCATTGAATTTGAATGAAGCAATGAAATAAAAGCAACAAAACTTTTCATGGTAGTGGAAGATGGAATGTGCTGCGAACAAAAAAGAAGCATTTCAATAACATCAAACAAAAAATCAAGAGTCCACAAAAAATATACACATAAGCGACTCGACATGAGACTGTTTGCAGTAATGCAAGAGATCCGAACTTCAAATAGAGTCCAAGAGCCAAAGCATGACGAGGGAGGACATGGCAATGAGGGACCAGGTAATGAAAGCCATAGCAATTGATATTTGAAACCTACTGCAAGGTATCTGGGGTTGTATTCTACAAAACTCTAAATCTTTTGCATACCAAATCATCACCCCGGCTGACGAACTGGCTGCTGCGAGTGATAGAGTAGCTGTCACCTGCATTTTTATATCAACACAACAACCGAATTGGATAAGATACTGTATAAATTCAAAAAATAGAGCAAAACTTCTCCAATATAGTCATTTTCAACCAGAAGGTCCAGAACCACATAGACTATGATTTTTAAGGGTAGACTCTATTGATGCTGAACCTTTGACAAAAAAAAGTGCATAAGAAAAAAAAAAAAAAAACATATGTTTGACAAGGCATTTACAAAACTTCCACAAAAAATTTTCAAACAGTGCCATCGCATAAGCAAAAGCCAAATAAAGCCAAGTTAATAAAAATAGCAGACCAAAAAATTGCAAGTGAAAGATTATTCCGAGTCTAGAGTTGCACGGGTTCAAGTTTTCCCGCCACGGTCTCTCCATATTCGATAAATCACAGTTTATCACATTCAACATTTCTGACAAAATTTTGTGGCCGGCTACTCAACAGCTTCTATATACAAATATTGTACAAGAAAGCATCAAGTGAAATCCCTGTACCTACGCCATAACTAACAAGTAACCATGAGCAGTTATCTCGGTAATGTTTAAGCAAACTTGGTGTGTGCATACCCAAATTTCTCCGGGGAGTGAATTTTAATGGAAGAATGGAAAACTCAAATTGATGGAAATAAACGACGTAAGTGTCCACGTATAAATGCAAAATAACAATATCGGAAATACATGGGAGAAGAATTAATTACCCAGTCCCCAATAACGAAAAGGCTCACTAAGACAGGATTCTGAAGATCTCTCTTGATCCTCAAAGCATAAACGTCAAGACAAGCAAGTCCAAAGCTCCACAGTACTTGAAGCCCCATTGAAGCAATCAAATAGTTGAAGAAAACGATACACGTAACTGTCAAAGTGTAGCGTCTCAGTGTACATAATATTATAACGTGGACTTCTACTTATAGTCTACTTACTTTATTTTTGTTAGAATATGATTCAAATTCAGATGCATGGGTATTATGTTATGTGTGACAATGTGTGTCATGTAAGCAGTGAGCTCTCAAAAATATGGCCACAATGTTGAAGTTACTGAGTCAAATATGTGGTCAGTTATATTAGCTAGAAAGTGGGACATGTGTCATGATTAGAGTCAAGGTAGTGAGTAGTTACTCAACTATTTATTGTTAATGGTGTGTACAAAGTCAAAAATCAGTTAGAGTGTCAAACCGTTGCTTATAAATGTGTACTCCATCATTTGCAATTAACATATGAAAATAATGAAAACATCATCTCTGTTTTTGTTTAGCTTCCTGTTTTTTATTTTTTAAATTATCAACATGGTATCAAAGCTTCTTAATTCTTAAGGGCCTGAAAGTGTCATACGATGGTCTCCACCACAACGTCATCTCTTCCACCTCCAATGGTGAAAATTATGAAGCTTGGGATGTCAAGATGAAAGCCCATTTGAAGGGTCTTAGTCTATGGCAATGTGTTGAAAATGAGCAAAGAGAGGTTCCATCGTTGGGGAATAATCCAACTTTAACTCAGATTCGGGTGCATGAAGAAGATCTTGCGAAAGCTTCGAGAGCATTGTCACGGATTCATGCCGCTGTTGCAAAAAGCATTTTTTACAAGGATAATGACTTGTGAAAATGCTAAAGAAGCATGGAGTATGTTGCAGGTGATTTAGAGAGGCAACCACTGAAGATGATTTAGCAAGTGATGAGAAGTGCATCATATGAGTTTTATGGAGAGAAGTGCTCTAAGAAAGTTGAAGAGAAGTGCTCTAAGAAAGTTGAAGAGAAGTGCTTCAAATAACCATTGAATTGAAGTGTGCGAAGAGACGTGCTTTGCAAAACTTAAAGTTTGATTTATATTTTCTATTTTACTCGTAGGAAATTTGAATCAAGGGGGAATGTTAGAATATGATTCAAATTCAGATGCATGGGTATTAATGTTATGTGTGACAATGTGTGTCATGTAAGTAGTGAGCTCTCAAAAATATGGCCACAATGTTGAAGTTACTGAGTCAAATATGTGGTCAGTTATATTAGCTAGAAAGTGGGACATGTGTCATGATTAGAGTCAAGGTAGTGAGTAGTTACTCAACTATTTATTGTTAATGGTGTGTACCAAGTCAAAAATCAGTTAGAGTGTCAAACCGTTGCTTATAAATGTGTACTCCATCATTTGCAATTAACATATGAAAATAAAGAGAACATCATCTCTGTTTTTGTTTAGCTTCCTGTTTTTTATTTTTTAAATTATCAACATTTTTTTAGGAAAGGAAATGTTGGATATTATGAACCATTACAAAATTAGTTACTAATAGGCATAAGCAATCAATGCATACATGGCCTTGAAACTGCAAATCCTTGAGAGGATACTATCATGTCTTGACTTCCACCAAAAGACTAGAAAGTTGCACACTGCTTGTAAAAGTAAAATTTCTGATAAAGCATGGTCACAATGCACCTAATATTATGTTCTTAACCTAAGCTACGTCACCAAAGCCTCTCACCATGCATTCCTTTAATGCATTATGACTTCTTACACTACCAGAAATAACATCCTGTGCTTGATTTAGATTTTTGAAATTAACGAACAGTCACTCATTGCTGACAACATCACATGTATTTATTCTAAAATGTCTCATTAATTAAATTGTTCCATGATTAATAGGATAACAATAATATTAAAAAAAATCGAGATGTGTTTGCATGCGAGAGAGAGATTGCATTAAACTAAAGAAGAAGAAAATACAAGGAGAAGACAATAGAATAACAAATTAAACGGACCCAAACATAACCATTGATTGCGCCACGAAATCCTAGAACATCCTTTAACCAAATGCTTCGCAATAATGATAGGGCATGACAGGTCTAAACTTAGCTATTGGATCTGTTAGCTACAAACTGAATGTTCGCATCAATGACATCCATGCTCCAAGAACCAACCTATCACCAATCAATGGCCCCAAGGAGATTCAACTATTGTGAGTGCAAAAGTGGAAATAGTGGAATAACTGAATAAGTAGTCGGGGAACACCCAAAACTGGAGATATAACATTAAATGGTTCTCTCCCCCGGCTTAAACCGGTAACACTCATTCAATTGAAAGAAAATAACCAACCAAAGACCGCCTAAAGTAGGAATTTTATTTCAACGTAAAGAAAAATGTGAGGAAAAGAGTTTTCTAGTAGAACTATTAAGATGGTCATGAAAAGACCGATGGAATGACACAATGTTCCAAGGACCACATCCTCCTATAAGGGACCCAAATCGAAAACAATATACTTAAAAGTCTAGATAAAGATCCAGTCCATCTCAAGGACGTTTAGACAAAACCGAACACTCCATACCAAAGGCAAAGCATTGTAAGAAAGAGGATATAAGATTTTTCACGGATTCGATAAAAAAGAATGGAAATAAGTAGCTGGATATTAACCAATTACAAACATGTCATCTTCAACTCTAAGCACCATCAAAATCTAAACACATTCCCCACCATAGGATTCGTTAACGTCACTCTTATCCACTAATATTACAAGTAGTATTGTAGCTCTATTTGAGCACCATAAACCAGTTGCATAAATAGATTCCCATATTGAACCATTAAATACTAGTCTAAATGCATTTCTAATGTACAACAATTACCATTACAAAAACAACAAATCACTCAAGAATACGTCAGCTCAAGATCTTGTCTACACATTCAAATCTCACTAGCTAAATTATTGACAAAGATTACAAGAGAAGCTCCAATAACTACAGTACTCAAACACTACTAGTCTACTAGACAAAAAAGCCTCAATCCCAAATTAGTCGGAACTCTTCCATTTCGCGCGATTTTTAGTGCACTTAAATAGTGTGCTTTCCTAAGTCCATCGTTCAAAATGGCATAACAAATCCAAAAATCTAAAACACCCAATTCAGATTATTGAGAATAAAAACTGATATCAACATAAACAAGACCCATAAAAATCTGAAGACACAGAAAGCGTGCGTACCAGAAAGCAGTGTACCCAAAGAAGCCCAGAGCAGACACCATCGCTCTAATCGAAGCTGAAGCAAACAAACACTGCCCAATTCGAAGAATCAACTCCCCAACAGTCCCCGGCCTTCCAAACAACTTCTTCATCTCAATCCCCAAAAACCCACTAACACAATTCCCAAATCCCCCAAAACCTTAAACGCACAAATCCAGATCACCCATTTGTTCATAGACCCAGAAATCAAAAACCCAGATCACAGATTGTCAAATTCGGTCCTCCAATTCATGGAATCCCTAAATCTATACAGATTTGGGCCACCACCCACCAGTGTTGTAGATCAATAACGTGAGCGTTAATCAACAATTAGTGTTGATTTGAAGCGTAAAACGTAGATAAGTGATTGGAGATTTGGAGGAAACAAGAGAGGTGGTGGGTGAAGTCATGGAGATTGAAGATGAAATGCTGGGAATTACTGTCAGAATGGAATGGGCCGCACGTTTGAAAGCAAAAGAACAAGTGTTTTTGGTGATTTTTAATTGGTTTGTTGTTGGTTTGTGTGTTTTTTTAATGATTCTTTAGCTTTTGCTTTGGTTTGCAATTTTGCATGTCCGTACGCTTTTAGGGTACTATGTGGCCTTCCCACGCGTCAAAGCTTAATTTTATTTATGTTAATCCTAAATTATATCAGATAATTATTTTCAAAAAGTTACTATGTGGGATGATTAATTAGTTTTTAGTCAATGTTGGATGATATTAGGCATCACTTGATGAAAGGGGAACGCTTAGAGAGGTTGTGGGTTAAAAGTTCAGAAAGTTTGGAAGCACGTACGACACGGCATTGGAGAAGATCATTAAGGACGAGATAACACGAATCATAGGTCGAAAAGTTTGATTTTTTTATTTTCTTATTTTTGTATGATGATGATCACGTGTTTCAATCATCTTTGTTTATCTCATTTTTATTCATTTGAAATCTTTTACAACTTCTCCAAATCTACTTGTCTTTTTGTTTAGATCTTATTGGACTAGGGCTATGAATGTCCCAGTCGATTAGATGAATTAACTAAATCGTTTTCTTTGATTAAACCTAGCTATTTTTAAGAACTTCTGTGATTTTGACAGTCAATCATGAAGGCACTCATTCTTGTTGGAGGTTTTGGGACACGGTTGAGGCCATTGACATTGACAGTCCCAAAGCTTTTGATTGATTTGGGTAATAAACCAATGATCCTACATCAGGTCAATAAACTCTTCTTCTTTTTCAACATGTGTTTTTGTTTATATTCTAGATATTTGGTTAATTTGTTCGGTTAATCCTATGAGAGTTAATCGAACGCCGTAAGTTCTTAACATGAAAGAAACCAAGAAAATATATTGCAACTATCAAGAAGGAATTGTTTTAATAATCATAAGTTAATTTGTTCTGCTAATGAGAGTTAATCGAATTCCCCCAGTTTTTAAAATGAGAGAAACCAAGAAAATATATTATAGCTATCAAGAATGAATCGTTTTAAAAATCACGAGTTGATTTGTTCGGCTGATCACATGAAAGTTAATCGAACATCCTAAGTTCTTAACATGAGAGAAACCAAGAAATATACTGTAGCTATAAAAAATGAATCATTTTAATAATCATGAGTTAATTTGTTTGGTTGATCTCTTGAGAGTTAATCGAACGCTCTAAGTTCTTAACATGAGAGAAACCAAAAAAAATATATCGTAGCTATCAAGAATGATTTATTTTTATTTTTATTTTATATTTTTTATTATTTTTTGACTTGGGACTAGATTGAAGCTCTCAAATCAATTGGAGTGACTGAAGTAATTCTTGCCATCAACTACCAACCAGAGGTAAAACTAAAACAAGCCATCTTCTTCTTCTTCTTTAACTTTCTACAAAGACCTAATACTTCATTGGAAATTCCATTTTATAGGCGATGACGAGGTTTTTGAAGGACTACGAGTCGAAACTTGGAATGAAGATCACGTGCTCGCAGGAGACCGAACCCCTTGGCACTGCAGGTCCATTAGCCTTAGCCAAAGACAAGCTGATTGATGAATCCGGTAGTCCATTTTTCGTTCTCAATAGCGATGTTATCTGCGAGTTCCCTCTCGAGAAAATGATTAAATTCCATAAAGCTCATGGAGGAGAGGCATCTATAATGGTGACCGAGGTATGCTGAACTTCAACTTGCTATACATTCAGTCAAGTAAGTAGCATTTCCAATGAACAAGGGTTCTTTTTCTTTGTAAATAAATGTAGGTAGATGAACCATCAAAGTATGGTGTTGTGGTTATGGAGGAAACAACAGGGAAGGTTGAAAGATTTGTGGAGAAGCCAAAGACCTTTGTTGGTAATAAGATCAATGCAGACATTTACCTCTTGAACCCATCCGTACTTGATCGAATCGAGTTTAGACCAACTTCTATCGAGAGAGAAGTGTTCCCAAAGATAGCAGCAGATCGAAAACTCTACGCAATGGTCTTAACAGGGTTACGGATGGATATTGGACAGCCAAGAGACTACATAACTGGCCTGGAGTTATATTTAGACGCATTGCGAAATAAGGGCTCCTCCAAACTGTCTTCTGGTTCTCACATTCGCGGCAATGTCTTGATCGATGAGAGTGCTGTGATTGAGGGTGGCTGTGTTTTTGGACCAGATGTGGCAATAGGACCAGAATGCGTAGTAGAGGAAGGAGTGACACTCTCGCGCTGCACTGTAATGCGAGGGGCTCGCATAGACAAACATGCATGCATATCTAACTGCATCATTGGTTGGAACATTACAGTAGGTCAGGGAGCTTGCATTGAGGACATGATCATCCTTGGTGAAGATGTGTATGTCTACGATAAAATCGCCTGCAATGGATGTGTTCCTCCCTCATGAAGACATCTAGCCCAGTACTTGGACCCCTGATATTTAAGGAATATTTGTGTTCATCTGCCAAAGGAATCATTAGAATTTAAGCAACATAGTGTAAAGTGACAATTTTCTTGCTTGCTCACTCTGTTTTTCTTTCTTTCATTCATTCACATTTCATGATTAGGATGTTTCTACATCATGAAATTGCACACTAAGCCAAGCATTGTGACTCATTGAATTTGAATGAAGCAATTAAATAAAAGCAACAAAACTTTTCATGGTAGTGGAAGATGGAATGTGCTGCGAACAAAAAAGAAGCATTTCAATAACATCAAACAAAAAATCAAGAGTCCACAAAAATATACACATAAGAGACTCGACATGAGACTGTTTGCAGTAATGCGAGAGATCCGAACTTCAAATAGAGCCCAAGAGCCAAAGCATGACGAGGGAAAACATGGCAATGAGGGACCAGGTAATTAAAGCCATAACAATTGATATTTGAAACCTACTACAAGGTATCTGGGGTTGTATTCTACAAAACTCTAATGGCATGTTCGCTTCACATTTTAGGGAGACTTGAGATCATGGGATTAGTTTGTGATGGGACTAACACATGGGTTTATGTATTACTCCATTTTATGTATCTTGTTCAGTTGGGAGTTTTAAGGCTGGGAATAAATGTGGTTGTAATGATACATTTACTAAAGTACCCCTCCATAAGTTACATCTCCAACAAATTTTGAAACTCGATTTCATTCTTCACCTCACGTTCTCCCTGTGCGGTCTCGAGCTCTGGTGAGCAGCGGTGTTCATCCTCCGCGTCTTCGTCATCGTCTTCTTGCGTCAAGGTGTCTTCGTCATCCGGGTAAGTCTAACTAGTGAAAATAAGGGAACGCCATGACACAAATCACAAAACTCAAGAAGAAGACCAGTGAACAAAGCTTACCTTCTCGCATGTCTGGCCGAATATGCCTTCCCTCAACGATCAACGCTCTCTCTGTTCGACTCTTTGTTGTGATTTTAGGGTTGATCGATTGAGTCGGGAGAGATATAGTGTGTAAAGATGAGGGGTAATTTGGTAATCTGCAATGACCAACCATTGTTATTAGTTAGTCCCACCAAAATTGGTGGTTTATTTTAGTCACCTCTACTGACCATTAGCTAATCCCGTGGCCTAGTTAATCCGTGAAGCAAACACCGTCTTATCCAGTCCAATGAGGTTAATCCACCCTAAGACTGTGAAGCGAACATGCCATAAATCTTTTGCATACAAAATGATCACCCCTGCTGACGAAATGGCTCCTGCGAGTGATGGAGTAGCTGTCACCTGCATTTTTATATCAACACAACTGCCGAATTGGATAAGATACTGCAAAAATTCAAAAAATAGAGCAAAGTTTCTCCAATATAGTCATTTTCAACCATAATGTCCAGAACCACAAAGACTATGATTTTTAAGGGTAGACATTGTTGATGATGAACCTTTGACAAACAAAAGTGCATAAAAAAACATACATATGTTTGACGAGGCATTTACAAAATTTCCACAAAATTTTCAAACACTATTGATGCTGAACCTTTGAAAAACAAAAAGTGCATAAGACAAAAAAAACATACATATGTTTGACGAGGCATTTACAAAATTTCCACAAAAATTTCAAACAGTGTCGTCGCATAAGCAAAAGCCAAATAAAGCCAAGTTAATAAAAATAGCAGACCAAAAAACTGCAAGCGAAAGATTATTCTGAGTCTAGAGTTGCACGGGTTCAAGTTTTCCCGCCACGGTCTCACCATATTCAATAAATCACAGTTGATCACATTCAACATTTCTGACAAAATTTTGTGGCTGGCTACTCAACAGCTTCTATAAACAAATATTGTACAAGAAAGCATCAAGTGAAATCTCTGTACCTATGCCATAACTAACAAGTAACCATGAGCAGTTATCTCGGTAATGTTTAAGCAAACTTGGTGTGTGCATACCTAAATTTCTCAGGGGAGTGAATTTTAATGGAAGAATGGAAAACTCAAATTGATGGAAATAAACGACGTAAGTGTCCACATATAAATGCAAAATACCAATATCGAAAATACATGGGAGGAGAATTAATTACCCAGTCCCCAACAACGAAAAGGCTCACTAAGACATGATTCTGAAGATTTCTCTTGATCCTCAAAGCATAAACGTCAAGCCAAGCAAGTCCAAAGCTCCACAATACTTGAAGCCCCGTTGAAGCAATCAAATAGCTGAAGAAAATGATACATGTAACTGTCAAAGTGTAGCGTCTCAGTGTACATAATATTATAACGTGGACTTCTACTTATAGTCTACTTGCTTTATTTTTTAGGAAAGGAAATGTTGGATATTATGAACCATTACAAAATTAGTTAATAATAGGCATAAGCAATCAATGCATACATGGCCTTGAAACCGCAAATCCTTAAGAGGATACTATCATGTCGACTTCCACCAAAAGACTAGAAAGTTGCACACTGCTTGTAAAAGTAAAATTTCTGATAAAGCATGGTCACAATGCACCTAATATTATGTTCTTGACCTAAGCTACGTCACCAAAGCCTCTCACCATGCATTCCTTTAATGCATTATGACTTCTTACACTACCAGAAATAACGTGCTTGACTTAGATTTTTGAAATTAACGAACAATCACTCACAACTGACAACAACAAATCTATTTATTCTAAAATGTCTCATTAATTAAATTGCTCCATGATTAATAGGATAACAATAATATTAAAAAAAAATCGAGATGTGTTTGCATGCGAGAGAGAGATTGCATTAAACTAAAGAAGAAGAAAATACAAGGAGAAGACAATAGAATACCAAATTAAACGGACCCAAACATAACCATTGATTGCGCCACGAAATCCTAGAACATCCTTTAACCAAATGCTCCGCAATAATGATAGGGCTGGACATGTCTAAATTTAGCTATTGGATCTGTTAGCTACAAACTGAATGTTCGCATCAATGACAACCATGCTCCAAGAACCAACCTATCACCAATCAATGGCCTCAAGGAGATTCAACTAAAGTGAGTGCAAAGGTGGAAATAGTGGAATAACTGAATAAGTAGTCGGGGAACACCCAAAACTGGAGATATAACATTAAATGGTTCTCTCCCCCGACTTAAACCGGTAACACTCATTCAATTGAAAGAAAATAACCAACCGAAGACAGCCTAAAGCAAAATTTTATTTCCACGTAAAGAAAAATGTGAAGAAAAGAGGTTCCTAGTAGAACTATTAAGATGGTCATGAAAAGACCGATGAAGTGGCACAATGTTCCAAGGACCACATCCTCCTACAGGGGACCCAAATCGAAAACAATATACTTAAAAGTCTAGATAAAGATCCAGTCCATCTCAAGGATCTTTAGACAAAACCGAACACTCCATACCAAAGGCAAAGCATTGTAAGAAAGAGGATATAAGATTTTTCACGGATTCGATAAAAAAGAATGGAAATAAGTAACTGGATATTAACCAATTACAAACATGTCATCTTCAACTTGGCACCATCAAAATCTATACACATTCCCCACCATAGGATTCATTAACGTCACTCTTATCATATTACAAGTAATAGTGTAGCTCTATTTGAGCACCATAAACCAGTTGCATAAATAGATTCCCATATTGAACCATTAAATACTAGTCTAAATGCATTTCTAATGTACAACAATTACCATTACAAAAACAACAAATCACTCAAGAATACGTCAGCCCAAGATCTTGTCTACACAATCAAATCTCACTAGCTAAATTATTGACAAAGATTACAAGAGAAGCTCTAATAACTACAGTAGTCGAACACTACTAGTCTATTAGACAAAAAAGTCTCAATCCCAAATTAGTCGGAACTCTTCCATTTCGCGCGATTTTTAGTGCACTTAAATAGTGTGCTTTCCTAAGTCCATCGTTCAAAATGTCATAACAAATCCAAAAATCTAAAACACCCAATTCAGATCATTGAGAATCAAAACTGATATCAACATAAACAAGACCCATAACAATCTGAAGACACAGAAAGCGTGCGTACCAGAAAGCAGTGTACCCAGAGAAGCCCAGAAAGCAGACACCATCGCTCCAATCGAAGCTGAAGCAAACAAACACTGCCCAATTCGAAGAACCAACCCCACAACAGTCCCTGGCCCTCCAAACAACTTCTTCATCTCAATCCCCAAAAACCCACCAACACAATCCACAAATCCCCCAAAACCTTAAACGCACAAATCCAGATCACCCATTTGTTCATAGGCCCAGAAATCAAAAACCCAGATCACAGATTGTCAAATTCGGTCCTCCAATACATGGAATCCCAAAATCTATACAGATTTGGCCACCACCCACCAGTGTTGTAGATCATTAACGTGAGCGTTAATCAACAATTAGTGTTGATTTGAAGCGTAAAACGTAGATAAGTGACTGGAGATTTGAAGGAAACAAGAGAGGTGGTGGGTGAAGTCATGGAGATTGAAGATGAAATGCTGGGAATTACTGTCCGAATGGAATGGGCCGTACGTTAGAAAGCAAAAGAACAAGTGTTTTTGGTGATTTTTAAACGATTCTTTCGCTTTTGCTTTGGTTTGCAATTTTGTGGCATTCCCACGCGTCAAAGCTTAATTAACTAGTTTATTTATATTAATCCTAAGTTATATCAGATTATTATTTTCAAAAAGTTACTATATGGGATGATTAATTAGTTTTTAGTCAATGTTGGATGAGACATGCATCCCTTGATAAAAGGGAAACGTTTAGAGAGGTTGTGGGTTAAAAGTTCGATTCCCGCTAAAATCAAGAGAGAAAATTAGTTAATTTTTTATTATAAGTATGGTTGTTTTTTGTTGATCCATGTTAAGTTTAGATTATTTTCATAAAGACGGGTAGTTTGACATACCAACTCAATAAAAAAAAGGTGTTTTTGGAGTAATTAGATGGCAAGATTTGATATTGCAACTTTTTGAACGGCAAGCCCACGTCTCAATAATTTTATACCATTTCGCGAGTTTTACTAGAGAAATGATTAATTAATAAACAAAAAGACTCATTTGGCTCTTGAACTTTTAAGTTTTTGTTGATTTGGTCCTCATACTTTCATCAGTTCACTTTTTATCCTTACACTTTTATTTATTTTTACTTTTGGTCCTTTTAGTAAGTTGACCAGTAACAGTCATTGACGAAACGGTTTATGAGCGATTCACAAACCGATTCATCAACTCAAAAAAATCAATCGTGAACTGTTTGTGAATCCATTTTGTCAGCGACTTTTACTTACCAACTTAATAAAAAGACCAAAAGCAAAAGGGATGAAAGTTCAGGGACCAAAAGTGAACAAATAAAAGTTCGAAGACCAAATCAATAAAAAAAGGAAAGTATAGAGACCACATGAAACTATACATATCGCCTAATAAACATTGAATTAGTTTGAGTTTCAAAAGACTAAAATAAACATATGTAATTGTTGTTACCAAAAAATAAAAATAAAAATAAAAATAAACATATCGTTGTAATAAAAAAAAAAAAAAAAAAGACTGCGTGCTTTTTTCCCTTTTTATGCAAAAACTTTTAATTACTTTCTATGGCAAAATGTGAGGGATAGCTCTAGATTCAAACTTTGAAAGTGCACTAAAACTATTTTTTTCCCGTTAAATCTTAAGAAGAAGTTATACACCGTCTAAATGTGGCTGATCTCACGTTGGCCATGTCTATAAAGAGCAACAATTGGAAAAGGAAAGCTTACAGCCTCTCCAATGTCTCCATCCAAATAGACACTTTCGATTTTTATTTATTTATTTATTTCTGGTTTTTTCATTTGTTTAATATGTTGCATGCTATATAGTACAATAATGCATTGCTATGGGGCTCCATCTGGATGGAGACGCGAAGGTAAACTAATTTAGGCATTATAGCGCACAAACATGAATATCCTTGCATGTAGCATTGCGAAAGAGTTTAATACATGTAGTGACTCTCAACTAATTTAGAATTCAACTTTGTTCTTGTAAATATAAAATTTTTTATGGTAAAAATTATGATAATGAGTAGAAATATTTCTAACGAACACAGATAAATATACCGATGACTAATTGGTCCAAGTGATACAGGATTATGTTCTCCTTAAATGAAGTTTCGAGTTTGAGTGAGGTAGATTTTATATATATATATGGTTGCTTCTACCATGTATATAGAAAAGATAACCATGACATAAAGACTTCTAAAGTGACCTACTAAATGAGATAATGTTGGTAACAAAACAATTAATGAATATAAATTTCGCTTTAGAACTTTGAAAAACAGTTGATTTAAGCGTGACTTTTATTTTTAAGAAGAAAAAGGAGAACTAGTTAAGTCATGCCACTTGGCATATTAGATTGATAAAAATTAAGAAAATAAATTGTTTTGTTAATGAAGAAAATAAATTCTTATTATAGTTAAAGAATACTATAGGATTTAAAAAATTAACGCTTAATTCAAATTATGATGTATATTTAATTTGTTTGTATTCTTTCTAAAAATTATAAATATTTCGTTTGTGAAAAAGATATAATAACAAAATAAAATATTTTAACATCAAAAAAATATGCAACACTTAAACCTAATTTCTTATTTTGATTTTCCACATAAGAATAATGTTTATTGTCAAAAATAAAAATATTATTTTATTTCCGTTTATAATCATGTGCCTATTAAGTATTAAATTACAAATTCTTGTTACGATCGATGTTTATTAAATTAAGATATTCTAATTTGACAAATATACATTTTACATAGTATTAAATTTTTTTATATATTGCTTGTTTGGGCCTAAAAGAAACTTGTGTATATTGTTTATAAAAAAGAAAGCTTGTATATATTGAATAAGATTACGATCTTGATTATTTTTCTTTAAATATTTTTTGACTTCTTTTAATATTTCTTTTGAAGTCCTTTTAATTTTTTTATTGTTACATAATTTTTTTGAGAATCATATTGCATTATTAATTATTGCAAAAAATGAACTACAATTTTTACTTTTTTTTGTCAAAGTTAAAGACCATTATTTAAAAAAAAACACAATAGATTGTACATTGTTATTCACATCATATAGTTTTTAAATTGCATGTATAAACGATATTTTTGATTAGTGACACTGACACCATATATTTTATTATTTTGTATATTATATAATAATAATAATAATAATAATAATAATAATAATAATAATAATAATAATAATAATAATAGAAGCTTCAACAATAATAATATGAATTCAACCTTAAATAAATTAGGGTCGATTTTTACATATTTAACGTTTCATTTAGCTCGATTTAATGCAATTGTATTTTTTTTTAATTTTATTTTTGAACTCCCTCATGATTGATGATATAAATTGGTAATCTTATAAATCTGAAAAATTACTTTAACCTATACATTCAAATTCATTCAATTTTTAACACATCAATTTTTTGACTAAGTTGTTAATATATATAAATATATATTTTTTGATAAATGTAGACAATACTCCTTTTGCATCCACCAAGATTTGAATCCATGACCTTTCACTTCCACATCACATACCAAACCATGATAGAAGTTTCCTATATATATACTAGTCAACCAGTGCGGAGCACGTGGTAGACCGAAATAAATGCACTCACATCCTTCATCCAAATCTCTCCAAAAAAGAAATATGTTAAGTTTCTTTTTTATGAATTTTTCAAAAAAAGTTGCTATGTTAACATAGGGTACACATCTAAAACTCTAAAAAAAAAATAATCCTTTTTGAATGAAAGGGTAAAAAGTTTTTAATATGTTTATCACCCCCACTTGTGACAAAAAAACTAAACTAAAACCCCAATACACTTTGTGTTCAAACTCTAAATTAAAATTACCATGTTGAAAAAAATACTATACATTACCAACCAAATATGTAATGACTTGTTACATTAAGCTGGTGATTAATATTAGTTCAAATCCTAATTAACTCGAGTTAGGCTCGTGGTTAAGTCCAGCGTACCTCGATTAGCATGTGCATGAGTTTGTATGATGATTTGTGTTTGTTTGATATGTTTATGAAATTTATAGGTTGTAGAATAATGTGACGACCCCAATTTCCCATAAAACTGGGCCCTGCCCGGCCTAAACCCACGTAGACCCCCGAGTTGTTCCTCGCGAAGTCAATGCAGGCCTAGTCAGCCTCCAATAGTTATTTTCTCATTAAATTTGTATTTTAACATTGAGTTATTATGTTATGTCTTTTACAGAATAGTTTGCAGCAGAAGTAAAATTAAAACAAGATTAAATAACTCAGACTAAATAAAGGTGGAAAAAACTATAGTATGTAATCCTGAAATCAATGGATAAACATGCATATCTGGTGACCAACAATATACAAAATGATAATACATGATATCCCATCTCACTTGATCCCAATATGTCCCAGTGTAATAAAAAATAGCAATATAGAATAATTACAACAAAAATGACAAAACATACTATCGTGCAAAGGAAGGAACCGCTCTAAAAGTCCTCAAAGGAAGTCACCAATCATCGGTCCTTTCCCTTTGCACGTCTTTGTCGGATCTGCACCCACCGTCACAAACTAGACGGTGAGTACAATAAAGTAGAAAGTAATAACCAGAAGGATATAAACAGTAATTCATGAATCATTTAAAAACAGTCTAAATATCATGCGGGTATTTACAGATAGATAAAAAAGAAAGAAAATGCATGATAAATAGACTGACAGATATTCACGACGAAAATGAGTGCCTATGAATCAAAAGAGGCATACTAAGTGGTCTTAAATCCACAACAATCCACAACAATCCATAACAATTCAGTACTCAGGAAGAATTCACGTTTGGTTGGGTAGCTTGTGACGGCCCCAGTTTCCCACAAACTGGGCCCCGCCCGACCTAAGCCCACGTGGACCCTCGAGCCAGTCTCGCAAGGTTAACGCAGACCTAGTCAGCCTTCCAATCCCTCATTATAAGTAAATTCAAACTTTTAAGTTGAGCTATTAATATTTTTCAAGTTTTACAATTTAGCGGAAGCAATTACTACATTAAATAACTCAACAATAATGTTAAAAGAGTTGGACAACCTAATTGTGGAACCCTGCATAAATATATCATCATCAGAGGAGAGTAAATACAAGATATACAAAAAATTCACCTAGCTATGGAGCCTTCCCCTTGCTGGACCGTAGATCTGCACTCAGTCAAACCCAAAAATGACGAGCCCATGTAAGTAACGCCAGTAGGACATATACACAGCATTGCGAAATAACTAAATCACTCGAATTCATGCAAGTAGAAAAAATGAACAAATAACGCATAAATATAAAAGACTATAAACAAATTAATCGATAAGTGAGGCCAAATAGCAAGGAGTCCCGACCAAAAATCGTTGAGTCGTTGAATTAAAGTAAACCTCACCATGGCCTTCAATGGAGGTCTCCAGTCTAAAATCCATTTGAATCCATCGCGTCGTCGAGCTTCGTCGAAGTCACGACGCCTTGTCCACTGTTGTTGTCTCGTCGAGGATCGATCGGCCCGGCAACGCGCCACCGCGCCGTTGCTCCAAGCCGTTCCTCCCTTCGCCGCTGCCGTCGTCGCGCCGCCGCCGCTTCTCTCTCGCCGGCGTCACTACTTCCCGCCGGTGACACTTGCTGGAGTCGTTCTTTGGAGCAGCTCCGCGATCCGCCCATCGCCGCGCCGGCCGCCTCGCCGCCATTTGCCATGGCCGCCGCCGTCGTCTTCCCACTGGAGCTGCTTGTCTCGCGCTCCTCATCGCGAGCAAGAACGCCACTGCCGCGTCCGCCGTTGCTCACTATTGCGCCGCCGCTTGTCGTCATCGCTGTCGCCGCCGCTGGTGAGCTCCTTCGTGTCGCGCTGGTCAGTCGTTGCAGCCGCGCGCGCGCGCGTCACCGCTTGGTGCGCCATCTTGTGCCGGAGCCGCTATCGCGGTAGCTCGCGCTTCGCGTCGCTCGCGAACCACCGTCTGCGCCCCCATCGCTACGAGCCATTGCCGTGTGTCGACTCACGCCACGCGTTGGAGCCGCGCTGCTCCCCTCTCTTTCTCTCTCTGCCGTCTCTCTCTATCTCTCTCTCTTTCCTTTACTCTCTCTCCTATTTTTCTCTCTTTCTCTCCCTCTTATCCGATCTCTCTCTATTTCTTTCTCTCTTCGTTTCTTTTTGAGGAAGAAAACAAATGTGTCCTCGAGATTCGTGCAGAGCGGAACTCGAGGCACATCAAAAACATATTTATTCAAATGCTTTCCTTAAAAATGGACAGAGCGCATCTCGAGGCATCATAGCTATTCACACCACTACCACCTCATTTCATAATCTCGACAGTCGCGCCACACGCATCACAAGGCGCATCCAATGTATATGGTTTTAATGTGACCACATTAAAACCACTATAGCCACTATAACCACATTAAGCCCTACCTCGGTCCCATGTCGGCACGCGACTCGAGGCGCGTCCCCGTTCGTGTTTTGGCTCACCAAATTCCTCGCGTACACCAACTCGTAAAACAACTCAACAATTAGCACTAGAATCTCAATTTGGATATTACTAAATAATACACACATCATAGAAAAATATCATACCTCGGTGTCTCCACCCGAGATCCGGATATACGTGTTCTGATGAGTGGATCCCACATGCGACCCTGACCTGGCACGTGGCACGAGTCAAATTTTTGGGCCGTTACATAGTTGTACCATTGCAGGTAGTGTTCACGTTTGTCCAACTAGCTATAATCCCAGGAGTACCTTCTCGACACACTAAAGCCATAGACACTCAACCAAGGCACACATAATAGAACTCCAAGAAAAGACATTTATCAATAAAAACAATAAATACGTAATATAAATTACTATGCATTCCCTTAACTGGCTTATTTACTTACGTCGTACCCACGCTATCCCGCCCTCGCGGCTCGAACACGCTCCCCAAAATGAACACCCACACTCCCGAGACCTCCCTTTAGGTTCGTGAGGACCTATAACATGTTTTAGACTAAATTATAGTGTTTTGGAAATTTTGAAAAATCTCATATTTTCGTGCTGCCAGGGCAATGAGCACGCTAATTCTGACATTGGCGCGCTAACTTCAACATTAGCATGCTACCTCGAATATCTAGCGCGCTAATCAATATTAATGTGTTAGATTGCCTACCTAGCGCACTATGTTCAGTAGAACCTAGAATTCTGCATTTCAAATTCTGGGTTTTCTCTACACATAGGCCATGTTGATGCCTTGGAGACCCTCATACATACTACTAGAGGTCCCTAACGTCAATCAAAACATAAAACAATACCTCACAACATTAAATTCGTGAATTCATTAAGTTGTCAAAGCTATGTTAATGGAGTGGAAGTGGTTACCTAGCTTAATGAACTTGATCTTCTTATTCCTTTAAACCTTCAACAAGCTCCTATTTTCCACCAAGATCACTCCATCAGCCTCTCTTCTTGCTCTTCTTCCTTGCCAAATTAATGAGAATGAAAACTTAAGTGATAAGTTTGGTTGACTTATGTTATATATATATATATATGATTAGAGATGGTTACACATTAGCCACACATCCATTTGCACTTATGTATCCAGAGGCTTATCTTATGGACCACCTTCACACACTTGTCCCACAAGTTATGCTTAATGACTCTAATTATTTACTCATTTGGTCTCTAGATTGATAATACGTGTCTCGATGCACATCGTATGGCTATATAAATGGCACATTAACTTAGGCTTATTAATGTGATAACAAACATGGTCACATTAAAGCTACTATACAACTATAGTTAGTTCAAACTAAACTTACCCCATAAGCCGCTACCTCGGTCTCATGTCGACACACAACTTGAGGTACGTCCCCGTTCATGTCTCAACTCACCGAATGCCCCGCGTATACCTTACTCACAAACTTGGCACGACAAATAAACATACATTTGGACATTAGAAAGTCACATTTGGATATAAATAAATAATACACACACCACAAAAAAATAAAATTTACCTCGGCTTCAACTCCAAAGGTTTCAAAAAGTATGTCAAGTCACGATGGTCCAGTCAATGGTCCTGAAACGTGACATGTGGCATGTTTGAATTTGAGGGTCGTTACAACCTTCCCACTTTATTAAAATCTCGTCCTTGAAACTTAAACTAAGAGGAAACTCCAATATTAAACCTTACGGGAATCAAAATAGGTAGGAAAAGTGCTTGCGCATATACGACTCTAACTCTCAGGTCAGTTCCTCGTCCCTGTGATGTTGCCAATCTGAATCGGCTGCTCCTCATATGTAATATCATTTCTCAAGTCAATCTGACTTAAGTTTACCGTCGGTCGCCATCCTTCCTTCGACTTGTCAAGTCGAGGCATAGAGATGTGAAAAATATGATGAACTTCGACGAGCTAAGGCGGTAACTCCAACTCATAAGCAACCTTACCGATTCTCCTCGTAACTCTAAACGGACCAATAAACCTAGGCGCAAGGTTTCCTTTGATTCTGAACCGTTTGTGACCCTTCGGAGGAGAAAATTTCAAATATACATAGTCGCCCTCGGCGTACTGCAACTCATCGTGGTACTTATCATAATACTTTTTCTATCTTTCTTGTGCACCTTTCAGCCGCTGGCGAATCTACCGTATCTTCTTAGTGTGATCCACAACAATTTTCAGCCCAACAATCACTGCATCCTCGGGCTCTAGCCAACACTATGACGATCTACATGACCTACCATATAATGCCTTGGATGGTGCCATTCAGATACTGGTCTGAAAACTGTTGTTATAAGCAAACTTACATAAATGAAGGTACTCTTTCCAAGATCCTCTGTACTCCAATACACACATCCTTAGCATGTCCTCTAATACCTGAATCAGCCTCTCGGACTGCCCATTTGTCTGTGGATGGTATGCCGTACTCATGTTATGCCTAGTGCCAAACTGTGCCTACATGTTTTGCCACAACAGTGAAATAAACTGCGGTCTTCTATCTGATACTATAGATAACGATACTCTGTGCAATCTGATTATTTCTTGCTCATAGTGACTGCTTAATCTATCAACTCTATGTGTAGTGGAAACCAGTATAAAATGTGCAGATTTCGTCAACCTATCCACAATCACCTTAATACTGTCATGTCCGCGAGGAGATCGAGGTAGACCACTGACAAAATCTATAACAATGTGCTCCTATTTCCACTGCGGAATGGGAAGTGGCTGCAGCAAAACTTCAAGTTTCCTATGCTCAGCCTTAACACACTGGCATATCTCACACGCTCGAATGAACTCCGAAACATCAGTTTTCATCCTAGGCCACCAAAAGAGACATCGCATGTCCGCGTACATCTTGGTCTGACTCGGATGAACAAAAAATCGCAAATGGTGAGCCTCCTGTAGTATTTCAGTGCACATCTCAGCCACTAATGGAATCCACAGTCGTCCTTGTAACCTTAAACAAGAATTTGTCGATCGACTCCATTCTGGATAATTTGAACTCTCAGCCATATTACTGAATCGCTAGTACAACTCATCAGCCTGCTGTCCGTCAACTACATTCTGAATCGAAATAGTCTGCATCCTCATTTGACCACAAATCTGTATCCTAGTAGTAGCCGGTATATCATCTGAACTCATCACCTTAGCTGCCTCGAGTATCGCATACTCATGAGTCATATGACATACTAGTACATCGGCATTAGACCCTTTCCTTCTCAAAGCATCATCAACGACATTGGCCTTCCCTGGATGATACTCAAGTGCAAAGTCATAATCCTTTAGGAACTCCATCCAATGTCTCTATCACGGATTCAATTCTTTCTGAGAGAATAGGCACTTCAAGCTCTTGTAATTAGTGAACAAAGTGAACCGCACACCATAAAAGTAATGTTGCCAAATCTTTAATGTAAACACCACAACGGCTAACTCTAAATCATGCGTCGATTAGTTCTTTTCATGAATCTTAAGCTGTCGAGATGTATATGCAATCACCTTGCCCTTCTGCATCAACACACAACCTAAACAAACCTTTGAAGCATTTGCATACATAACCAAATCTTTCCCTGACTCAAGCAACACTAACATTGGTGTAGTCGTCAGATTCTCTTTCAAATTAGAAAATGCCTGCTTTCAACTCTCATTCCGGTCGAATCTCACATTTTTTTGAGTCAATATCATTGGTGTAGCAATTCAAGAAAAATCCTGCACAAAACGATGATAATAACCAGCCAATCCCAGAAAACTACGTATCTTGATCACTATAGTCGGTGTAGGCCAATCGATCACTACTCTAATCTTAGCAAGATCCACAGATACTCCACTGGCTCCAATTACATGTCCAAGAAATCTGACTTCTTGAAGCCAAAACTCGCATTTACTGAACTTGGCATATAATCGGTGTTCCCTTTAAGTCTGCAGACTGCCAAAAGATGTCCCTTGTGATCCTCACGAGTCATAGAGTAGATGAGAATATCATCAATGAATACAATCACAAATCTATCCAGATAAGCCCTCAGTACTCTATGCATGAGATCCATAAACATAGCTGGGGCGTTAGTCAAATCAAACGACATGACTATAAATTGATAATGGCCGTATCTTATACTGAACGCATTCTTCTCCCTATGTTTAGCTCTAATTCTGAGCTGATGATAGCCTGATCGCAAATCAATCTTGGAGAACCACTGAGCTCTCGTCAGCTGATCAAATAAATCATCAATGCGAGGAAGCGGATACTTGTTCTTCACAGTTGCCTGATTCAGCTGCCTATAATCGATGCATATTTTTAGGCTATCGAACCAAGGGTCTACTAAGCCTAGTGGGTCTCAACCCTAATGCATCTACCATGCGCCCAGAAATAAATGAAACAGTCGAACCAAAATCAAACATGGTATGCATTAAAGTACCACAAATCAAAATCATACCCTCAGTGAGATTACGGAAACTCCCTGATTTGGCTCGATAGCAACATGGACTCTCTCCTTCTACTGCTGATGATGCTGCGTCTGCACTCGACCTAGCTGTGGACACTAACTTTGAAGATGACCTATCTGACCACATTTGATGCATGTACGTTGCTCATTCGGTCTAGAAGACATCCCATGCGTCTGACCTTGTCTATGTCTCTATGCAGGTCTTTGACTCTATGTCTGTGCCTATACATACCTCTGTGTCTGTCTACTTCCTCTACCCACATCCCTACTCTCAGAATGCCGCCTCTGTGATTGCTCTATGGATCGGGTAGCTTGTGATGGTCGGCTAACAAAACTCAGTGCTAGTACAGGTAGAACATGAGTGGTCTAAGCAGGTCGTGCTGGTACTGTAAAGGACCCAACACTTTGGGCTCTACTATATCTGAAGCCCTGTCTGTTCTTCTTCCTTTTCCTATCCCTATCAGATCAGCAGTCTGACTGTGTCTCCGATCGAGTAGGTCTAGCCTCCTTAGGTTGTGTACATAAATAAACTTCTCTGGCTAAACTCCTCTCATAAGCCCTCTGCAATTTGTCTGGCTCAGTGGAGACAATGACACCTCCAATCTCGGGTAGCAATCCCTCAGTGAAGTAATATACCTGATCGGCGTCGGAATCTGCAACACCTCTGACATATGTAAGTAGCTGTAGATACCGTCCCATGTAACCCATGACGGATTCATCAACATACTGTCTCAATGTGGTGAACTCATTCCTCTTCTCCCTCAGTATGGTAGGAGGAAAATATTACAAGTCGAACTGCCTCTTGAAGTCTGCCCAATCCTTGGGTACACCTCTGGTAGCAACCATTGTAGTCCACCAGTCGTCTGCCTCTCCCAGAAGCATCGATGTAGAAATAAAGGCTCTCATGTGTTCCTCAGTAGTAATGATACTGTGCACCTTCTTATGGCTCTTCAAGAACTTCTCTCCAGCCTCCAAATCGTGAGGACCTATAACATGTTTTAGACTAAATTATAATGTTTTGGAGATTTTAAAAAATTTCATATTTTTGTGCTGCCAGGGCAATTAGCGCGCAAATTCTGACATTAGCGCGCTAACTTCAACATTAGCGCGCTAATATTGCACGCTAACTTCAACATTAGCGCACTATCTCGAATATCTAGCGCGCTAATTTTTGATATTAGTGTGCTAATTTCAACATTAGCGTGCTACTTTTAATATCTAGCAAGCTAATCAATATTAGTGCGCTAGATTGCCTACTTAGCGCACTATGTGCAGTAGAACCCATAATTCTGCATTTTGAATTCTGGGTTTTCTCTACACATAGGCCTTGTTGATGCCTTGGGATCCTCATACATACTACTAGAGGTCCCTAACATCAATGAAAACACAAAACAACACCCCACGACATCAAATTCATGAATTCATCAAGTTGTCAAAGCTATGTTAATGGAGTGGAAGTGGTTACCTAGCTTGATTAACTTGATCTTCTTCTTCCCTTAAACCTTCAACAAGCCACTCTCCTCCACCAAGATCACTCCAGTAGCCTCTCTTCTTGCTCTTCTTCCTTGCCAAATTGATGAGAATGAAAACTTAAGTGATAAGTTTGGTTGACTTATGTTATATATATATGATTAGAGATGGTTACACATTAGCCACACATCCATTTGCACTTACATATCCTGAGTCTTATCTTGTGGACCACCTTCGCACACTTGTCCCACAAGTCATGTTTATGTGTCTCCAATTATGTACTTATTTGGTTTCTAGATTGATAATACGTGTCTCGATGCACATCATATAGCTATATAAATGGCACACTAACTTAGGGTTATTAATGTGATAACAAACATGGTCATATTAAAGCTACTATACAACAATAGTTAGTTCAAACTAAACTAACCCCAGAAGCCGCTACCTCGGTCTCACGTCGACACGCAACTCAAGGTACGTCCCCGCTCATATCTCGACTCACCGAATGCCCCGCGTGTACCTTACTCGCAAATTTGGCATGACAAATAAACATACACTTAGACATTAGAAAGTCACATTTGGGTTTAAATAAATAATACATACACCATAAAAAAATAAAATTTACCTCGGTGTCGACTCCAGAGGTTTCAACAAGTACGTCTGGCATGTTTAAAATTGTGGGTGGTTACAAATAAAGTGGAATTTATATACAAGCCTAAAAGCAGAAAATAAGTAATTAAACTATAAATAGCTGGTACACCAAGTGCGATAAGGGGGTCGTGAAATGAATGTGCACACCCGAGAACACTCGTAGACATGTCTAGTAAACTTATTAGTAATATGCAAAGTATATATATATACACACACTAGTGGGAGGGCACATGTTACGCACGTTAATATATCTAGCAAATTGGCTAATTAAATCAAAAGATTCAATTAAGATAACTACATGTATCAAAAAATAATAATTACTACACAGTTATTTCTCTCTATTTCTCCACGTTTCTCACTTATCTCTCTCTCTCTCTCTCTCTCTCTCTCTCTCTCCATGTATACCACTTTTAAATCCCCACTTTTATGTTAGTTAAGTTGAATTTACCTAAACATCCCTAATTTTATTTTTTCAACTTTTTTTTCATTCAATCAAATATTAACATTGATGGGTACTTATGTCAATAAGCCTATTTTGGCTTCAAAAAGATCCTAAGGAGTATTGCCATTATATATATTAAAACTATAAGTTTGGTTAAAATTATATGGATCGTTCGATCATCCTCGAGATGAGCATAAGTGCTGATGATGTTAAAATTTGTGTTACTTTAGGGAGTGTCATTTTAACACATTAACCACTTGATCAACCTCAAGATAGCGTGATCCGTATCTGTAGAAAAATCCATATATATAAATCAAAATCCTTAAACTTATCCTCATAATTCATCCAATCATTCGAGAAAGTGAGAGGGAGAGCAGCTACGGGTTTGATCTGGAGGAGATCAATCCAGGAGTTGATTCAATGTGAATTGAGGAGCTTAAACAACTTGAAATCCAGAGATCATCACGTTGGTAAGTTTGATTTTTGAGTTTTTGAAGTTCAATTCGATTTTAGTGATGATATCTCTGTGAATTGTGTTATTTTATGACTGAAAATTGTTTGTTACCTCACTATAGGTCCTCCCTGATGATTCTGGAGAGTAATTGATGATGTTATAATGGTTTGTAGATTGGACAGTGGTTGCTGCCCTGTTAACTGTTGAGGTAGTGCAGGGTGGAGCATGCTCCACCTAATAGAGGAATAGCTCCCATTATCAATTGGGATGAATCCAGTTAATAGAGTGCGCCCCACCCAGTCAGGGAGCACAATTCCCACCCCTGGAAATAACAACTGTGGTGTGTTTCTCTTAGAATTTCTTGAGGTCTTAGAGACTGACTTTGAGGTTCTAAACACAGGGAATTAGGCCTATATTAATCACAAATGGTTTATGATAGGTTATGGAACATAGGAAAAATGTGAGTGACCTAAAAACCTAGGAAGTTTGGAAACGGAGAATTAAACCAAGGTAAGTATGGATTCGCTTATTTATCAATATTGTGTTGATATGCTAGTATATGTAGTTCATGTAGTTTATGGAGTGAATGGGGGGACTATGTACACTGTGATGTTTTTATTAAATGAAAAATGGTGTCTAATGTGATCTACGAGAGTAACTTCTGAGACAGAGATCAAGTTGTATAGGATGTGGGGTTGATTTCTCGGTCTATACGTAACTCCTACTCTGTTAGATAGGTTGCGTGGGTTACATATTCAATAGAAGGTTTCAGATAGAACCATTGTGCATTAATGGTTTGACTAGACAACACATCAACCAATGTGTTGGTCTAGCAATCTCATTAATGGTGTCAGTGGGTAATCAACGGTAGTTTTATAAATAAAACGGGAATCACAGTGTAATAGTCATTGACGGTTTGACCTGCATTCATTATTTATTGGATTATATGTTGTTCATAATCCCGTTAGCTATCCATGATGCATATTGTTATTGCATATCATTCTTGATTATTATATAGAATGTTGATGGCTATGTGAATCCTACTTACTGAGCAAGTTGGAGCACTCACCCCAAATTAATATTTTAGGAAAACTGACGAGCGCTACGACTTTTGGATAAAGAAGATTTAGGAGTCTTGATCTTCTCTTCGATTTAATGAATCTTCCCTTATCTTATATATTTGTATTAAATTATAGTTTTTTAATATCACAAGGGATGGGAAATTTTATATAACCGAGGTTAATATATTCAAGTTTGATTTGATAATGTATATCGTGCTTTAATTATCGAAAAAGTTTTTAATTTTCGCCTCATCCAATATTTATTTTACATCGATATTCGATATATAGTGGTGTTTATCAGGTGTAAGAGGAGAGGCTGCTGGCTCTAGTTAAGTGTAGTGGGATTAACATGGCTTAATTAGGGTTTCAGTCCGAGTATTGCCCTAATCAGGTTAGGGGATGCTACAAAATAGTTGGCCCAAAAAAAAAGATTGTAACATTTATGATCTGTGGGTACTCTTTATTATATAGCCAACATTGAAGGCATACTAATTATTACTGTCTTGACGGTCTTCCTTGAAGCACTTGCCTCTGCCTATATATGAAACCCTTCGCCTGAAAAAAAAGTTCCATGTTATATAGAAAAATCATCAATCTCTTTTAAGTATATATATTTTATCAGAAAAATGAAATTGAAATAGAATAAGAGAAATGACTCATACACTCCAGATGTGAGTTTTCGCTGGTCGTCCCTCTATTGCATTACAATTTGTATGATCTATATCTAAGACCCAAATACAAAATCTTAAGAAAAAAAAACAATAACAAAACTTCTTTAACTGCATTGAATAAATAAAAAAATATAAAAAACCTACAATAATAGCAACAACAATACTTTAAAGACTCACTTTTAGGAGCAATCAAGAATTCAATATATCCCCATCCGAACACCATAAAATTCAAGCATAGATCAGTAAATAATGAATTCAATTCTTGATCAATTGCTTTCGAATTTAAAATCAAAGCCCAACAAAGTTTTCTCAGTGAGAAGCGAGCACCTGAAAAATCTCTCGCTATGAGAATCCCATCTTCCATTAGAAATTTAAAAAGACCCTAGTTTAAATAGAGTATATTTCAAGGGTAACCACTGAGACGTGGAGGGAACCGTTTCCCTACTTTTCGAAATGGTTTTCTAATCTATAAAATCTTAAACCGCTTAATTTGTGGCATCTCAAGAATTTGCACTTTATAAGGAAACTAATAAATGCTTAATAAAGAGATTGTCATTGTTCATATTCTTTAGCATACCATGGCCATACATGGAAATTAATTTCAATTCAAAAAATAACTGTCTAAATGTGGGAAAATGGAAAATATATAAAAAAGCACAATTCCAAAAATATCCATGTAATTAATTTTTTTAACCAATGAACAAATAATTTTTGAGGGTATTGTTAGTAGAAATTACAAAGTTCTTGTTAATAGAATTCTAGGGAGGATTGTCATTATATATATAGTATAGATATCTCTATTGTAAAATTACCCAGCTTTTACCATGAAACCTAATTATATAGCATTTATTACGCATTTAATGTGTTTTGCATTAAATGCACTTTATCAATCACCATTTGGTTAAAATTCTATAGTAATCCAATGGTGAGATATATAGTTCCCATGACATGTGTATATATTTGAGCTCTATTGTAAAATTACCCATATATATAATATGAAAATACTAGAATAACAACAACAATGTCACAACATAAGACACATTGGCTTACATGCGATGTAACGACTCAAATTAATTAAACTAGGATTAGTGTTAATCTCAGAGATTAACGGTCGTAATTCGGGCGTCACGTGGATAACTCGGTTGACTTGGACACGAGAACCGAGGGAATATGCTATTTATGGATGATGGTTGTTTAGATGAGGTGTTTAAAACCATTGCTATTTGTATTGTATTACATGTGTGTAAGTTGCTATTGCGTGGGTTGGTGTGAAGGGGAGTTACCTCGAGGTATGTGTCGAGGCACGGGGCACCAGGTGCCGAGTAATCGGGGGTTAATGGGACTGCAAATATGTTAAGTATGTGACTAATTACACTAACCATATGATAATTGTACCTAATTCAAGTAAATTAATTAATTTGATAACATATGCCTATGGTTTGATTGTAAATATAGTGAGATCCAATGACAGCTATAAAGTGGGTGGAACTAGACTTGCATGTAATTATTTTAAAAGATCATTTGCAAAATGGAAAATGTACTATGCCTTGTGTATGGGACCAATTGGAGACTAGGTGCATGCTAAGTGTCACATCTAAAAATGACAAGTGGTTGCTAGTAGAGATGTAATGGGTTATGTATTGGAAATATATTAACCTTATATGTGTCTTGAGATACCCACTTGAGGATCCAAACAAGGGATAGTTACTTAAATCCCCATTTCTCTCTCATTTGAACAAAATGAAAATAGAGAGGAGAGATAATGTGGTACTAGGAGGAGAAAGAGAAGAAAGGTGAAGGATTTGGTAACTTTGTAAGTGAAATTGTGGAAATTTTAAAAGATCCAACAGTGGTTGGAAGAGAGTGACGACTTCATTAAAGCCATAGGTATGTTCTTCACCTAATCTTGATAATTCAAATTCTAAGATTTTTGTTCTTCATAGCTTTTGGTGTATGGAGGGTCCATAAGAGTAGATCGACCCTTAACGAGTAAGGATCCTTTGTTAGGAAATCATTTTTGATCTTATTGTTGTTGTTGTGTAGTGATTTCTTGAAGAAAAAGATGAATATTAACTTTATAGGAAAGTTGATTTGATGTCTTTTGCTTATATTTTAGCCAATTTTATTGCATGATAATGAAAAAAGAGTGCGAACTAATTTTGGGAGGATTGTATAAGTCCGAAGGCTGAAAAGGTCGAGATTTTAAGATGAACCATGAGATTTTCTCTAGTTTTTAACATATAGAGCGTTCTGCCCAGAAAACAAGTTCAAAGTTATGAGCATACTCAAAGTTTCAAGTATGCTCAAACTTCAAGTAAGCTCAAACTTTCGGTAAAACATTAAGTAGACTCAACTTTTTGCTTGCTCAAACCCTCAGCATGCTCAATTCTTACTGATTAGGTTAAATGACTTGAGCTAGCCCGTAACTGATCTAAAAAACACTCTAAACACCTCTTATGACCCTAGGGGGGCTAAGGGGTCATAGCACGAGGGTCTGGAGGGAGTAGGGGACGCATTCGGGGTGTGTTCGTGAGATTTAGAACGCGAGATTTAAGGTGTGTTAACCTATTGGAATGCTTCATAGAATTCATAGTTTGTTTTATCAATATCAGATTACATGTGTGACTGCTGGTGGGCACACATGGGGTTTCACACATATTTCGATTTGCATATATATTGGTTGTGGCTAAGTCGCTTGTACGAGTTACTTGTGTTTAGTGCTCATGTCGACGGTAGTAGAATATATCTACGACTATCGGGAAGGATGTAAGGTGTTCTCTTGACTTGAAATAACGTCTAGAGGGGTTCATTCGTTAACCGTAGTTGGGGTTTAGTCACTACGTCCTGTTTTATCGACTACTGGCGAGTATATGTCAAGGTTTTCTTGTGATTATACGGTTGTTGACTTATTAATGCTTTATCACCGAGACTGTTTATTTAGTATGTTTTGTTTATTACATGCCATTGTTTTTGCTTGTTATATGTTGTAGCATTCCTTAACTTGATTAGAGAAATACTCGGTCTGAAACCCTAATTAAGCCCAGATTATCCTTACCAGACTTAACTGGAGCCAGCAGCCTTACCACCTACACTTGAGCACTACTATATATCGATTATCGAAATAAAACAAATCGTATACGCAGGGGAAATTTAAAACCTTTTTCGATAACCAAAATAAGACATACAATATTAAAAATAAACCAGAATAAATCTCGGTTATATAATTACCCATCCCATGTGATATTACAAACTGTAATTTAATACAAATATATAAGACCAGAGAAAATCATTACATCAAAGAGAAGTTCAAGACTCCTATAACTTCTCCATCCCGTAGTCGTAGCGCTTGTCGAATCTACATGTAATTTTAATTGGGGTGAGCGCTCCAACTTGTAAGTAGGGATTCACACTAGTCATCAACATTCCATATAATATTCAATGATATCATGCAATAACAACATGCACCAATGATATCTAAGAAGAATATGGAAATCATATAAATTAATACATAAACGAATGCAAAGCAAATGTCTTTGGACTATTACACTGTAATCCCCATTTCTTTTTTATAAAACTAGGGCCAATGACCCACTGGCGCCATTAATAAGAGTGCTAAACCAACACATCGTACATATGTGATTTTTAGCTAATCGATTAATGCCCAATAGTTATATCCTAAACCCTCTAGTGTGAATGTAACCTACGCCACCTATAAACTTAGTAGGATGTTACATATAGGTCGAGAAGCTAACCCATCTCTTATATCACCTCGTCTCAATTCCAGGATTTTACTCTTGTGAATCACAGTAAACACCATTTTCCATTTATTGAAAACCATCACAGTGTACATAGTTCCCCCATTCCATTCCAACAACTACATGAGCTATATATACAAAATAACCAGACAATATTGATACATAAGCGAATCCATACTTACCTCGGTCTAAGTCTCTGTTTATCAAACTCCCTAACTTTTCGATCATCTCACTCTTCCTCGGTGTTCCTAAACCTATCACTAATCATTTGGGATCAATATAGGTTCATTATACTACATTTAGAACCCATAGACCAGTTCTTAAGTCCCCCAAAGAAAATATGTAAAACTTAGCTCAGTTGCTGGTTTCAGGGATCTGATAGCGCGCTACGACATAGATAGTGCGCTATCTGCATGTCAGTTCATCTTCCCCAGTATGCATAGTGCGATATGAGAATGCCTAGCACGGTGTGCACACCAGAACTACAACAGTAGCACAGTTCTGCTCATCCAAATCGACCCAAATCACATCCAAAAAGTTACCAATCCATCAAAATAGATCGAGAACAACCTCTAGTGAGGTGAAGGACTATAATTGATCAACAAACACCTTAAGCAACCATAATCCTAGCATCACCATCGAATTGAACTTTGATAAATACAAGATCAATTCATACCTATATGATGCTCACGAGTTGTGTGATTGATTAAACTCCTCAATTTGATCGAATTAGGCTCCTGGAACGATTTCCTTTCGATCCGGACCCTCCTCCTCTTCTCGATTGTTTGAATGAATTGATAAGCTTTAAGTTTTTGTTTTTATACATGGATTTTCTTCGAGATACGCGTCGCGCTATCTCGAGACCGATCGCGTGGTTGATGCGTTAAAGTGACACTCCTTAAAGTGACATGAACTTTGACACATCTTGTACTTACGCTTCATTCGAGACGATCTTATAATCCATATATTTTCAAGATTCTTTTATTTTCCAATAAATATTCATATATTTAAAAACATATAAATATATATATTGCGTATTATTCACCAATAAACTCACCGGACGTGCCTACAAGTGTCCTTGAGCGTGCACACTCGTGCCACAAGTCCCTCATCACACTTGATGTCCCGGTAAACTATAGTTTATTGGGTATTTCCCATTTTATAGGCTTTCGTATAATTTCCATATTATACGACAAACTATATATAAATTGAATTAACAATCCAAACAAACACCATACCTCATGCACACGCATGCACACGCTAATCGAGTTACGCCGAACTTAGCTACGAGCCTAACCAGGGTTAACTACAAGAAAAACCAATTCAGCAACAAACTAGTCTGATGCTGAATTGATACGATTTTGTTGTTGGTTGACTATGCAACAAATCAACAACAGATAATGGCTGTCGCTAAAGTCATTGTCGCTAGTGCACCTCAACGACATATTTTGTATTATGTTGTTGTTGTTCACAATGAATTGTGACAAATTTACTCATTGAACAACAACAAAAAAACGTCACATTCTTGGTGAAATCGATCAAGACACGAGACATAATATCATGAAATCATTTTTGTTCAAGAACAGAGACTTAGCGTCATTGACTAGTGTCCGATCAACCACAGACACCTAGCAACAAATTAGCGACAGCACTGAGCTGTCGGTAATATTTAAATAGTAAATTTTAAAAAAGAATTTAAAATAGTAAATAGTAAAAAATAACCTGCAAGAACTCCCAAAACAATTAAAAAGCTACAAATATTAATCTGATTGGAAATATAATTGTATAATATCAAGAGTTTACAAACAATGTCTACCAAAAAAGTCAGATTTTAACATTTCATAATTACTACTATACTATAAAGTAGTAGATCAACATTATTCAACAAATCGACAAACAACTACACAAGCTACACAAATTCGCATACATATAATGTGTACAAAAGACTCTGATAACATTCTTTCACCGGTACATAGATAGGCACTGCACAAATTCTTTAGCTGGTAGAGTATATCTCATCCATATCCTGAAAATGAAAAGGAACATCAACATTATTCGACAAGTAACCAACATATTCTAACACAAATTAAAACAACATCACATCCAATTTTAGTGAAATTGAAGACTCTGAATACTTTTCTTAAACAACTATAGATGTAGGCCGTTTATTAAAAAATTAGAGTTGAATCTCAACATAGATACCTTGTTCAACTAATTGGTGAAGAGTCCAAAATGAATAACATGATAACAAGAACTTTCAATGGATTGTCTAAATTGAACATGAGCATAGCAATAACAAATCAGTGTTAAATTTCATTCTTCAACAACAAAAGGTCAACTTATTACAATCAAGTGATCAAGATATAATCACGAACTTATTACAATCAAGAGGTCAAGATATAATCACATGATCTCAATATTACGTTATAAACCAATTTGAGATAACTAATTTACAACAATAACACTTATCTGATAAAACTAGCTATTAAGGATATGCATGTAACCATAATATTACAATAAATAAACAAGAAATAATTACAATTTTCATCATCATTGATCAAAGAACCTTGAATCATGCATGTAAATCTAATAACCCTAGCTAAACAAAGAAATCTATAAACGAAAAATCCAGCTACAACAATGAATAAATAAACGAAACAACAAAATAAAACTTACATTGATAGAGAGAACTTGAAACGCAAAAAAAACTATACTAAAGAAAGAAATCAGTTATCAACCATTTCACACTCATATCACAAAACACTAAACAATTACAGTAAGCACACAAGACTTGAATTAATGAAAAACAAAGTGCAGAGTCGACTAAGGATTTTTTTAGAAAGAAATCATTTATCAACAGTGTAAGTTTTCTCTTCTATTATTTAGAGAAAAAACGTAAAGAGGAGTAGCTTCAATATCAGCAAGACATTCATGGATGACTAAGGATTATTTTTTTTTCTTTGATAAGAAATAAACCACAAATTGCCCAGTACAAGACTCGAATTATAAACCTCTTACCCGATGATTCATCCACTTGATTGGTATGATACAAAGATACAAACCAAACAACATGTTTTTCGAGGGTATAATATCACTTAACCATGAAAACACTACGAAAAGATATCGGGTAAAATTGCTAATGTTGATGCAGGACTGCACACAAGATGCAACAATAGCAAAGATTTCATACAAACAACTTTCAAACAACAGAAACTAAACATAACCGTTTGGAGATGTAAAACAACTATCCTCGTCGTCGAATGGCATTATGGAGATGTAAAACAACTATCCTTCATCTCAAATGGGTAGCAACAAAACACACTCAATTCAATCTCTATACGAAACTAAAATAATCAAAACAAGTTAAGAGTAAAGTAAATCACTTATTTGGATTGAAAGATGTAAACGATCTAAAAAATAAGTGTTTTTTCTCACCTTGATATGAAAAGGATAGCAAGAAAACACACTCAATTCAATCTCTAGACCAAACTAAAATTGCCAAAACAAGTTAAGAGTCAATTAATTCACTAATTTGGATTGAAAGACTTAAACAATCTTAAAAGTAAGTATTTCTCACCTTGATATCAAAATGGTACTAATGATGTAGGATATTTGAACCATTCTCTGATATGCTTTCCCACCACTTAACCCATCTCTTCCCTCTATCACTACCCATAAAGATAATTTAACCATCACTACACTATTAATGAACATGCTAATGGAGATCTCACAGAGAATGCAACCGCATAACATCCATAGTAGATGTCCCACCAACTTCAAATCAATCCAACCCACATGGAAACAACTCATCAATCCAATATGGTTAATTATAGTGCATGCCCATAAGTGAAATCTATCAAAACAGGGTGAATACACAAAAACATGAAAATAAAGGAAACCGCATATTAGTATTACTATAACATAAAGAGAGAGACTAGTTGGTTGATCAACCCAAAAGGCACAAAGAGTTGAGAACAGTGAAAAGATACAGCTTTACCCTTCTAAACCACAACCACAAAAAAGAATCTATTATGTTCCTACCCACTATTGGAAACTCTTAATAAGTAGCATATCAGGGAAATGTTTGAGTGAAAATAAAGATCATATATGGATAAGTGTCTCAGTGAAAGTACAATGAATAAAATAAATCTAGAACTTCAAAACCGAAAAAATGAAGCGAAATATAATTTACCTTACACATAAGTCGCATTTGTTTGAGTGGACCTTGAGATGATCTCCTTTCATTACGTACATAATATAGGTGCCAAAACAATCAAGAATCATCCATGTATTCCAATCATTATAAAATCTTTCAAAGTCTCAATCTAAATCATGTAAAACTTGAAAATTGAATCTAAGCTAATGTAAAGAAAGTGCACAACATCACCTAGTCTTGACGCTCCTTCCCAGACAACTTGGACTCTCAATCTTCCTTCCACATATTCCAAAAAAATATGCCACATCTCTCTAAATCTGCAACGTTAAATAGTTGAACCACCAAAAACTCACAAGCAATTAAAATTAGACCTTTAAAAATGCTGACTATCAGACTCAGTTCATTCTCTATATGGGTTGCAACATTACTATGATAAAAAACGAAATAGAACAACATAAGTTTCCTACAAACTGTTACAAAATTCTTTCTCTAATCAAGTATGCTCTAATAACTCTAGAAAAAAAAGAATACAAAACAAATCATAGGTTAGCACCACTACCGAGGTATTAAAGATTGATTGGTTGAAGTAAGGGAAACCTTAAAAACTATTATTATCTATAATATGAATATGGGTGATTAAGAAATGTATTATTGATCTTAGAGATCATTATTCCTCAAATGCTATATATGTAATTAAGAAAATTCTAAAAATTCTTGTAGGCATGGTAGCACATTTTTCTTATTGTAATTCTCTGCTCTGTTTGTAACTAACTCCTATTATTCATTGTTAGCTTAGACCCAATGGTATCTCAAGTTCCTAAGATTGTGGCATTTAACAATGGCACTTACATAATTTTATCAGTGTCGATGACATTATGTGTTGCATTCTTTTTCATCTTTTATCTCTACCGATACTAATAGAGAAGATAGTGCCCCCTGTAGTAGAATCAATTTCTGAAGCTGTACTAATGAGTAGAGTAGCTCTTCACTTCATTTTCAAATGAATCACCACTGCCAAATGATCTAAAAAACTATATCATGTACCAAGGAAGCTCTAATATCTTGGTTACAACATATGCCGATAGGAAGAAACTTAAATGCTTTCCATGGCCTGTTAAAAGAATATGTAGTAATAATATGATATGGTTTGGATCCTAAAAAAAGGCAAAAGAAAGTAGACTAGAAAAAAATCCATGGAAATTAGTAATTGAACTCCATAGCTAGGTAGTAATTGGATTGAGTGAGAACCACCCAGGCTCTATATATATATGGAGTAATTATTAACAACAAGTAAGAATGTGAAGAAAAAGAAGAGTCCTTGTCTGTCACAAATCAATTGAAGAGCAATAAAAATGCATGAAGAGCAGGTATAAGCAACTTGAGATGTAGGCTACTTATTTAAAAACTATAGTTGAATCTCAACATAAATACCATGTTGAACTAATTGGTAAAGATTATTTTAGAGTAATGATAAGAAACACATACATAATGTTAACATAGTCTAGGAGAGGCATTGAGAGAAATCAATTAATGCATAAAAATACTCTCTCAATCAACCCCCATTCTCCAAAATATTAGATGCAGAAAAATAAACATAAAATTCAACATGGGAGTTGTAAAGTAAATATATCTTACCCAACAAAAACAAAGAAGCCTTGCCAACTCCTTTATAAGCAACACCAATACCAAATGCCACCGCTGCACATGAAGAATCACATCGACTACATTAGAAGGAAAAAAGTGAAGATATACATTGACTCGTAATTAAAAACTCACCATAAAAAAGATAGAACATCCAATCACTATTGCCGTGGCGGTAGTCGCAGAGGTGGCATAAGTTGCGACATAAACTCATCATGATCATCCAAAAGATGATGTCGATCCTCAGGCAGCTCTCTATGTGAATCGGTCCAATGTCTAGGCTGGTGGTCATCTTGGTGCGCAGCTGAGAAGGTGGCGGTGGACTCAGCGGTGCTCTATCGGTCGTCAAATGTCCAGGCTGGTCGTCACTTTGAGGACCAGAACGCTCCGTAGATGGTAATAGTGGAGGTCGCGGTGTCGGAGGCACGTGGGGCCTAATACTAAGGTGTTGCATCAACAATGCCTCCATACGTGCTAAATGGTCCTGTATCTCTCGATTTTCTTCTTGGCGTTCCATCTTGTCCCTCTGCATTTGTTCTTGTCGTTCCATTCGTTCATTCGGCAATGTTTTTTGCAACCTCTGGTGGTCCCGCTGGAGCTCTTCCAACTCATAAGGCCCATACGCTGGTCCTCGAGATGAGCTTTCTTCCCCTGAAGATATGATGCGATGATAACCTTGTGACCCTAATCCGTAGACGCGTCCCTTGACTTTTGGCACCACCTCAAGATGAACTGCATCCTCGTCAATGGATGTGTCGGGGGACTGGACGGACATCTCCTCAAATCTCCGAGTGAGTTCAGCCTACATTAAATTAATAAACTAATAGTTAACTCTACTATTTTCTTTTAAATTGATGTACTACATGTGTTGTCTCGAAAACTATTTATATGTAATTTATATTACTTACATCAATCTTCGCGGATCTCTGACGGACGAAAGTTTGGCCGTCATGGCTATGGGTGTGGAGGTGTCGAAACATCTCCTTGCATGTGGGACAACGTTTAAGCTTCTTCTCCTACAAGCGAGTTTCAGGATTAGTAGTTTCTATTTGCGTTCATCTACATATGAAATTATTTATGTATGTATACGTACCAACGTGTCACCATACCGTCTCGCGGATATAGTTCCAGCGCAAAGCAACGAAATACCAGTGCCCGGCCCTCCCACATCGGACTTTCTATTCGCGCTCATCTGCTCGGACTTCTTCTTGAATTCTTCATCTGTTGCTTATTTTTTTTTGTAATGCTCAAACACCTCATCTGTCAAGTAAATAGGTTCTATTCTCTTCTTTGAGATTAAATATATATTTCCCGTGTACTGGATGGCTGCCTTCCGACACCACGCTTCATATATCGCAAATGACATTTGCAATTCCCAAGTGAAGAACACCTACAAATGAACAAGTAATGGACATATTCTCATTTCTATAATCAGAAACTAATTTAAATAAATTCACCTCGATAGATGATGTGAAGTTACTGACCTTCCACCTAAGCCAGTATATATCTCGTTGGGATTGTGGAACATATTCCCATTTCCATCTTTCTTTCAAATATCCACTCTTGAAGAGTAAACTCATCTTCCCTGCCGCCCCAGAAGAAAGGTGTAACCTACCATTTCAATATTTAAGTTAGTCAAGGAAAGTAGTATTTTTATGGATTAAGTATATATTGTGGAGATTAACATACAAGCCATGCTCAGCAATGAGATGAATAAGAGGGTTTTCGTCTTCTGTAGGGGCTTTTGGCGGTCTGAAAAAGTCTGGGATCTCCTCAATCGCAGGTGGTATCGATGAGCGTAACCTGTTAGTGGATGACCTCGCGGATGAAGTCCTATGTGGTGCTGGGGGTCTACGAGATGTAGAAGTGTGCTCGTCGCCTACTCCAGGAGAATGAGCGGGCATGAGCTGAAGGTGATGGTGTGGCGTGATGTGACAAAGAGGGCCTGATACCGTGCTCATGTGGGTATACATATCCTGAAGGTGATGGTGTGGAGTGGTGTGACGAAGAGGGAACTATGGTACCATGCTAAGCTGGGAGTACATGAACTGGAGGAGATGGTGTGTCATGATGTGATGCCGAGGGACTAGCACCATGTTGAGGTGTGTATACAGTTCCTGCCGGTGATAGTGTGGCATGTTGATGTGGATATGGATGACCGGGAGGCAATGAAGAGGTATAATGTTATGACGACGGTCCGAAGGCATAAGTTGGGTATGGACGAACTACATGTGACAGACTGGTGTGATATGGCAACGGTTCAGTGTCGTGCCGTAAGTAGGCATAACTCGAGCGTGATGGAGTGGTGTGATGTGGTGAGTACGAATGAGTCGGATGTAATGAGTACCGAACATCCGGATGGGAATGTGTAGCATGGTGCGACAACGTTCCTCGTCCAATGGTGCAAGTCTCCTCCGTGGGTCTATTGATGTCCTCCATGTCCTCATCCTCCATATTACCATGCCCCTACCTCTCGCCATATATAATGGTATCTATACCAATCGCATAAATAAATAATTCAGTTGATTGATACATATAACATTCATAGAGATATATGAAGTCTAACATAAACATCATATTTCAAGCAAATTGATAGATTGCACTAAAAACTCACACCAATCAATTTAACTTATCTTCGCTACCACTGTCTAATGACGATGTGAACTCATCATCTTCTTCATCTTCCGCAATCATCTCAAATTCATTGTTGTCAGACACAATTTCACCCGTCGGATCAACAACCGTCGATGCTAATGGATCTACATCTACTTCCACGATGAACATATTCTCATTTTGATCGGCTTGAAATGCATTATCCGAGATGGACATTTCTGAACTAATGACATTTGTTTCATCTACGAACTTTGGTTGAAGCTTGGATATAGCTAACCAATTACTTTGTTCCCTTCTCCCGATAGAAGGGTAAGGAAGATAATATACTTGATGTGCTTGCATTGCCAATATGAAAGGCTCGTACTTATTGAACATACGGTTTTTATGAACTTCTACCAAACTCAATTTACGATGAAGTGTGTACCATTTTGAGTAGGATCAAACCAATCACATTTGAAAAACATTGTTCAGAGTGACCCATCATGGTAATGAACTCGAATTACGTCTCGGAGTACACCGTAATAGTCAGTATCGTTCCCGCCTTTGACGCATACACCACTATTTTGTGTTGTCTTGTTCGTACCGTATGACAGCGTGTCAAACTTATATCCATTAACAAGGTATACAGGATAACTCGTACATGAACGCATTGGTCCTTATGAAATTTGCCGAATCGCATCTGGCACATCGTTTTGTTCAGCTTAATATGTAATATTACAATATTAAAATCTTGCGTGTTACATAATGAGATGTTCAAAATCTAAACTGATTTGAATTAGGTGTATATAGACTATTACATACATATTGCAAGAACCATGCTACAAATTATTGCTCAAGTTTGATCTCAATAGCTTGATCGGTGATGTTTGGTTCTTGCAAATGAATGATAGACTTGAATATGCTATGAAAAAATGATACAAGATTAGACACTGCACATAGATAATGTCAGAGGAAAAATCACCCTGAATTGTAATACCTTATAAACGGAATTACTTTTGGACAATTTAGTAACACATATTGATGAACTGCAACATACTCCTCTGACGTGAGGTGCCGTTTCCTCGCTTTGCCCAATGGTCGTCCCGGATGAATAAAAATTGAGAATGCACCATTGTTAGTAACACTCGGACCTACTCCACCAGGATCATTTTGTTGGATCCGTTCGTGCGTAGTACTGATATGATCCTCGAAGTAGAAGGAACAAAAAAGTTGATTCCTCAACTAAGTAAGCATTACATATCAACCCTTCAACTTTCGCCTTGTTTCTAACATTGTTCTTCAAATGCTTGAGATACCTATATGATGAGAGAAAATATTTGGACGATATGTCCGTTAATTTAGGTAGTAATAACCAATATAACCTAAGATATTAGTTATTCATTACAATAAATGTTTATTGATTACAAAAATTACCTTTCGAATGGATACATTCACTGGAACTGTACTGGTCCGGCGATATGAGCCTTGTATGCTAAGTGTATGGGAATATGCTTCATTGAGTAAAAAAAACTAGGTGTGAAGATTTGCTCCAACTTCAACAATATCTTTGGAATGTTAGAGTGCAACAACGCGATTTGTGCCATATTAAGGTTCCTAGCAGTCAAGTCTCAAAAAAATAAACTTAACTCACTAATTGCAATCCACACTTTATCCTCTAGTAGCTCACGAAAGGCAATAGGAATCAATCTCTGCATGAACACATGATAGTCATGACTGTTCAGCCCAAACATCCTCAATTTGTTGGCGTCCACACATCGACTAAAATTTGAAGCATATCCATCAGGAAAGCGTAACTGTCGTATCTAATCACACAATACTTCTTTCTTACACTTATGGAGTGTATAAGACGCTCTAGGATATGAGTTGGACGCATGGGTCATATTCGAGGAAAGGTCGATTGCAAATGTCTTTTAAATCTAGTCTTGACTTGACATTGTCCTTACTCTTCCTAGGAACACTTATAATTGTATTAAAAATGTTGTCAAACACATTTTTTTTAATGTGCATGACATCCAAGTTGTGCCTAATGAGATTCGTCTTCCAATAAGGTAAGTCCCAGAATATGCTTCGTTTCCTCCACCCTGAATGCTTGGCAATGTTATTGTTCACCTGAACGGATTCGATTTCAGTTACTTTCATCAGTCCCAAAGCTTCAATTTCAGCCAAAATTTGTTCCCCAAATTTTATTGCGGTGGTCCTTTTCAACAAGTTGTATCTTTTCGACAAGTTGTATCGCGCCTAAAGCCGATCTTGTCAATTTTGAAAGTGGAGCCACGCGGTAGGAAGCGACGATGGAAATCGAATCAAGAAGTTTTTCCACCATGCTTTAATTGGAATGCATCCGTGTCATCCATACAATAAGGACAAGCTCTTTTTCCATGTGTACTCCAGCCAAACAACATACCATAAGCAGGGATGTCGCTGACAGTCCACATAAATGCAGCTAGGAGTTGGAAGTTCGTTTTGGTGGAAATGTTGTAGGTAAGTACACCTTCATGCCACAAATCTTGCAACTCTTTTATCAAAGGTTGTAGGAAGACATCAATTTGATTTGTAGGATTAGTCGGGCCCGACACGATTACCGTTAAGAACATGAACTCCTTCTTCATGCACATTGAGGGGGGTAGCTTGTAAGGAGTGAGAATTACAGGCCACGATGAGTATTGTTTTCTGGATTGGCCGAATGGTTGGAAACCATCCGTACATAACCTTAAACGAACATTACGACTTTCAGCGCTGAATTCGGTGTTCACATCATTAAAATGCTTCCATGCAATAAAATCGGAACAATTTTGCATGACGATGCTGTCTAAAACGTGTTCCCCATGCCACCGCATGTGCCTCACAGTCGCTTCAAATGTGAATAAATGCTGCAATCGAGGTGCTAGGGGGAAGTAATACATTTTTTTCCGAGCCCGCGGCACGCCACTCCATCCTTCACATTTGATTTGTTCATACCTTGATTCACCAAAAAACTTACACGTCGTCAACTCTGAATCCTCGCCCTAATAAATCATGCACATGGACTCGCAACAATCAATTTGCTGGACTAGTAGCCCCATCCCTTGCATTAGTCGTTTCGTGTTGTAAAAGCTATCGACTATACAATTGTTACTTGGCAATGCATATTTTCAAAATTGAAGAATCTCATCAAACGAATTTTCAGAGATATGATGTTCTGATTTGATTTTTTGGAGTACCAATTAGAAACCTTACTTTACAATTAACTCAAAATAAAACTCCAAATTTTCTATTTTCTTCCAGAGTGGCGTTGTCACTTATGCCCTGGCGCCGTGCCTTATAAGCCACGACGCCGCCTCTGTGTGCACTTCTTTTGAGCTCCTATGACCTCGGCACTATCACTGCCATGTCCCAGCACCCTCTCTTGTGTTCCATAGCGCCGCCATTGTGCCGAACCTTTAGACTCATTTTCTCTATTTTCTTTGTCCTCCCATGTCGTGCCTTTCCTTCATAAGCTGTAGCTATGGCGCCAACCATGCTTTTGTGGGTTTTTTCTGTGTTTATTCTCGTTTTTGCTCATTTCCTTTCTTTAAACGTTATTTACCTAAAAATGCAATAACACCATGAATTACAGTTCATGTAGGGATATTTATACTAAATATACTACTAAACTAACCTTATATATTAGTCTAAATAATCACTTATCAAATACCCTGAAACTTAAGATTTTGTACGTCCCGAGAAAAACTGTATTCTACTGAGTTTCCTAGTTACTAGTATTCGTTCGATTTACATAATTCATGTAGTATCCTTTAAATCACTAAGTTTGAAGTTAATAATCCACTCAATAGTTTTTCTTGGCAAAAACTTGTTATTGTAAGACATGTAGCTTTAACAAAAAATTAGATCACAACAAAAAACTATCACTACTCATAAGTCTGTTTCATCTCAACATTCAAGTAGCAAGTATGCAAGTCCATGATTTCTCATTAAGCTTAAGAATTCAAAAATAAGCATAGATCATACTCATCTTTGATAGACTTTAGTACTTCGAGAGTCTATAGGATTTCATGTACTTAGAAAGCTAACTTTACTCAACTAGCTACTCGTACTCGAGCTAAATCTTTTATTTGAAGAGTTTTACTTCACTTTCGTCTTCTTTTCTTTATTTAATTTTTCTCCCATTTTTATTCTCCTTTTTATTTCTATTTTACAGTCTCTACTTCATTTCCTACGGACTTCTGTTTTCTCATTTTTTCCAACCATTAAGTTTTCTGCTTCATTTCCTGTAGAACTTGTAGGATTCTATCATTTTTTATATTTCTAAAACTCTTGTTAGCATTTCTCACTTTCACTTAAATAAGTAAGTTAACTCAAAATTTTCAATTATAATGCCTATTTATTCCCCTATTTGCACTAAGTCTTTATTTGCTTTGTATTATCAAGTAAGATTCACACTTATTATAAAATCCTTAGAGATCTAATTGTTTTCACAAGAAGTGTTCTAATTTCTTACTTTTGTTTCTAGTTCAAGGTCATCCCTAACTCTAGGTTTCTAATCGTGAAATCACACCAATGTTTGCTTCTTTTCATTATTTCTTCTTCAAAATTTAAAACACTCTTTTGAGTTTCATATGAACAAGCTACTATTAATCAACTCATCCATAATTAAAGGCATGAACATGCAAATGAACTACTTATTCATTACATATTACTATATATAACCTAATCTATAATACTTAAACATTCAAATAGTTAAGAAAAAATGAAAATTTTATACACTACCATGTTTTCCCTCTCAACTGCTTCAAAATTAAAATATAAACGATCATACCTGTAGTGTTTATCCTTATTTCATAGCTTATCTTACCACTTCCCATAGTGTAGTATAGTGTTGATGACCCCAAACTTAAATTAACCCTCGTCTTCAAGGTTTAAAAGTAAGCCTGAAACGTTAAACATTAAAACACACAAACTTATGTAATAACTTAAGTTATATAAATGCATAAACCAAATATAGAATCGAAATAACTAAATAGTTAACAAAAATATTCGGGTGGTAAAAAATAAATGGTATTAATGTCACCCTCAACTCCCCGAGTCTATAGGATCCCTAATACACTAACTTCAAGATTGCGCATCATCATCATCATGTGCATCATCAATTCCAATATAGGATGGTGTTAATGGATGCTCCACCCTTCGCTTTGCACTAAATTTATATCAAACACATAGTCTGGTATTGCTGGAAAGCCAAATGACCTATCAGTATGTCTCATTCGGCCGCTCCTCTCATACCTAGCTATATCCCTCTAATAATCGACAAATAACATGAAATTATGCTAAAAGTTCTATCGGTATTGCTCTCTCCTCTTCATATCCTGCTTATATCTTGACACAGCTGCATGATACCGCACTCTGCCCTCTTGGTATTATCTCCTTATCTCGGCTATCAATAGCCTATGTTGACATGAAGTTAAGTCCTTTGATGGTCGTTCTCGTGCCTGTGGTGGAGGAGGTGGTGGAAAGACCTTAGGACCATCAAAGTCATGCTCTTTAATTTGTTGGTCTATATAGTCGTAGCCCTCAGCAAGTCCCTGCTATTGTTGCTCCTCCTTTTCTCCATATCCTTCCTCTTCTAGCTCTTGGACTAATTCGCCTACTGTCTGCTGCTACTTGATCCTCTTGCCATTTGGCCAACAACTCGGTATAAAGTCTAGCTCCCTCGACTCTCTCTTTCCTCCTCACACTCTTGGTAACCAGGTGGTGATTTCAATGTAAGCATGAAAGCTTCATCTATGATTGGTTGGCCCTCTATATTGAATTCTTTGTCATTTATCACTCTCATTGCGGCCTTCAAGCACATCGAGTAATCAAGGAAATAACAATTTATTGTCTCTTTGTGACATGGTCCACTCCGTTAGATTGTTATAAATGACCTCGCTGATATTGATTTCCTTGTTCTTTGTAATCTCATAAAGATAAGCCGCTTTTGGCTTGTTGATCTCACCCTGCTAAGAAATGGGGTATAGTGATGCAATAAGGAAATGTTGCCACATTTGTAAACTTTTATAACACTTCCCCTCTTAATGTGCGTCGACATATTCTCAGCTCCAATGACCCGACCTTGTTGTCCTTGAACAACCAATGCACTTTCTATGGCTCTAAAAGACTATGGGTTATAGGGTCTCTCATATAACTTTTTTGGGAAAGTCGGTTCAGATCCATACAAAATTAAGTGCTCCAATCCATATATGGTATTGATTTCACTTATATTAAAGGGAAGAAAAATCCCTCTCACCTTCACTGGCACATCCTTGGTTGTGAACTTTGCATTAGTATAAAACACAAAACAATCCCACTCACTCCTTTAACTTGATTCTTTATATAGTCTTGAGTGAGTTGCTCCCAGTTTTGTTGCCTAATGAAGTTATTCACTCTATTATCATACTTGGCCAGCAAATTTATTCCTCTTTCATAAATGAAATCCCTACGTAGTATTTTCTCATATCAGTCGTTGGCGACTTTACTTATGAAAAATTTAGATTTAAATGGTCTAGGCTCCTCTTCATTGGGATTTCTTGAGGTACATGCCTCAAAATCATTTGTTCTAGTTTGGCTAACTTTTTCCCTTGTTTTTGTCATTTCTTCAAATTCGAACGACTACATAACAATAATGCAATTTCTTCGAATCAACTAAAAAATCAAAATTTATATCACACGGATCATGCACACGCAAATTAATGCAAAGACATCAACAAAGTCTCTAAGGCTAACATTAATGCTCAACATTTACACAATCTTGCAAAACCTATCCTACAACCTCCAATCCACTATTTCATATAATGTCATCAAAATTTTCAAAAATTTCAAAGCATAACTACATAAAATTGTAAATTTACCTCAATGTCGAGTTTATTTCCGATGTAGAAGACTCCTCAAAGTCTTTATCAATCCAAGCCCTCTCATTTTTCTCACCAAATAGAACCCTAACTCTCTTTGAACTTTAAATCCAAACTCCAAGCCCTAGCTATCCAAATTGTGCAAATCTACAATGCACTTGCCTGTTTCACTCTCAATCACTAAGAACTCACTTATCTCACTTAGAAATGATCAAAGTTTGGATCTAAAGGGATGTCCTTTGTCCTCGAGGATAATCGTTGCCTGAACAAGTGACTAATCTTTTCCCACTAGAGGATATGGTTAAATCTCTAGATGTTCAATAGAGCCAGTTCACGGCATATGTCTCCCAGTTTCAGGTGAAAACTGAGAAAGCTTTTAGTGACATAAACACCACGGTCCAAAACCTAAATGTCTAGGTTAGCCAAATTGCAAAACAACGTGATCAACTTAAGGAAAGGGAGAAAGTGCCTTCGCAACCCTAACCCAACCCGAATATGGGTACTAAATCATCACGCGCGCAAGTGAACGTTATTGCTCAAGATAGCGCCACCTCAGAAAATGATATTTATGAAGCCATCACCCTAGAAAACTGATGATTCGAGAGGTGTCTGTTGCACTATAAGTGGACTCTATTTAGAAAAATTAACGCTTAATTTGGGAGCATCAATCAATGTGATGTCCTCAAACTTCAACAAGTCTATAAGTGTTGGTGGTGAACTGACATAGACAAAGATTCAGATTCTAGTCGTTTATGGTAAGGAGATTTAATCCAAAGGAATCATTGTGGATGTAATGGTTCATCTTAGGGATTTTAAGTTCCTCACAAACTTCCATACCATATACATGATGGAGTCGCACAAGTCTAGACTTTTTACGGCTTTATTCGGTAGGCCCTTTATACGAACGGCCAGAGCTAACAATGACATAGTCAACGACTTTGTGTCCATTGAACATAAAGGAAGAGTGGCTAGTTTTAAAATTCCACATATTTTAAATTCTTCAACCGACACATTATTTGCTTGATCTAGAATGGTTTTGACAAGTTAACAATTAGACTTGTTTTATAGTGTAATTTAGGTTTATTTTATATATAAATGATGATTTTATACTAGGTATTCTCTTATTTTTATAATTTTTAGATTTAAGTTGGAAAAATAAAGAAATGGAAGAAAAAGAAGAAAAAAAGCAAAACAGTCAACTGGAGAAGAAGTCTAGTGATTAGGTACTGATTTGTATTTACCCTAGAAATCTCTTTTTAAATCAACAGCAGAGACTGGCCAGCGAATCCACTGTGAATTGGAGAAAACACTAGAAATCGTCAGCTGAATCGGTGGAGCATAAATGGCTAAATCCAGTGATTGACTTAACAATTCGTGTTCACTGAGGTTGATGAAGAGTTTTTTAGATAAGAACAAGGAATTCGTGTTTATCTAGAATATGTACACTTAAGGAAACTATGTATAGGACCTGAGAGCTTTGAAATAACTCTCTTTACCTCTCTACTACTCTTCTTTTCAACCTTTAGCCAATTAAGTTTTGTTTTATATGTGAAGCAACATTGGAGCTTTGATTAAGAGGCATTTATTTATTTATTTATTTATTTATGTAATTTAATTACATGTTTGCATTGTTTATTTCCAGCATGAGTGGGTAGTTTTCTAATCTAAACAAACCCTAGACATGTACATACTTTGGATTGCTATGTAGTTATGACTATGAAGTCACGTACCTAATGTTTTAGATCGATTCATACAAGTCAATCATGGATTAAACAAGTTGTTTTTGTCTATTACAACTAGTGAATCTTTGTATTGAGTGTATAGTAGCTAATATCTTCCTTAATATAGAGTGTCCACATATATGTCTATAATTACCGACAACAATTATAGATGAAGTAACAAGGATTAATCTATATGGCTTTTCCCGAGTAGATGTTCTAGGTGATTGGATTATAAGTTGTTTATTATGTGCCTTTGGTTAATATTGTCATAGATTAGGCATGATTTTCATTGAGTGTTAATGCTATCGAATTTTATGTTGTTGCGTTTTATCCAATGGGTAGATTTACAATGATAAGAATGTGGCTTTTCCATTGAATTTTGAAAAATCGGTGGCTGGCTAAAGGCTATCAACCTATAATGAATTAGGATGTAACGATTCCCAAGTTCCATATGATATAATTATAACTATATTACGAGATAATGTGATGTTCTAGGGTTTGAAAGCAATCTAAGTATATTACATTGTTTAGAGGGGTTTGTTTAGATATTTGTTTAGGTATTTCATTTATATTGATTTATTAATTATTTGATTGTTTGAATTGCATTAGGTTAGTTTATTGAATTAAAAATTTTTATAGTTTAGTTATGTAATTAATTGTTTTTTTGTTTCCATATTATTAGTGTTCAATTCTTGTTTAATTAAATTAGTTAAATTAAAAAAACTTAAATCGGATAAAACTGTAGGGTAGCCTAAATTCTTAAAAGATTTGAATAATCCCAATGGAGACGATATCCCATTTACCACTACTACAAAATAATAATAGAATACAGGAAATTATTGTGCGTGCTCGACATGTGTTAATTTTTTGCAACGTTGCAAGGGATTTTAAAAATAATCTCTTAGAAACCTTCTTGTTGAAAGTCAAATAACATGGCTGAAGACGCTGAAGAATTAACTTTTTGGCAATCTGATAGGAATGTTACGGCTTTTGAACCAATACATATAATTGAAGTTTTAACTCATAAATTATTTATCAAGTTTCTATGTTGAAGATAATGAAGATGCTCAAAAATTTAATAAAGAGTTTGTACACAAAGTAAGCTCGTTAAAACCTGAGGATATAGAAATTGATTATGATAAATTAAAAGCTTTTCCTTTTGTATTGAAAGGCCAAGCTTAGATTGGTTATTTTACCTCTCTCAAAATTCCTTATCCAATTACTCAGAGATGCTACAAGTTTTTCTTGATCAATACGTCCCGGTGAGACAAATTAGTTTATGTAGACAAAAAAATATTATTGCTAGAATAGAAATTGGAGAAGATTTTGATGAATTTTGGGATAAATATCAAAGACTGATTTCATTATGCCTAATGCATGGATTTACAAAAAAAAAATTTAATGCAATAGTTTTTATGAAGGATTAAATCACTTAGAATGAAGATTCTTAGACATAGTATATTGAGGGTCTTTGCTCGACAAAGCACTAGATTTACAAGAGAAGCTATAAATAAAATGGCTAAAAAATCTGAGCAATTTTGTGAGAAAAGTGAATTAACCAAAGAAAATCTAAGTGAAATGAATAGAAAGACATATAAGACACCACACAATAAGATAGACCTGCTAAAAGTCTTAGTTGAATTACTACTAAAACATAGATCAAGCAAAGTAAAATCTTGTAATGAATGAAGCCATTCTAATGATGAATACGATTTGACATAACAAACCAAAATAGAAGAAGTTAATGATATAATGAACCAATATGATAAGTGTGTTTATCCAAATTGTAACTTCAATAGTTATGCAAATTACTCACAACCAAATTAAGGTAATCATATTAACAATCAGGGTTATCAAAGGTATAAAACATCAAATAATTTAGAAAGAGAAAAAGATCAACTAATTGAAATATTACAAAATGATATGACCGAATTGAAAAACCAATTGAGTCAAATGGTAACAAAATTGAGTGAATTAGTAAATGAAAGGAAATTACCATCTCAACCTTATCGTACTTTATATGAAAAAGCACTAACCATAACATTAAAAAGCAGGAAGCAGATGGATGAACCAAAAATATCGGACCAATTAGTTTCTAGAAAAGAAATAAAAGCAAAACTAGAAAAAATAAATTGAAGTAATAAGTAACAAGATTCCCAATGAAAAGGGTAGTGAACCTGATAAAGACAGACAAATTAATATAAAATAGCCATTCCTTCATTATTTAGAAGATAATAAAAATGCTTTGAAATTCCAGAAAGAAAAACAAATATCTGATACATTAAATAAGGTAGTAGTTGACATACATCTGTTTGAAGTCATTGAAAATGTACCTAAGTATCATAAATTTATAAAAGACTTATGCACTAATAAGATTAAAGCTAATGAAAAAGTGAGTTTAGGAGAACACGTATCAGCACTAATTCAAAAGAAGTTACCTACTAAATGTTATAATCTTGGGATGCTTTTCGTTTCATGTACAATTAAGAATATAGGAATTTTCAAAGCATTGTGTTATTTAAGAGCCTCTATAAATGTTATGTTTTTGTTAATTTATTTATAGAGAAAAAACTGGTATAGTCTTACAATTATAAGATGGATCCACTGTTAAATCAGTAGGTTTACTAGAAAATGTACTAGTTAGGGATAATGATTTTGTATTCCTACAACATTTCTTCGTCATAGATATAAAAGAAGATAATTTCTCTAATAGAACTTTTCTAATCTTAGGAAAACCATTTTTGAAAACAGCAGAAGCAAAGATTGATGTTTCGAATGGAACATTAACAATGGAAGTAGATGATGATATAGTGAATCTTAATATATATGATGCAATGAAACATCGAATGGATGTTTCTTTCATAAGCACAGTAGATATAATAGATCCATTACTAGGCAAATCTTTTAGGAAAAATAAAATAGATAAATTGAAACTAGTAACTGAAGATTTAGAAGAAGATGATGATAGAGATGAGGATGCGAAAGTGATAATAAGTACCTTACAATCATTTAATAAACCACCAGAACTTACTTATTAACTTGACTTTTCTAGGACTCATTCAAAACTTTTACCTTCTACAGTTAAAGCCCCTGTATTAGATCTAAAAACTTATCAGATCATTTAAAATATATTTATCTAGGAGACCGTGACAAATTACCAGTAACAATTTAGAATAAATTGACAAGTCTAGGAGAAAATAAGTTGATAAATGTATTGACAAAATTTAATGGAGCAATATGATGGACAATAGCTGATATTAAAGGAATAAGTCCAGTGACATGCATGAATAGCATAAATCTAGAAAACAATACAAAAGCTTCTAGACAGCCTCAACGTAGATTAAATCTGCCTATAATGGATTTAGTAAAAGCAGAAATACTAAAACTATTACACGCATTAATGATATTTCTAATAGCCGATAGCAATTGGGTAAGCAGAGTGCAAGTAGTCCCTAAAAAGAATGTAATTACAGTAAGCATGGAGATTTAATACCAACTAAAATCCAAAAAGAATGGAGGGTACGTATAGATTATAGAAAGTTGAATGCCTCAACTAGGAAAGACTACTATCCACTCCCGTTTATAGATTAGATGTTAGAAAGACTAGCTGAAAAAACCCATTACTACTGTCTAGGTGGTTATTCAGGATTTCATAAAGTATCTGTAGCCCCAGAAGATCAGGAAAAAACAACTTTCACTTGCCCCTCTTGTACATTTGCTTATAAATGTATGCCTTTTGGTTTAGTTAATGCACCTGCAACATTTCAAAGGTGTATGGTTATTATTTTCTCTGATTATGTTGAAAACCTCATTGAAGTTTTCACGGTTGATTTCAAGGATTATAATAATTATTTGAATGAATGTCTACTTGATTTACTAAAGTACTTAAAAAATGCATAGAAAAAAATTCAGAACTAAATTATGAAAAATGTCATTTCATGGTATATCAAGGACTTATATTATGACATATAGTATCAAATAAAGAAATAGTGGTAGATCCAACAAAAATTCAGGAAATCAAAACGTTACCTTACCCCACTACGATAAGAAAAATACGTTTATTTCTTGGCCAAGCAGGATTCTATAGAAGATTTGTACAAGATTTTTCTAAAATTACACAACCTTTATGCAAACTTTTACAAAAAAGACATTCCTTTTAAATTTACCAATGATTGCAGGATACCATTTGATAAACTAAAGTATTCTTTAACAAACACACCTATGATTAAATCACCAGATTGGTTCTTACCCTTTTAAATAATGTGTGATGCAAGTAACATTGCAGTTGGCGCGATTTAAGGTCAAAAAGTAGGAAAATAATCTCATGTTATTTATTACACTTCTAGGACACAAGATCCAGCCCAACATAACTATACCACCACTGAAAAATGAAATTTTAGCGGTAGTGTTTTCCTCCCCAAATTTAGACCATATTTATTAGGAACAAAAGTAATAGTTTATTCAGATTATGTAGCTTTCCGATATTTAATGAAAATACAAGATGCAAAATCTAGACTCAATAGATGGATACTACTTCTACATTAATTCAACTTTACTATAAAAGATAAGAAAGGAGCCAAAAATATAGTAGTAGATCAGTAATATATGTTAGAAAACGGAGAAACACCTTTACCATTTAGGGAAGAATTTCTAGATGAATATTTATTTAATATGAAGACAGATGGCCTATGGTATGCCGACATAGTCATTAATCTTATCACCAGTAGGTTACCACCTTACATGAGAAGAGCTCAGAAGAATAAAATTAAAAGTGATTCTAAACATTATTTTTGGGATGATCCCTATTTATGGAAGTTTTGCACCGACGAAATAATTAGGAGATTCATAGCACATTCAAAAGTACAATCAATTATATCTCATTGTCATTCTTATGCATCCGTGGACATTTCCGTCCATGTAGATTTGCTCGTAAAATTTTGAATTCAGATTTTTTAGGCCCACTCTATTTCATGATTTTTTCTCTATATAAAATTGTCCAAATAGCAAATACACAGAAACTTGGGACGTAGAAATCAACTGCCTTTAACTCCTGTTCAATTTTGTAAAGTGTTTGATTTATGGGGTGTAGATTTCATGGGACCTTTTCAATCATCACCTGGTTATGTTTATATTTTACTTGTTGTAGATTATTTGTTTAAGTGGGCCAAAGTAAAAGCTACTAAAAGTAATGATTCAAAAATAGTGGTTGATTTCCTTAAATAAAAAAGGTTTACAGTTTTTGGAGCACCTAAAGCATTTATAAGTGATAGAGGTTCACATTTTTATAATCAATTAGTTTCTAATCTACTTGCTAAGTACAACATAACACATAGGACACCTACTACATATCACCCACAAACTAGTGGACAAGCAGAAACGTCGAATAGAGAAATTAAGTCAATACTGAAAAAATAGTTAGTCCAACACGTAATGATTCGAGTCTTAGATTAGAAGACGCATTTTGGGCATATAGAAAAACATTTAAGATACCCATAGGCATGACCCCTTATAAGTTAGTATTTAGAAAAGCATGTCATTTAACAGTAGAACTAGAACATACAGCCTATTGGGCGATAAAAACATGTAACGCTAATTATAATGAAGCAAGAAACTAACGTAAGTTGAATCTTCAAGAAATAGAAGAAATTAGGAATGACGCCAATGAAAATGCATCAATTTATCAAGATAAAACCAAAGCATTTCGTGATAAGAAATTAGTTCCTAAAAATTTTCAAGAAGGAGATAAAGTTCTACTCTTCTGTTAAAGACCCAAATTATTTCCTAGAAAACTCCATTTGAGATGGATATGACCTTTTCTTACTGTCAATTTAATACCTCATGGCGCAGTAGAATAGAAAGCTTAGACACATGACAAATATTCAAACTAAATGGTCATAGGTTAAAACCTTATTATGAAAATTTTGTTGAACATGATATCTCGAAACTGAGCAACAAATTTTGCAAAGTAAAAAAATGGAGTTGAATGTTTGCATCCACGTGAGTGAAATTGTTAAGAATGAAACTAATACACTATAGATGTATAAGAAACCACACAATAAGAAGAAGAAATCAAAGAAACAACAACCTGAAGTTCAACATCAAGGAGAGAAGTAACCAGCGGAAAGGAAACTCATTGATGAGCAACTAAAGCTTTAATATTTACGACATATGATTCAAATATACAATGATGATCCAGAGAAACTCTACCTCCACATGATGATCAACGATGTCAGTTTCCCTGGTTTTTTACATGATAAATGAGCATATATGAATATTTTACTGAAAAATGGTGTAGAAAGCCAAGTTGAATATTCATTTTGTACCACCTTTTGTTGTTCGTAAAGCAAATGGGAATAAGATCTTTCCACTAGGAATGTCGCTGGATGTGTATGTTTAAGTGTGGCAATTTAAGTATCTCACCAACTTCTTAGTAGTACCCAGATTGAGAAAGATGATTGATACTGATGAGACGTACTTTTCTTAAGACTACTGGAGCTATTCTTAATGTCGAACAACGTATAGTTACACTTAAGATGGGAAACGATTATATATATCTTCAGGATGGTTATGAGATGGACTATTACGTCAATGACGACAATTATAATAATGATTATGAAGGTGAGACATCCTATCATGATGATTACCCTAAATGACGTTATGTAGATGCTTAGAATGATAAAAAAAGCTCAAAACGTTAGAAATGATGAAGAATCGGCTGATGGCTAGTTTAACTCGCTCAAGCTGAATGACGAGTGACCTTATCTACTAAGTCGAGCGAACGACTATAAACAAAAGCACTCTATGGGAGGCAGCCCATACTTTATTTTATTTTTAGTTTTAGTAGTAGGATTAGTTAGTTGTTTTTTATTCTCTCAATTTTTGACTCTTAAAATGGAAGTATTTTAGGATTACAATCCTGTAATAATTTCATATAAGAGGCGTTGATCGAGCCATTATCTTTCCTTAGTACTAGATTTAGGATAGTTAGTATATTTATTCTCTCTCCTTTTATCTCTCTTTTAGGATATGCCCAATTGCGAGGCGTATGATCGAGTTTTTTTTAGTTGAATCTTATTTGTCTTTAATTATTTTAAGTAATTAAGTATTTATTTAGTACAATATTCCCTAATTTCAAGTCCAAATTCATTTTCATAATATTTCTCGTCAGTACAAACTCAATTTTAACTTAATTATGATTGCTATGTGTGATAATTAATAAAATATTGGATGTATGGAAAAACAAAAGGAAACGACTCAGCGATTTCCCAGCAATACCAATTAATACTGGGAATCGCTATGTAAATTGTCAGCAGTTCACAGGTTTTAAGTGAAAAATGACTCAGCGATTTGTTAGTGATTTTTGTTTTATATTAGGATTTGTTGAACTAATTAGTCGACTACAAAGACCAATTTTCAGCGATTTCTCTAATGATTTGACAACTATTTCACTTAAACCCCGATTTACTAATCACGAATCAGTATTTTCTAAAAAAACAACTCCAAATCGCCACAATAAACTCTTTCATATTTAAAACCCTTGGACCCATTCGATTGATTAATCAATTTTTTGCCTAGATTCAACCCTTTAAAGCTCAAATTAAAGCTTATTTATGTCCATTCCACCTTACTCGGGAGTATTTTAACTCTATAAATCTCAAATTAAAGTTCATACAACCTAATTAGGGCTTGGAGAGTGTTTTTTTTGAATTAAGGCTAGGAAAGGAGGTGTAAGGAGCTAATAGAGCATATTACATGAGAGATTCACTCTCAAAAAGGTACTGAATCAATACTATAACATATTTTTGATTTAGAAGTCTTGAAAAAAAATTATTTTTTGATAATGTTTTCAAAGATGTAATTTTTGGGTTTTTATTGCAAATTGTTTTGGAAATGGTTTTTTATATGAAATTTCAATTTGAATATGGGTTTTAAAAATGAGTTTGGGGATTTCTATGAATTTTTCTTATGTATACATACTTACGATATGGAAATGTCAATACAACAAATTACTTTCAATTCTTTCAAGACTTTATACTAAAACCTTTTCACAAACTTGTTTTCCTTACCTTGTTAGCTTAGATTTTCAACTACATGACTTCAATTTACCTATTTCGTCATAATTGTGTTACTCTATAGTGAGAGGAGGTAGAGGAAGAGGTAGGTGTATCAAGGAAGACAAAGGGAAAGAGGTAGTGCAAGTAAAACTAAAGCAGAAATATGCGGGTTACCTAATGAATATTATACCAACCGGGGTTAGTATTAGAGAACCTAGACTTGGGAGGGCTGAGCTTAGAGAATAATCTTAATTTGTCGTCTGATGGGGAAAAATATTTTGAGAATCCAGACCCTAGTCATTAGGTACCTTATGACCTCTCCTTTTTTGTAAGACCTATAACTCAAAGAAAATACTGTAGAGATTAAAAAATAGTCATAATTTTCCTGAGAGAGGGTTCGATATTCAAAATGTATGTAAGTATGAGGAAAAAATTGTGAGCATCATCAGAGATAGGGGATTAGAGCGACTCCTATAAGACTATGCGAGCAAAGGAGAAAAAGGTTGTTAAGAAATCGTACGATAATTTTATGGAAATAGGCATGTTAGTAGGGAATGTGAAAAAATAGTAGTAAAGTGGAAGAAGATTGATATTTCACTTGCGAGGTCGAATAGATTTTTTGATCTACCACAAAATTGTTAAAGAATGAAGGAAGATTACTCAAATCTCAATTATGAAGATAAGGAAACCATCCCTTTCAAATAATCCATGATGCGTTAGAGATACCTCTAGGGAGGGGATATTCGATTGATAGTAAATGCCATTCGAAATTTATTGAAACCACCTATTTTAAAAAAATTATGAAGAAATGAAGTTATATAATAGATGCATGCATCCAAGAAACACTTTAAAGTGAAGAACCCTAAAGCTGCTCTACTTTATCATATAGTTACAAATAATGGTTATATAGACTAGTCAATGGGCACGCACTATGCGCGTGAGGCGTAAACAATAAATGTATCAATAAACATTTGTGAAAGTTAATATTAAAATATTATCTTAATGACATGTATAATTTATCAAATTTATATTTAGAGAGAAAAATGTGTGTCAAAATTAACTTTCAATAAAAGTGCTCAAAGTTTTTAGTTGGGTCTAAACAATTGTTTTTAGGTGAAATTTGATATTTTCAGTGCTCATGAATTTAGAGTATCTCATGACATATACATACAACCCATAAAATATTTTTTGTGATAAGTATTTAGACAATATTATAAATAGAATGGAATAGATCTAATTGGATTTGCGGATTCATGAACACCCCTAGATGTGATCAATAAATTTCATGTTCACAAAGTTTTTGGTACAATTTTACATTACATGCAATGTTGTCAAGCTGTAAAGGAGATGTGAAGGAAATAAAAATTAAAATAGTTTAATAATTGTAGAGAATTTTTAGTCATAAACAAAATTAATTGTTTAAGCTTTGAATTAAAATTAGTGGTTTTGTAATTCATGAAAAGAAAAAAATATTGAATTAATATTAGTTGTACCTACATATATGTTGTAGGATTGTTTTGTTTCTAAGAAAAATTAAAATGTGTATCATAGTTTTGAAAAACTTAAGCCAATTAGATTGATTGGTATTGTAATTAAATTCATTAATTTATGCATTTCGTATTTTGTCTTCATGCCTTTGAATAAACTTTTTTTATAAAGTAGTAATATAGTGGGACAATTTTTAATAGAACTGCAATAAATCCTCTAATTTGACCCATTTTAATTTAATACTAGCTACATTTGACGAAGAGTTTTAAAAATTTTCTTATTTCTAGGATCGAACTCAAGACATTTGATTAAGGAAAGATGGATCCTTGCCACCTTAATTACAAAAATTGAGATGCACATGCATGCATACATTTTTTTTTTGTACAATGCAAAACTCAAGGGACATAAACAATTATAGGTATCAAATCCACCTCTATGAGGTTTGTTGGTCAAATCCTTAAAAATCACAAATTGAATCAAGTAATTCACAACCAAAATTAATTTTTTGATATTTGAATCCAAAGCAAGTATATGAAGCTTTGAATTTTCTTATGACAAAAAAAGAAGCTTTGAATGTTACATGTCTAAGAAAATAAACATTATTCACAAACATTATTACTAAAAAAATACGCAATATTTAAGTAGTAATCAACCCAATTGATAAGATTAAAAAAAGAGAATTATTTTTCAATATTGGAATTAATTCACTAATTATGAGAAGATGTGGTGAAACAAATGAAAAGAAAAATTTCAATAATTAAAAAAAATTCACAAAGCAAGTATTTGAAGCTTTCATTTTCCATGTATAAGGAAATAAACATTATTCACAAATAATTAACAAACAAAATTCACAAATTGAAGCAAGTAATTCACAAACAAAATTAATTTTTTGAGAATTTAATCTAAAGCAAGTATTTGAAGCTTTGAATTTTTCTTATGACAATAAAAAGAAGCTTTGAATTTTCAATGTATTAGAAAATAAAATTTTTTCACAAACATTATTAATTAAAAAAAAAATATACACAATACATAAGTTTCAAGTAGAAATCAATCCAATTGATAAGATTTAAAAAAAGAATTATTTGTCACTATTGGAATTAATTCACTCATCATGAAAATGTGTGGTGAAACAAATGAAAGAAAAGTTTTTTGTAATTTATACAAATATTTCACAAACAAAATTCGCAAAGCAAGTATTTGAAGCTTTGGATTTTTCATGTCTAAGAAAATAAACATTATTCACAAATAATTCACAAATTAAAGCCAGAAATTCACAAACTAAATTAATTTTTTGAGATTTTAATCCAAAGCATGTATTTGAAGCTTCGAATTTTTCATGTTTAAGAAAATAAAATAGAAAACAAAATTAATTCACAAACATTATTACTAAAAAAAATATAAGCAATACTTAAGATTGAAATAGAAATAAACCCAATTGATAAGATTAAGAAAAAGAGAAGTGTTTCTCACTATTAGAGTTAATTCACTCATCATGAAAAGTGTAAAGAACTATTAAAAAAAATATCCATAGTTGTTCTCAGTATGTTCACGTCAAAGGAAAGAAATACGAAAGAAAAAATGAAAATTGAGTTTATGATATATACCTTACCGCAAAGATAAATAAAATGAATGGTTGTTTTCAAGGAGACCACCGAACCCAATAGCAAATCATAATTTTTTTTTTTTGTATTGAATCGAACACGTGGGGGGGGGGAATGGGGAGATAGATGACGTTGTGTTTTTTTTTTAAAAAAAAGAGAGAGAGGAGGCACTTTGCGATTTTGAAGAAGAAAGTGGTTTTAAATAAAATAAACACATGGAAGTTACAAAGAGAGAAGAAAACATGAATAGAGTGGAGAGAGAGAATTATGGAGGGGAGAGAGAGAAACGTGGAGGGGAGAGAGAGAGAGATGTGAAGGAGATAGACAAAAAGAAACGTAGAGGATAGAGAGAGAGAGAAGAGAGAGTAAAGAGGTGGAGGAGAGAGAAAAAAATCTTCCAAATCCCACTTTGTTAAGAAACTGCCTACTAATTTGAAAACTTTTGAAAACTAATTGAGTTTTCATCCGCACATCTAAAATCAAAACCGCCTATTAATTTGTAGTTATCAATTAAATTACCACTTTATTCCGAATTTAAATATTTGTATCAAAACACTAAGGGGCATTGTTGGAAGTTTTAACCAAAAAGGCTTCACGGTTAACCGTTTCTGGTTTGCTATTATAATAGTATTGATGTTGGGAAGATTATACATGATTCTATTAAGTTTGCCATGCAGACTACGAAGAATAAAGGGCGCTATGGTTCCTAATTTTAATCACCAAATTATGTAGGAAAGCTGGGATGGGTTTCGATACTAAATTCGATGTACTGCATAAGAAAACCAAACATTGATGCGGGAGTGCATCGAATTAAAAAGTTGGTTAGATATAATGACTCAGAGGATGAACAAGAATTATTCAATACGATAAATGCGAGAGAAGTAAGAAGGCATAACACAATTTAAAAAAGGAGAAAATAAGAGAAGACGCATAGAGAGTGGCGAGATTAATGGCTAGAGTGAATGTACCGAATGTTGCAACAAGTTTGGAACCATCTTCATCGCAGCCTAAGACAGGAGGATTTTACAGACCATATTTTTTTCACTTATGTGTAGTTAGATGAAAATTTATTACATTGAATAAATTATATCTGCAAACGAGAGAACTTTACAACGCTACCATTCTATGCCTAAGAGAATACATGATAGTGTTTTGCATGTCTCGAAGAGAAACATCAACATTTAATCTCTTCAGTTACAACTTCGAACTGAGACTTACAACCCAGTTGATAGTTATGTTTCCCAACTTTCTATAGGAATAGATGAAGATGATAAACCTGACAATGAATTTACTTTTGGACACCGTCGTGTGTAACTAGTTTTCTCTTATATGCAATGAATGAATGCTACAACGTATTGCTCTTGGTGAAAGTTTTATTAATGAATGTATAATGTTCCCTTTGCCTTCCATTTATTTTTAAATTGTTGAATTCCATATATGTGTATTATTTTCCATTTTTATTACATATATCAAATCGTTTCTGCATCACATGGTATGTTTGTTCTGTTATAAAACAAATTTAATTTTTAAACGTTGAGGACTAGGTTTAGAATGAGTTTGGGGGTATTTTAGGTGAAGTATGACAGTGAAAGTAAAAAAAGGAAAGAAAGGAAGAAGATGAGTTTAGAACTAGTCCAAAAAGTTAAAACTTTTCATCCAATATTTAAGTGAGTTGATGAGATTTTTCTAATTTCTTTCGAATTCAAGAAAGTATGAATTTTATTTTACTTTATTTTAAGTTGGAATGATAATGAAAAAGAATAGATTTTTTAATGGAAGTGATATTTTTATTACCCAAGCGAATTATGTAATAAAAAGAATCAATTTTTATATCCTTTTTGATCAACTTTACTAGTTGATGTGTACACTAAATTGAATACCTTGTGTTAGTCATAATAATGGGTAGAAGATCGAAATAATAGTGCAGGATGAACAAGACAGGTTTCTAATAATCTTATGGCATAAAAGCTATTGATTAAGCATTTTTATAGTATATATAGAAACTTGATATGCCAACATTGAAAGAAGAAATGGGTTACAAACTGATAAAGTTTTATAAGTTAGAAAAATATTTTCTTCAACTTTAGCGGATAGTGAGAATTATTAACAAGAGTGTACAAATATAGATATAGAGAGTCTTATAGATTCCAAAGATAATGGAGCGGGGAATCTATAGTGAATAAAATGTGAAAGTGATCAAAGGAAATGGAGTAGGGACTCAAAAGCAAAAGAAAAATAAATCTATGTTAACGAAATAATATGGATGGAGCAAAAAAAGTGAGATATGGAAAAGATGAATGTTCTTAAACTTTTCGAAGAAAAGCCTTAACTTGAGTACATGAAGCTAGAGTTCAATGAAGTATTTGTTAATCTAACATGTTTTAAATAAAATATTCATTTGTATCTTGGTGAAATTCGTATTGATTTTGGTTATGGTACTATTATAAAGTATTATTTGAAATTAAAATTAATCTAGTGATTTTTCTGTTTTGACATTCTATACTAGTGATCGTAAGCTTGATGCTTGTTAGTGGTGATTGAGAAAACCTATATTATGTACTGGCCTTAGCAATGAACTTTAAGTTCTAGAGGGTGTTACATTGGGTGGTTGAGTCATCGTTAAGGAATGTTTTGTTTCATCTAAATCATTATATTTTATCATAATTTTCATTTACTTATAGGTAATATGTTTTCATTTGGAAATTACTTCTATTTTAAAAATAATATTATTTAAATTTAAGATTAATTAGATTGAAATTAGTTTATAAAAAATGAAAAGAAAATATGATTAAGAGTATTCCTTTGTTTGGGATAGCAAAATGTAGAGTTTGGGGGGTTTTGAGAAGTAAGTAATTAAACAAATTTTATAGTGTAATTTATGTTGATCTTATACTTAAATGATGATATTACACTAGGTATTCTCTTATTTTTGTGACTTCACGATTTAAATAAGAAAATGAAGAAATGGAAGAAATTAGGAAGAATAGCAAAACAATCAACTAGAAAGTAGTCTAGCGATTAGCCAGCGATTTGAATTTACATTGAAAATCGCCATCATAATCGACATTAGGAAAAAGCCAACAAATCCATATCAAATTATATAATGCATTTGAAATCGCCAACAAAATCATTAGAGTACTAAAAGCTAAACTCACTAATTAACTCAGTGATTTGTGTACAAGTTAAGAATCGCTGAAAAATCGTTGAGGTCAGTGACATAATTTTTTTATAAGAATGAGGAATTTGTATTTATCTAGGATACGTACTCTAAAGGAAACTATTTATAGGACTAGAAAGCTTCAAAATAACTCTCTTTTCTCTCTTATTCTCTTTTTAAGTTTCCATTACTTTTTTTTCAACCTTTTGTTTTTTAAGTTTAGTCTTATATATGCATCAACATTGGAGTTTGGATTAAGAGGTATTTATTTATTTATTCATTATGTCTTTTAGTTGTATATTCGCATTGTTTATTTTAAGCATGAGTGAGTAGTTAGTTAATCTAAACAAACCCTAGATATGTGAAATATTTTGGATTGTTATGTAGTTATAATTATGGAATCACGTACTTAATGTTTTAGATCAATTCATACAAGTAAATTACAGATTAAACAAGTTTTTTTTTTTTGCATATTACAACTAGTGATTCTTTATATTAAGTTCATAGTGGCCAATATGTTCATTAATATAGAGTGTCCAAATCTATGTTTATATTTATAGACAACAATTATAGAAGTAGTAACTAGGATTAATCTAAAGAGCTTTTCCTGAGTGGATGTTCTAGGTAATTGTGTTATAAGTTACTTATTATGCGGCTTCATTTAATATTGGCATAGATTAGGCATGATTTTCATTAATTGTAATGCTATTCTATTTCTACGGTGTTGCATTTTATCCTATTAGTAGACTTACAATGATAAGAATATTGCTTTTTCATTGAATTTAGGAAATCGGTGGCTGGCTAAAGGCTATCAATCTATTATGAATTAGGATTTAATGATTACAAGATTCCATGTGATTTAATTATAACTATGTTGTGAATTAGTTTTATATTCTAGTGTTTGAAAACAATCAAAGTATATTACAATGTTTAGTGGGGGTTTGTTTAGATATTTTATTTATATTATTTTATTGATTATTTGAATCTAAGATGGGATTATATTAGGTTAGTTTATTAAATTTAAATTTCTTATAGTTTAGTTATTTTAATTAATTAGTTATATTATTTGCATATTATTAGTGTTTATTTCCCTTTTAATTAAATAAATAAAATAAAACAAGTTAAATCCAGTAAACCTTTAGGGTAGCCTTAATTCTTAAGATATTTGAAAAATCCCTTTGGGGACGATATTCCTTTTACCACTACTACAAAATAAAAGTAAAATACTAAAAATTATTTTGCATGCTCGACACGTGTCAGTACACCCGAAACTTATTGAAACCACCTATTTTAGGAAGATTACGAAGAGTTGGAGTTATATTATAGGTGCATATTTTTATCCAACCAAGTAACACTTTGAAGTGGAAAACCATAGAGTTGTTTTACTTTATTATATACCTATGAAGAAAAGTTATATTGATGTTGGAAAAATTATACATGATTTTATGAAGTTTGCAATGCAGATTACAATGAATGAAGAACTACCGTTCAAAATTTTGATAGCTAAATTATGTAGAATAGCCAGGTTGGATTTTGATACTTAAATCGATGTAATGCTCGAGAAGATCATAAATGATGAGGGAGTACAAAGAATGAAGAAAGTAGTAGGATATAATGACTCGAAGGATGAACGAGAATCATATAATGCAATAAATGCGAGAGAAGCAAGAACATGGAGCACAACAGAAAATAGGAGGAAGATAAGAGACGACGCATAGAGAACGACAAGATTAATGGCTACAGTGAACGTACCGAATATTAATACGAGTTCAGCACCATCTTCGTCACAGCGTAAAAGAAGAATTTTTTGGACCATATTTTCTTCACTTATGTGTAGCCAAATGAAAGTTCATTGCAATGAACAAATGATTGCAACAAAAAAGAGGACTTTAAAATGTTACCATTTTATGTATGAAAGAACACATGATAGTCATTTGCAAGACTCTAGAACAAGCATCAACATTCAGTCTTTGTAGTTGCAATTTCAAACTGGGACTTAAAACCCAGCTAATAATTATGTTTCCCATCCTTCTGTAAGAATGGATGATGAAGATGACACATACGATGAATTTACTTCTAGACACCACCGCGTCTAAGTTATTTTCTTTGGAATGTAATGAATGAATTAATGACTCAATGTATTACTCTTGATGAAGTTTTTGCTAATGAGAATAATATGTTCCCTTTTGCATTCAATTCTTTGAAGTTTGTTGAATTCTATATTTATGTATTTATTTACATTTTGATTAAATATATCAAATCATTTATGCTGCACATGGTATATTGGTTTTGTTGAAAACCCAACTTAATTTTAAAACCTCGAAGACAGAGTTTGGAATGAATTTGAGGATATTTTTAGTGAAGCATGAAAATGATAGCAAAAAAAATAGGGAAAGATAAGAAAGGTAGAATATAAGTTCATAATTGATCTGAAAGTTCAAACTTTAGATTTGATATTCATGTAACTTGACGAAATTTTCCAAATTTCTTCCAAATTCAAGTATGTATGAATTCAATTTTACTTCATTTTTAGTTAGGAAATGAGTGAAAATAATACTAAACATATAAAAGATGTTTGAATGGAAGTGATATTTTTGTCACCTAAGTAAATTTTTTGATAGAAGGAATCATTTTAATACCCTTTTTTATTAACTTTACTACTTGATTTGTACATTAAATTGAATATCTTGTGTTATTCATGACAACGGGTAAAAGTTCAAAACAAAAAAGTAAGATGAACAAGACAGATTTCTAGGAATCTTGTGATAAAAAAGCTATTGATTAAGTATTTTTATAGTATAGATATTGAAAGTTATTATGCTACAATTGAAAAAAATAGGTTAGAAACCAATGAGTTTCTATAAGTTTGAAAGAATATATTTTTCAATTTTAGTGGATAGTGAGAAGTGTTCACAAGAGTTTACAAATATATAGAGAGTCATATAGATTTCCTAGAAAAATGGAGCAGGGAGTCAATAGTGGGAAAAATGTGAAATTGTCCATAATAAATGGAGTAGGGACTCAAAAGCAAAAGAAATGTAATAAGAAGAAATAATTAGAATGGAGTAAAAAAGAAAATGAGAGATGAAAAATGGATGTTCTTACGCTCTTCGGAAAAAGGATTTAACTCGAGTGCTTGAAACTAAAGTTGAGTGAAGTATTTCTTAATCTAACACATTTTGAAAGATATATTCATTGGTATCTTGAAAAAGTTCCTACTGATTTTGATTTTGATGCTATTATAACCAAGTTAGGGCAAGGAACCACCCTAAATTCAGTTATAGGCCTCGAAACTAGAATTATTGATTCTTTATCCCCAAAGGACGACTGTTGCCTAAACCAGTGTCTAATTGTTCCTCACTAGAGGATATGGTTAAATCTCTAGTGGTTCAATAGAGCCAACTCGCTAGAGATGTCACCGAGTTTCATGTGAACACTAAGATAGCCAATAGTGACACAAATACCACTTTTTGAAACTTGGAAGTCAAAGTGGGCCAAATTGCATAACAACAGGGTTGAATTGAGGAAAGGGGGAAGTCGTCTTCGTACTACCCCGACCTAAATATGGTTATTAAATCGTCAAGCGTATAAGCGAACGTTATTTTTCAAGACAGAGCCTCCTAAGAAATTGAGGTATATGAGACCATCACCCTAGAAAAGACCAAGTTAGGAGGTGATGAACTCAAACCCCAGGGAAGTGCCATCGACACCCCACTTAAATGTGATGACTCAGAGGTAGTAGGTATGCATTGCACTATAGGTGGACTATATTTAGAGAACGTAATGCTTGATTTAGGAGCATCAATCAATGTGTTGTCCCCAAGCTTCAACAAGTCTATAGGGGTTGGTGAATTGAAAGAGAAAAAGTTTCAAATTTTAGCCGTTAATGGTAAGGAGGTTTCATCCAAAGGAACCATTCAGGATGTAAGGGTTCATGTTAGGGAATTGAAGTTCCTTATGGACTTCTATGTCATAGACATGATGGAGACGCACAAGTCTAGACCTTTAATGTCTTCATTCGGTAGACCCTTTATGCGAATGGCCATACCTAACTTTAACCTAGTCACCGCTTTATGTCCGTTGAACATAAATGAAAAGTGGTCAGTTTTAAAATTCCACATATTTTAAATTCTTGAATCGTCACATTATCTCCTTTCTCTACTATAGTTTTGACAAGCAATAATTACACATGTTTTATATTCTAATTTAAATTGATTTTATATATAAAAGATGATATTACAATAGGTGTTTTTTTATTTTGTGATTTCAGGATTTAAGTAAAAAAGTGAAGAAATTAAAGAAAAAAAGGAAGAAGAGCAAAACAGTCAAGTAGACAAGAAGTCTAGCTATTATCCAGCGATTTGTATTTTCTTTAAAAATTGCTACCTAAATCAGCAGCAAAAATTGGCTAGCGAATCCCCAACAAATAGGAGAATGTACTAGAATTAGCAGCTGAATTGGTGGATCACAGAGAGCTAAATCCAGTAATTGACTCGGTAATTTGTGTATAACTTAGGAATTGCTAGCAAATCATTAAGGTCGGTGATGAGTTTTTTAAAAAAGAAGATGGAATTTCTATTCATCTAGGATATGTACACTTAAGGAAACTATATTTAGGACCAGAGAGCTTTGAAATAATCTCTCTTATTATCTCTTTAACTCTCCATAACTCTTCTTTTGAACCTTTTGCCTTTCAAATTTAATTTTATATGTGAAGGAACATTGGAGCTTTGATCAAGAGGTATTTATTTATCTATTTATTTATTTAATTATGTCTTTTAATTACATGATTGCATTTTTTGGTTCCAGCATGAGTGAGTAGTTTGTTAATCTAAATAAGCCCTAGAAATGTATATACTTTCGATTGATATGTAGTTCTAATTACGAAATCAAAACTTAATGCTTTAGATCGATTCATACACGTCAATCACGGATTAAACAAGTTTTTGCATATTAAAACTAGTGATTCTTGTATTGATTGCATAGTGGATAATATGTTCCTTAATTTACTGTGTCCAAATCTATGTCTATAATTATTTATAATAGTTACAAAAGTAGTAACTAGGATAATCTATAGGGATTTTCCCGAGTGGATGTTTTAGGTTATTGTGTTCTAAATTATTTATGATGCGGCTACTATTAGTATTGGCTTAGATTAGGCATGATTTTCATTGAGCGTTAATGCTATCAATTTTCTATGTTGTTGCGTTTTACAATTAGAAGATTTACAAAGATATGATTATGCCTTTTCCATGGAATTTAAAAAAATTAGTGGCTGGCTAAAGGCTATCAACCTATTACGAATTAGGATTTAATGATTTTGAGATTTGGTGTGATATAATTATAAGTATATTATGAAGTAATGTTATGTTCTAGTATTTGAAAGCAATCCAAGTACATTACATTATTTAGAGGGCGTTTTTTAGATGTTTGTTTAGATATTTCATTTATATCGATTTATTGATTATTCGATTGATAGTTTGAAGTGCATTTAGTATGTTTATTGAATTAAAATTGTTTATTGTTTAGTTATTTTAATTAATTGTTTATTTTATTTGCATATTATTAGTGTTTAATTCTTGTTTAATTAAATTAGTTAAATCTACTAAAACTTTAGGGTAGCCTTTATTCTTAAGAGATTTGAAAAATCCCTGTGGAGACGATATCCCATTTACCACTACTAGAAAATAATAGTAAAATACCAAAAATTATTGTCACGCTCGACACATGTTAGATTTTGTAGATGAAGATTATGGATAGGTATTCATGGATCGAGGAAGCTCTGAAGGAAATCGAGCCAAAGATAGCCTCAGGAGAAAAGCCTCTGCGAAGAGGGGCACTAATGAGTATTAAGCCTCCATAAAGTTCGTAACTCGTCAAATAAGGGTCAAAATGCATAAGGATGGATGATAGCGAGGAGGAAAGGACTGTACCCCATGACATACTACACTACTAGTTTCGATCCGACTAAAACCCTAGGATGATCGTGCTCCGATGCAAGATTAAATACTAGAGGTTCCCTAGGGTGCTATGTGACATGAGTTTTATACTCAATATAATGTCATCCAAAATTTTCAAACTATGCATATTATGTATCAACAGTGATGCTGAGACCAATGTGAGATATCCGAACGAGACAATGGAGAAACCCAAAGGGATGGCTGAGAATGTTTATGTTTGCATAGGAGACTTCGTGTTCGTCATAGACTTTTATATGGTTAATGGAAGTAATAGCCTGGGTAAAACATATCGATTAGGATCTCCATTTCGATTTGCAGTTGCGATACATAAGCATTAGGTTAGGAAAGAGGACGAAGCTTTTCCAAGAAGGAAGTTAGATTTTATATGACAAAGAACGAGTCTTCACACAGTTCTTCGTGCCGGCAAATGAGTTCATTGATATGAACCCCGACTAAGGGGAGGTAAATTCGTTCAGCCAATGACGTTAAACAAAAGTGCCACTGGGAGGTGGCCCATGAACAATTTTTTTATTTAGTAATCGATTTCAATTCTTTTTTTTTCCTAACCATGCAAGAAGAATTGTACTAAATTTTATAAATAAATTATCCATCTATTTTGACCATTATTGCTATTTATATTTTCATCTTAATTTTGAACCTTGAGGACAAGGTTCGAAATAAGTTTGGGGGTACTAGACATTAGGACAGACTAATTAATAAAGTCTCGCATATATGAGCTTAATTTTTAAATATTTCTTGTCACTTTAAGGAGTTCATAGTAATATTATTCCTTTTTCATCCCATTTCTTATATTCCACTTCATTCATCACTTAGAAATTAGTACAATAATGCATGCATGTTTTAGATAGTCTAGTGTATTTACTATTTTATAAAGTCTTAGTTACGAGCAAAACTTTGCTTTCAATTTTCGAAGTAAAAACTTGGTTAAATTGTTTGCCTTCAGACTTGAAAAAGTAGAAGACCTTTTACATGTACTTGAAAACATAAATAGAAACTTGGAGTAGGGATGAGTCATAACTTAAGACCAAAGTAGGTAGGTAGTTGAATTAACATTACGGGAAAATTTGAAATCCCTAGGATTTTGAAATTAGGACTAACCAACTTACAATATAAATGTTAAAGATTTAGCACTTTTAAGAGGAATAAGTGGGCTTATTTACTACAGTAAAATATAGGCTTGATGATTCTACATTGGATAATTAACTTAACTTTAGCGGAAGTCATAAGTGCTAATAGGATATTTCTAAATATACAGAGAGTCCATAAGTTTCGCTAGAAACGAAGCAGGGAACTTGATGGTTGGAAAAATAATTGAAAATCGGAATCCACGAGAAATGGAAAAGAGATTGTACAATAAAAAACAATATAAAGGGAGAATGTGAGGATCTCTAAATGAATAAAAGGTGAAAGTTCATAAAATGAAACTCCTATTAAGAAATAAAGACTTAGCTGAAATGCTTGTAGCTAGGTTCAATAAGTTCTTTCAATCCCATTAACCAATTTAAATAAGCCATATGGACTATTAAAAGTGTGAAAATATCCAAATAAGCAAAAAGTGGTGATAAAGTCCGTTTAAAAAAATCCGTTTAATGAAAGGACCACTTTGGATCTATTGCTTTGATGAAGAGACCTAGAAAACCCATAAGTAAGTTAAACGTTATGGTTTTTAAAAGCTTTGAGTTTCGAAAAAATGTTGTCTTGAAAGGCGACCACGTTTTACCAGCCTTCGAAGATTCCAATTCTCTTGTTAAATAGATTGACGAAGTTTCGATTGAAAGGACTCCATTATTTTGCAAAGTAAGTATAAAGTCCTTAGGAAAGTGTCAATCAATTTTGTAACAATGTATTTAGTCGTTGTAGTTAGATAGCCCTTTGCTTGAGAAGTGCAAAGATCTAAGATTGGGAGTATTTGGTGATTCATTATTTATGCTTTTTTTCATAGGTGTTTTCCTATTTAAATCAAGTCTAAAGTCATGTTTTATGGCCCTATATGTTTATTTTGAATATTTGCAAGGTATTTGAGTGTTTATTTCTGAATTAGACAATTCCAAAAAAGAAGTCAAAGATAGGCTGAAAACCAGCAGGCTTGACGCACAAGAATGGACAGACAGCTCTAGTGATGATCGACAACTCTAAGAAAGGCGTCATTGCAGAACAACCAACAATGCCAGAACAGAGTGGACAATGTCAACTCTATAAGGGATGATGTCAACCACGATGCTAGGTTCAAAAATAGAAATAACAGACTGACTTGAAGATCAAGACTTGCTATCTTAAGCCACGTCGCCATTCAGCACCATTCCCACATAACAGCAGCGTCACTGACGATGCCAACTTCGCAAAATATATATTTTGAGACTTTTTAGATGGTTCTTATTCCTTGGAGTTGCTATTCTTGTACCGCAAGCACACATATATAAAGGAGGCACGTCTATGGATGAAGACACATTGTATTCAGATTGATTTAGGAGTAGAGCAAAATAAAGTAGCCATGTTTGGCTAGGTTTCTTAATACCTAAGTCGGGATGAAGCTCTCTAGCTTGATAGTAGGTTGTTTTCTATGTCTTTTTGACATCTTCTAACATAATAGTGTTTTAATTCAGCTCTTTATCTTTATGGTGTTTTTTTAACGATGTTTTAATGGTATTTTAGAGTTTCTATATTTATTGCAAATATCTAGGCATAAACCCATTGACTCGCTATCAATCGTGTTCAAATCCTTGATACAAATCGGTCAAGAAATGGCAATCACATAGAACAAGAAACCTGAAGCACTTGTTGTTCTAGGTGAGTAACATCAAGAACTAGGTTAAATCTTGAGAGTGGTTGTCAAAGGTTATCTACGGATAGGTGCTCCTATAGAGCTGTTAATGTTGCTCATGTGCTAAATCTTGAGAGGGGTTTCCCAAAGTTGTATTGTGGAGTAAGGGAAGTATTTATAGAGAGGTTTCCTTATATAATGAGAATAGGGGAACTAGGGTGTTGGTGACCCCAACACCTATAGCCTATCTAGAGAAATTGTTTTAAAGCCCATATTTCAAAATCAATGATACAAGTCATGGAAACAACTTGGGGCTAGATTGTGGATTCCTAAACTTAGGTGTGCTTTATTATTTATGAGTTTCAAGTATTTAGTTTCTTTTTTAGTAGACCTTTAAGATAAAACTCTTTCCAAAACCAATAATATTTACTTTTCTTTTTGTTGAACTCAGTTTGAATGAATTATATGGATTCGACCCTGTATTTATCATTACTACACCAATGTGGGATTGATAACCTTTTATAGGTTATATTTTACACGCACGACACGTGATCATTATATAAATTCAATAAATAACGAGTCAGGACAACTTATGGTGGAAAAACTAGAACTATAAGGTGAAAAAAATGAACTACGCATATACATGTATCAAAGTGCACTCAGGCCATTTAAGGAATTTTATAAAATATATATGACATAAATACACAAAAAGGAACTACGAATCAAAAGTGAAAGCCAACTCTTAGGAAAGATCAAAGGAAGTCACCAATTACTAGCTCATTTCCTTTGCTAGATGACGGACGTGGAATTGTCACCACGAAGAAGGCAATTCAGTGAGTAAAGCCAGAGGAGTCTCAACATTAATTCTAATATCCAATAAAATGTTAGACAATAGATCATGAAGGTAATAAAAAAGAATAGAAAAAGAAAGCACATGATACATAATCTAATAAAGAGATCAATAAATAATCTAATAAATAGATCAAAGAGATTTGATAGACAATATTACACATATATGGTTATCCAAGAGGTTCAAGTCCATCAAGTTGCAACATACAGTTAAAATATGACTTTCAAGGCGGGTTGTAGACTTAACTAAGTCACAAACAGTTTACATTGGCATTAGAAATCGTAGTGGACATACAATTACCCCTACCGACTTGACTTTCTACTCTTAAACTGCAGACTTAGCACAATCCATAGGTCGTGTACACATGGTATTACATATAATCACATAGCATGTACCACACCCGTGACTATTATTTTACTACTTGGGTCCTAATCCGCTCAATACGAGAGTATATCATGAAGATAATCAATATGAAGCACACAAGTTATCATAGACACTAAATTGAATTTAGTTTCATAAATAATGCACACATTTCAAAAATTAAGTCACGAAGATCAATAATGAATCACTCATACAAGTCATAGATAATGAATTCACAAGTAAAGCATATCGCCCAGATATGGAATGGGAGTTACAAAAAGAGCATCAACATCACTGATAATAAGAAAAGAAAGTTCACATAGAATGAATTATCAACTATGATAACCAAACTATTAATGACATTCAATATCGAGGCCCCTTCTAGTTTACTTACGTTATTAAAATGCAAATCCACACACTCGCAGCTCCCACACGCCTTAAACTGTTCATCCGACACTTAAAACTAGTCCTCTATATTCCTAGAGTCAATTTAAGTTGTATTAGGTTTGTTTTATTCTTTGATTGAGGGTGCAAAACCAAAACAACCCAAAACACTTACGCAAAAAACTCTTCTACAAATAAGACCCTTTTTTCAAACCATTTTCGTCAAACAAGCTAGTTTAACTTTTAAAAACTATTGCTTCTAAGTTATTCCTCTCTGTCTCTCTTATTTTTCTATGGATAAATGGATTGTATGCAATAGAGTTACAACAAGGAAGATATGACCATTTTAATTAAACTAGTTAAGCTATCTTACTTCAGCGTTATTGGCGAGCCAATCAACCTTATTAGAACGCTAATGTGACGGCCCCGAATTCGAGGCCGCCTTGATACCTGCCACATCGCATCCCATGTCAACTAACCTTGCCACGCCATGGCCTGCTTCTCCTTAAGGCCTCGTGACCTAACGAGTTGCTTACATTCTTCCAGCTAACCCTAGTTAAGCTAACTAACCTTTACATAAATATTAATAATTCCGTTAGCCAGTTACTCAATTTATCAAGTATATAATAATTTTATAGTGGAAGTCTTTTAATGAGTAACTTATGCAATATTTAACAATCCTAAGTAGTGAAAAACTCAACAAAAGTTACCATGTATATATCAAGGCGAGATAAGTATAACAAAAGTTCCATATACATGTAATCATTGTTCTATGGTCCCCAAAACCCAACAAAAGTAAAATAAATACATACTGATATCACACGCGAGCTGGCTCTACAATCTCAGAGGTAGTCGCCTAGTGCCTCCTTGCCCTTATCCTTGCCTTGTCCTTGCTCGTCGAAGGATATTCACTCAGTCACACAACAAATACAATGACGAATCAAAGTGTTCTTGGTGTTTGATGTTGAAAAATAAGCTTGTACGCACTTTGTGATAGCTTGGTGGGACCCACATTGGTTCGTGTTGATTAAATGGTGGTTTAGGAGAAGTTTGGTGGTGCATTAATTGGGAAAAGTCATTAGAAACGACTAAGTGTAAGTCATTCCTGAAGTTTGTTCAGCTACCGTCTCCCTGATTGACGTTGAGTCTGCCCACGAGTGTTCTTTTCCATCCGGAGCCTTTGATCTTCTTCGAGATGCGTGCAACACAAACTCCCGTCCATATTTTTGTCGTTTCTTTCTTTTTTTTTCCTCAATACAATAGCTGTTGATCTTACCTCGAGATGTGTATCAGTAAAAACTCCTACATTTTGGCTCGACTCTTGGGAACGTCTCTTGCCAATCCTCAGCAGCCACGTGTCATCACCCTAGAAGTCAACCACACCTCCACCAGACTTTACAACCAATCAAAGTCTACCACATCAGCAAACTAGCAGCCATCATCCAATTATAACTTAACATGTGTCCTAGACCCCAGCATTAAATCAACCACAACCATCAAATTTTCCTAGGCAGATGAGACACTAAAAGACCTACGATTTCCACTTTCTCTCTTTTTTAGAGAACAAATTTGAGGGTTTTATTTATAACGACTTTAAGGTTTTGTTTAGTCTCTGGATAGTACGCATATAATCAATCTCTTTTTTCTTTTATTATTTTCAATGGAGTTCGACAAGACGATGTCTGACTAAGCACTCTATTCCTAGGTTGGAAATGAAACAAGTCTAGAATCTTGGTTTATAGCGTATTATGTGAGATCTATTTATTTATAATTTAATTTATTTTCATTCCATCTATTTTATTGTTGTTGTTTTGATAATTATGGTGCAAACTTAGAGTATGTATGTGGCCAGTGCATACTTTTAGGTGAAAGAACTATAGCTAATTAGGACAATTATATCCGTAACTATACAATTGCATGAGATATAAGTGATGTTCACTTACCTATTTGCCGTCATAATCTTTCAGATCTTGGGGTGCAAAAAATAAATCTAGGTTAAATTAGAAGCTTAACGCGATCCAGCTTATTTAGGATTAGTAATCCCACGAAACTTTATGCGGTTAATGCATTAAATACCTAGGTATTTTTTCATATTGAATTCACCTTTACAATGTTTTAATTAATTAATTGTTTTCTTAAAATCTTTAAAAATCTTAGAATTTCCTTTTTTTTAGTTTACTAAGAGTAAAACCTAAGTCATGTGGATTCAACACCGTATTTACAACTACTACACCCCTGTGGGATTGGTAACTCGAGTACAGGTTATATTTGGCACGAATGACACGTCAACATTCGGTCTTGTCTATTTACACTCAACTTTGTGGGTTAGTCATATCCCTGAACATACTCGATAATGTTCATGATCATGCAAGGCCTCTAACATTTTACTACTCCAATCATGCTTCTACTATTTCTACCTAAACCATACCATAACACAACCATGGTACCCCTGGAGTGTTTCATCAAATACATAATCTCAAGTAAGATTAGTAATTTTTGCAGAATCATACCTGTTTCGACACGTACTTAACTCTGATGATATGAATCTTAAGTTAACGTATAAAGCCATTATCATTAGTGTTCATCGCCGACTTAAACTTATGCTTCAGATGGAGACATGACTATGTGCTTCTCCGAGCATATGACTATGTCTAGGCAGTGAACAAAACTTGACAATAATGTGACTGTTAATGTCATGAGCAACACACTCTCATTTATAAGTCATGTAATATCTTATTCCACCTTTCTGTAGTGCATACCTAGTAAGGTCGTACATCTCGTGTTCAAGGACCTAATGAAGAGTAACTACTCTTCCATTAGTATTAACCCTTGCTTCTCTCATTTTCATTTCTTTTATGAGTCATGCATCTATGGACTTTCAGGTCTTTAGACTACACGCCACTTTTGCTGCCACATCAGGAGGCCAGACCAATGTGAAATTTATCCCATTAACTCCATATTCAATTCCTAACGTTTCTTCCTAGACTTGTTAAACCCAAACCCTACTCTCATCCTTCACAAGTACATAGAGTCCTCGACTTAACGATGAAATAAGTAAAAGTTTAGTTTAACTTGATAAGTTTTTACTTTGGAGCTATTTGACGCTATTATTTTACTATAAGCGTCCCTCTATTCGGTTGGACTTAACGAAGTCCAACACATTCCAACTTAACTCGACGGGTCCGGCATAGACCTAGAGCTTTCATCTTAGTTAGTCAAAAAGTATGACTGGCTTAAACCACAAAACAAATCCAATATCATTGTGGTGAGTCTAAATTGACCATTCTAGACCCTGATCATCCCAATTCCATAGAACCTAGCATGCTCTGCCATGAGACTCGAAGCCTTCCGACCCTTGGATGTAGTGACTCATTTTATTTGAGCTTGATCATAATTAAATGCCTATATGATGTTTGATGTCTTCTAAAGATATTATTCTATGTCTCTTATAGGTCATTAACTGGGTCAGACTGACTCCAATGCAAAATTCACATGCATTAAGTCATTTAAAAATCCGTAAGAAGTTCAGGACAATGTGTCCCTTCGAGTTGGCTCAAGGTCGTTCTATACCTCAAATATTTTTGCATGGTCTATCTCGGCTCACATTACTGATTTCTTCTCTATCCAAATAAGGTGGCAATGTGGGCGCCCACCAACCTCACATATCATGAACAAATCACAACACTCAACTTAAGTTACCCGGGTTGTCATGTCTGCATTACTATTCTAGTGCTCTTGCCTGAGCTAAAGGAGGTTTGTCCTCACTTTTTTGCATTTCCAAGTCATCTCAACACTATCTGTTTCTATATGTTGTACTTGAAAACTCATCTATATGACGTAGTTTATATATCATTTATTATCAACCAATGACATATTAAATGTCATTCACCACTCGATGAATTTGAGAATATTTGTGGTTTAGCTCAAGCATGAGTTCTTACTTCAGCTTAGTGCTTAACTAAGTATAAGCTTCCTCGAATTACACATTCAGTTCAGTTCTATCATTTCTTATTTAGATATCCTTTGTAAGGTCCTCTCTAAGTTGGGTCTTGTTCCCCAATGACCACTGTCATACAACACTTGCAGTATGAGATAATGCACGCCATGGTTCTTCATAGGTTATCCCTATCATTTTCTTGTAGGCTTTCAAGCCAATACAACTCTCAACTTAAAACCCGTGGTTTGCATAAAATAAAAGACCTTATGAAGAATTATCATATGCTAACGTGGACTAGGCATCCCATACCGATTTTGTAAGGGGAATATATATATTTAGTAGCCATGTCGAGATTAAGGTGTGTGTTATCTCAAGTCAAGGTCATCATTATCTTCTTTACCATGCAATTTAAGTATGATGAGACATAAATATCAAAATTCTCAAATTTGCATAAGTAACTTGGTGTTCATAATCCTTACCCTCAGCTTACTATCCATAAGTCTCTCGAGAAAGGGCTCTAACCCATAATGGTAGCGTTGGTATCAGCGGTAACAAGATTTGTGGGAACTCAAAGTGAAACTCTCCCTTTACTCCGCAATGAAAACATATAAGGGAGTGTTCTTGTCCCACAGGTGCAGTCTCATCACCTCGAAAACTTGGCTCTAGTGTCAAAGGTGATGTGGTAATAATCGTTAATCTTTTTGGGCACTCTCTCATCTTATGTCCCTATTGGCAGCATGGGAAACACCTATATTTTCACTTTGGTGACTCTCGATGGTTCCTTGAACTCTGGCCTTTACTCTCTCCATTATGTGTTGAAGGCGTGGGCACTAGATCATGCTCCTGACATGCCTGATGAAATTCAAATCTTGAACTTTGGTCTTTTCATGCCCTCATCTAGAGTCAACTCTTTTCCCTCCTAAGCTCAACTCTATTACTCTGCTTGTTTGACATTTTCTCTTACTGCGGTACGGGTGCAACGACATGAGCCTCAAACTTCATAACATCAGCCTAAACTAACATATGTATCTCTAGTCATGTATGATGAGTCATTTGTGCCCTCATAAATGTATGTATCTCGGTAAGATTTCGATCGTGCACTATGCTCGTAGAGTCTAATATGATATACTATGGGCATAGTATTGCCTGTTGTGCCTCTTACATCACTTCGAATCGGTTGTCAGTTCATCGACATCTACAACAGAAATCACGCTACGGATCGACCCTACAATATGTGTAAAGGGTATATAAATACTATCAGAATATAATACATATATAATCCCTTATACTACACTTCCCAAATAAAGAGTCTAAGTAAGGATCTTGGAGTTTCCACGTTTAATAATTGTTTGTTTAGTTTTATTTAGTTTCTCAAACTTTTCCTCTTGGTTAGCCTGAACCTAGGCTCTGATTCCTTTTGTGACTTTGACACGTGTCGAGCATGTACAATAAATTTCACATATATACTTATTATTTGTTATAGTGATAAGTGGGATCGTCTCCATGAGGATTTTGTGAGACATTTTCCTTATTTGATTTTTCTAATGCAATGGTCCTTCCAATTAATGTGGATATTTTATATTTTTGATAACCCTGGTTGTCTATACCGTTGCCTATATTTGGTCGTAGATAATTTGTATGGTCACTAGAGATATAATTAGGTTTACTAAACCTCTCATAATGAATCATTATAGCATTGACTTCTTCGATTTTGTTTTGTTGGATTAGAAGGAATTTATCATCTAGATGATTAGTTTCATTGCAAAAAGCACAAGATTTAACATGAATTGATCTATCTTTTACTAACATCTTAACCATGCTTTTTAACTCATCAAATTTTTCATCTAATGTCGTAATCGTTCTTTTATTGATTTCACAATATTTGTTTTTTATGAATTTATTTTTTTCACCATATTTCTTAAACTGTTTAGCCATTTTATTAATAGCCTTTTTTTTGCTAATGTTGGTATTAGATTTAATAAATATCCTCCACATACCATGTGTAGGAATCTTTGTTCTAAATGGTTTAATCCTTCATAAAATATTATAATTAAGCTATTTCTGAATATCGATGTTGTGGACATAATGAAACCAATTTTTGGTATTTATCCCCAAACTCACCAAAAGTCTCTTCAGTTTCCATTTTTTGCATTACTTATTTATTTTCCATCTAAACTAATCTGGCATGCTACAAACACTGTTTAATTATTGAATTATCAGATGACCTCAAATCCTAAGCCAGACTGGGCATTAATACATCATCGAGCACGTCACTAGCCCATGCCACGTCATCAGCAGGCTTACCTATGATGACCAAAGACATATCATTATCCTAGGCCAACTCACACTAGCCTACAATTTATTCACCAGGATTGAGTTACTTATATTTAATTAGAAAATTTTGGCAATTTATATCCAACTTAAGCAATATTCAAGTTTACTTTGGTGAACTACAAGATGTTTTCAGTTAAGTTGTTTTGCAAGCGGAAGTCTTAATTTAGCATGCAAAAGTATGTACTTTATCAAGTTTTGCATTAAATAATCCCTAATCTGTGGAAAATTGTTTAGTGTTTAATTAGACTTATATATAGGACTGGTTTAGCTGTATAATTGTTATAAATATCCCGGAATGAGGTCTAATTGATGGTATTTATATGTTTTCAAGTCTACTGAGGCATAAAAGAGACAATGGAGTGATTTCATGAACAAATGAGGAGAAAAAGCACATAAGCATACTTGAAAATCTGGACGACATAGTTGACGCTGTGGGAAGTGAACAAAAGGCGTGTAGAAGGTGTGGAAACCAAAGGAAGAGATGTAGGAGAGTTGATATAGTGGCAGCACTGTGGGTTAACACACGACAATGGGTTGTTTCATAGGGGACGCCAAGTCTACTGAGAGGAGATAATACACATACAAGGTGGACGTTGTTTCAACGTCGTCACTTTACATAAGGAGCATGGATTCACTTACAAACAACATCAAGACATAAAAATAGAAAGTTTTGGAATTGTAGTTTGTTTGGAATTGTTAATTAAGGTTCCTAATTGCACTTTTAGGAGTCTTACGAGTATAAATAGGTATTAGAATGTGGTAAACTCATTAATGAGCCTATAACACAAGAGCATAAAGTAGTTTACATTAGATTTTAGTATTGAGAAGAGTTTTGGAGGATATATATTGAAGACTCTAATTGTAGTGAATCAATATTGTTCTTTAATTTAATTAATGCTTATTTCATCCAATCTTTGATTGCAATGAATAAAATGATTTGTGTGTTTTTGATGATAATGAGTGAGTAGTCTACTTATCTCAGGGATTAATGGATCACACGGTATAAATACTATGCAGAAGAAGTATGAATTGATTATAATATTTAGAAGCGCAATGGTTAAAACTTGTATTTGATTCTTTGTGTAATGTTATGAACATCTTGATCACAGGTTTGTTGATTAGGGGTTTTTTACAACTTACCATGGCCATTGGAGCTTTTATGCTGGATATGAAAAACACAAACGTAAAATATATATAATTGTTGATTAAGGAGACATGGATAATAAACTTAAGTGTTTACGAGTCTAAAGATTTGGTACTTAATGCTAAGTAAAACTTATATTATTCACATCGATAGGTGGAGTTCTAGTTTGCATATTAGGATCTTTTTCACCATGATTGTGGGTTTAAGTGAATATTAAGGAAATTTGTCTATTCTAATTATGCATTGCATACAATTAAGAAAGATGAAGGAAATTGAGATGAAAAGCATGTAATTTATTATCTAGGTGAAGTTGTGAACTATGAGTTTTCTCAATATAAGCATACACTTTAATTTACATTGATTTTATAGAATATAGTAGTTTAGTTTAAATCAAAACAAAAGAGATCTTCTAAACAATATAGTGAACTTAACTAAATAGCCATGTCCATATAAACGTTTTCCAAAGGAACTATATACATAATCAACCTTTGTTTATTTTACTAAGTTTTTAATTTAATGTAATTTTTAATTTTAGTTTTAAGTCGATTGACCCTATTGCACTTGATCTACTTTCTTGTCTTTGGTGTTTCAAAATTTAAAGAATGTATATACCTATCATGTTAAGGAATCAGATAGTAAAATCCTTGATAAAATCTCTAAGTAGGTTTATCAAAGTGAAGCTATTCAAGACAATACCATAAACTTAGTACAACCAATCACGAGTGGTTTGGCATGGATGGGATATAAATAACCATATTATAAACCATATGGATCTACAAGATTTCTTAGAAGTTAAGAGCATTGCAACTACATACAAGGAAAAGAGTCATGACATAATTATCAAAGCTTTTACAACCCTCACGTTCAAAATATATGTCAACCATCATGGAGTTCTTAAGATAAATGGCAATCACGACAAAATCAACAGATGGATGAACAATTGTCACTTACATTTTAGAGCAAATAGTAAGAAAAATGGTTGAGCCAAGCGAGCATGATCTCAATAAGTATAAGGAAAAATTAAAGATATATGCGCAATCATTTAATATAAAGGAGGAATAATATGATCAAGCGTTCCTAAATTTGGATAAGAATTTAGAAGAAATTGCAACATTCTCAAGTTCAAGAAAAGTGGTTGTGGTTGAGTCTAAGGTGAACCAAGTTCAGGAGGTGTTACTGAGTGAAGAAACATGTCATGAAACATATGAAGAAGTAAAAAAGCCAAATCAAGAGGATTGCAAAATTATCGACACTTTAGAGCAATGAGTCACTTGACCATGTTAGAGAGGAGATTCATATCAAGGATATTATGCAAATGATAGTTATGTTGATCTAGAGAAGTTTGACATAATAATGAAACATGAAAGCAGTGAAAACTTAAGATCACACAATACAAAATTTATGTAAGGGACGATTGATTTTATGGTATCAATGAAACCATTTCAACAAGAATTGTAAGCTCGATGGAATGGTGAGAAAATTGGGATCTTTGCAGAGACGTATGAGAAAATTATAAAGATCATCCCTTTTAAAAAGACATGGCAAATTGTGCCAAATTATATAAATATTATGAAGGATAGAGTAGCATTTCGGTAAAGTATTAGAGGATATGAGGAACTTCTTGAGGATAGATCATTAAAGAAACATTGGTATATCACGGTGATCATTTGAGAGCCATGGTCCTGGCGCCTGGCTAAGGACGTTAAATGCAGCACTATAAGGAGGCAGCCCAGGGTTTTACAATTCAGTTTTAATTTTGTTTTTACTTTTAAGTAATAAGTATAGCACTCCAAACATTTTAATAACTATTTTTCAAATTTTGTAAATCTCGTGCTAAATGTGTAGGAAAAGACCATTTGCTAGGTGAATTTTCATCAGAATGGATTAATCTCAACATACTCAGCAAAGAGCGTAAATGAGCAAAAGCGTTAAAGTTGTAAAGGCAAGGCAAAGTGATAAATCACGGGTAAGGTTTTAAGAAGTTTTTATATACAGGGTATTTCACACTATCTCGATACCTTGTGCAGTTTACATAGAGCCGAGAGAGTGCCAATAGGGAGTTATTGGAAAATTTTGAAAATTATTGGGAAAGACTAGTAGACGTCGTATGTATTAATGCACGACACCGATTGATTAGCATTTTATGCTCATAATAAGCTCAACACCATGCCCACACTGTGGTGACATTGTGCCCTATTGCAAACACCAGCAATCAAGCATACATCCCTCTAGAACCCTAGTTTTATCAATTTTAAGTGAGCAAAGAGTATTTGTAGGGATCAAGAGTAAAAAAGAATTCAGATTACGGATTTGCACAAAAGAGGAGAGCTAGCACTTTGATTTTGAGAAATGAGTCAAGAGAGCAATAGGGTAGGAACTTGTGAGCAAAGTGAGATGGCTTTGATTGATAGAAGCTTGAAGAAGTAATCTACACTGAAAAGTAGTTCGACATTGAGGTAACTTTTCAATTTTATTGGTTATGCTTTGAAATTCTTGGTTTATAGATGAAATTGAATGAATTATGGAAATTAGGTTTTTGGATAGGAATTCGAAGTTATATGGATTTAGAACATTAATATGGCTTATTATGGATTAGTGTATGTCGTTTTAAATTAACTGTCATATGAATGACCTTTGTGAATTAAAATTTTGATTATAGGTTATTTGAAGATTCGTTGTTGATTTGTTGTAGTTATTGTGAGTTTTTAAGAGAATGGCAAGAACAAGGAGGCAAGTAAGTCAAGTTAGTGAAGTTAGGGCTAATGAAAATGAGGTATCAACCTTGGAAACTCAAAATGAGGATGCCTCGAGGCTATTCAAGTCAAAGTTCTACATTAGTAAGGAGGCCAGGGAGAGGTATGAGGCTATAAAGAATAAGGAGTTTATTTGTGAAAGAGGAATCAACCTCCTGACCAAGTATGATAAGAGAGTTAAGAACTTCATTTGGCAATGGGGTTGGGAGCAACTCACGAAAAACTATAGGAAGAACAAGGTTTATTGAGTGTGTGAGATTTTTTATGAATTATATGCCAATGCTAAGTTCATGAAAAAAGGGATCCAATTAAGGTGATAGGAGTAATGGTCCCATTCAATTAGCATTACATAAATAAAATCTACGGTTTAGAATACTTAAGTAGGAATGAAGACCCATAAACCTTCCCAATTGATTTATATGAGAGACGCTATAACCTATATCCCTTTTAAAACATTAAGAGAGCATTAGTTGTCCTATGACAACAAGGATGGATTATAAGAGTCGAGAATGTGCCAAAGCACATGAAGAAAGGGAGTGCAGGGAAAGTGTATAAAATGCGGCAACATTTTATAACTTCCTCATTATACTCGATTACTCGGCAATGTGAGATAAATAAACCCATGGCGGCTTGTTTATATGAGATTACAAAGAATAAGAGGATCAATGTTGTGGAAATTATTTACAAGAATTTGAGGGAGACAATCGTGATTGAAAGAAATAACAAAGTATGGTTTCTAATCCTCATAACCCATATGTTCTTGAAGGCTGGAGTAAGACTGATCCGAGATGAAGAATTTGATATAGAAGACTAAGCAGTAATGGAGGAGGAGCTTATGTTCACTTTGAAATCACCAAATGGATATAAGGACTCTGAAGATGTAAGAGAAATTGTAGAGAGGGACAAACTTGATGGCAAGTTGTTAGCCAATGAAGCTGAGTTTCAGGCAACAATAGAAGCAATAACATTGGAGTTTGCCCAAGAAATGAGGAATGAATGATATGTAGATAAGAAGGACTACAACCAAGGATTTACTGAAGGCTACGAGTTTCTAAACCCTTTGATAGGATAGCAAGACTTGAATGGTCCTAAAATTTTCCACCACCACAGGCACCGAGACCACCACTTCAGTATTTGACGCCATGACAATAAAGCCTGTGGATTGCTGAGAAGCGGAGGTAGTATAGAGAGGATAATGCTCAATATCATGATGCCTTGTTGAGATATGAGCATGACATGTAGAGAAGAATTTAGGACAAACTAAATGGAAAGAGAAATTTCATGTTATTTGTAGATCACAAGAGGGACATAACAAGATATGAAAGGAGTAGAAGGTTAAAACATACTAATAGGTCTATCGGATGTTCGAAAGCACCATACTACATGTTTGATCCTGAATTGGTGTATAACTGAAGAGTGGAGCGTCTTTTAACACCATACTTAAATACAAAATACTGATTATTTTTAATTTTTGATATTGATTGTGGACGCAAGTATAATGGCTCGATTGTAGTAATAGTGTAGCCAACTTACGTTGATTATGGATATCGTCCTCAGGGAAAGGTGTATGCACTTAGTATGTACCTAGTTAAAATTATTAAATTGCTAAGAAAACCCTTTTAATTGGTTTTCATAACTAAACTACTCTAATCTAACAAAACAATGTAAATAACTTTTAACTCTAATTTTAAGAATATCTTAGTTCACAACTTCACTTAGGTAATGAAATATTATGCTTTTCAACTTACTTTATCATCTTTATTATGTGTGTGAATGCTTAATTAGAATAGACATATTTCCTTCAAATCCTTTTTCACCTACTACCGTGATGGAAAAGATTCTAATGTGCTCACTAGAACTCCACCTATCAGTGTGAATAATATAAGCTCCACATTGCTTTAATGTTCCAAATCTTTAAATTCATAACCAATTAAGTTTACTATCTGTGTATCCCTAATCAACAACTATCCCTTGATGTTGTATATTTTACGATTGTACCGTCCATATCCGGCTTAAAAGCTTCAATGGCCACAACAACTTCAAAAATCTAATATAAAAAACACGTGATAAAAACGTTTGTAGAATTATGCTCAGAATCAACACAAATTCTAACCATTGCATTTTTTACTCATTATAATATATTCATGTTTATAGCATTTTCATAGCATATGATCCATTGATCTCTAAGATTAATGAGATACTCACACTTCATTGAAACAAACATGCACATAGTGGTATTCTTTGAAATCAGATATATAATCAAATACTTCAATTAAATCAATAAAAAATACCCAAATCACCACACACGAGTCTTCAATGTCTTCTCTTTGATAAAGCTTCTTAATACTTAAGAATAAAGTAAACATGTGCTAACTATTGCTAATGGTGGCTAATATATGGTAATTTGTGAGTTTACTACGTTCTAAAATATATTTATACTCCTAAGACATATTTTTAAAACAATTAGAAACCATATTAGAAAATTTAACATGAAATAGAACTTTAACTTTTATTTTATTCAGTCTCAACGCTATTTGTAAGTGGTTCAATGTTGTGTGTACAAATTTATGGTGGCGTGACAGCTTCGGTTAGTTTTATGTGCAATTACTCCATTCGGTGGTCTCGGCGTTGTGCATCTCTATCTGTGATGCCATCCCATTTGTCTCCACGGCGCCGTGACTCCATCGGCCATCCTTCCTTACTTTTTTCTCTTCCTTCGTCTCTTACGATGTGCCTTCATCTCCCACAGCACCACACATCTTACACACGACGTCAACCTTTATTTTATGTATTTTAGCTTTTTTCTTTGCGAATTCTATGGTTTACCTCCTTTATGCCTTGTATACCTAAAAATACATAAATACCGTCAAATAAAACTCATTTCAAGATATTTACACTTAATTTAATAATAAAATTAATACTATATACAAGTCTAAATAATCACTTATCAAATACCCAAACTTAAGATTTTGCACGTCCCGAGCAAAATGGTATTTTACTAAGTATCACGACTACTCATATCACTATAGTTTATATTCATTTTACATCCTTCATGGAGTATGCATGAATTCAACTAACTTCAAGTTAATAATCCACTCAAGAGTTTTTCTTTTCAAAAACTTATATTTTCAAAACATGTAGCTTTAGCAACACATATAATTCACTTTCAATACACCAAAGTAGATCACAACCAAACCTATCACTACTAACAAGTTTGTTTCACCTCGACATTCAAGTAATAAGTTTACAATCTCATGATTTCTCATACAGCCTTGGAATTCATAAATAAGAATAGATCAAATTAATTTTTGGTAGAATTAAGCACTTCAAGAGTCTATAGGACTTAATATAGTTGGAAAGAAAATTTAACTCAATTAAGCTATTAGGACTCGCGTTAAGTCTTTTATTTGAAAATTCTTGTTCTAACTTTGGCCTTCTTTGCATTATTTTTGTCTCTCTTTTCTTTTCTTCTTCTCTTTATACTTTTTAATTGCACTGTCCCTACTACTTTTCCTATGAATTCCGTTTTTCCTCACTTTTCCAACCATTAAGTTTTTTCTCGCTTCATTTCCTATAGAACTTGTGGGACTCCCTATTTTCTCTCTTTTCAAACTCTTGTTAGCACTCCTCACTTTCATTTATCAAGCAAGTCTTAACTCAAACTTTTTCATTAAACATCAAGCATATTTCTTCCCCTTTTTGCACTAAATCTTTATTTGCTCATTTTATTAACAAGTAATATTCACACATATTATTGAATTCCTTAGAGATCTAAATTTTTCCACAAGAAGTGTTCTCGTATTCTCCTTCCTTTTGTTTGAAACTCATGGTCTTCCCCAACTCTAGGTTTCTAAAAATGAAATAATACCATTGTTTAGTACATTCTAATATTTTCTTCAAAAATTATAAAAAAACTCTCTTTTGAGTTTTATATCAATAAGACACTTTTATTTTACTCATCCTCAACTGAAGGCATAAACATGCAAATGAATTACTTATTCATTACATAGTACTAAATATAACCTAATTTATACTACGTAAAGACATTTAAATAGTAAGTAAATAGAATAAAATAAACTTTCATGCTTTCCTCTTTGACTGCTTTCAAAAATTAAATTTTAACGATCATACCTACAGTGTTTGTTTTTATTTCATTCTTTTCTTACCGTTTCCCATAGTGCAGTGTTGATGCCTTCAAAATTAAACCAAACCTTGTCCTCAAAGTTTAAAAATGAGCCTGAAACATAAAAACACTAAAACAAAAATATAATTATACATGATATATAAAATAATAAACTAAACATTGTTGCCACTTCACTCAGCACTAAAGATAATTTTGATTTCACTTACTACATTTGATTTGTAGTAAGGCAAGTGCGAGGTCGATCGCACAGGGATTGTGATGTTCTTTTTTAGGTTAAGGAAAAACAAGTTTGAAAATAAAAATAAACTAGTAAATCAAATGCATACAAATTAAAAACGCTTTAAACGAAATTGAATAAATAAATACTCTAAACCAAGGCATGATTTGACATTCTAGGGAACTGATTTGATCGTCGGTCTATCAAATGTTTGTTCTATTACTAATTCTCATAGATAGGCTTATAATGAATCTCGTCACCTCGTTATCCTCATGTTAGTGGAAGGAATGTGCAACACAACCACATACTAACTAGACTTGCAAAGCCACTTGATATGTTGTAGGCTTTCAACAAAATAGCAACAATAGCACTCTTTGAGAACACTTATCATGAGTGGCAACTAGCATCAATTGTGTACCTGTCACGTGTGGCAATTACAATACAGTGGCACCCATCTCATATCCTAAATACATATGAACGCACTAGTTGCCAACAGACAAGGCCCCACTCGCCACCTAACGTAATCCCCCTTACCAAGCAGTGGTAGGATCCCTGGCAATAGTTTCTAACCATAATTGCCATGCATGTGCATTAACACAACAAAAAAGAATAACTTGAGGTTTAAAATTGTAATAAAAAACCTTAGAATAACAATGCAAATATGGATATGAGAATCGAAAACAAACAAGTTAAGAATCGAAGCACATAAACCTCATGAATCTGTGAATCCCCATAACTCAAATACCATGGCCTAGATAGTGGAACTTAGCCACTCATAATAGTAAATACAAATATAAAATTTATTAAATATATAAAACTTACATAGAGTCTTTGCACAAAACTTTAAAAGAAAAACCTAGCACCAAAGCTTCTTCTCTGGAACTCTCTATGGAATTCTAAATCTGGAACTCTCGGTCTCTGGAACTCTATTTTTCATTCTGAGGTCTCATATATATAGTAGGAATATGATATAACCATATCTAAATTGAGATTTTTGAGAAACAACCGAATTAAAACCAATAATATCTAAATATACAAAATGTTAAATAGCTAAGAAATCTCTACGACACCACTGGGTTGCACTGTTTCTATCCGGTTTCATTTTGAATCGAGCCTTGCGATGTGTCAGCGCCTTATGTACAAAAACGAATCACTATGAAGGCGTGATAACTGATCATTTAGACTTATATATAGAGTTAGTTTAGTACTATATTTTGTATAAATATCCCTAAATGAGCTATAATTAAGGGTGTATTGCATTTTCAGGTAAATAAGGTGTAAAGGAAGGAAATGAGCCAGAACGAGAAGAATTGAAGAAAAAAAACCGACAAAAGTATGGTTAGCACCATGGCTACACATGTTGGCATTGTGGAGTACTAAGGCATAATGAGGGAACGAAAGGCACGGTGTAGGAGAGCAAACAAAGTGAATAAATCAAGTATGGAGGTCCAGCGTAGTGGCGGTGCTATGGAATAGATGGGACAACACCGAGATAAGAGGTGACAACACTGAGGTTACAGGAGCTCAAAAAATTACATGCAATGGCGGCGCAATGGATTTTAACGCATGGCACCGGGGCATTAGTGACAGCGCCTTACTTATGGAAAATAGAAAGTTGGAGTTTTATTTCAGGTTAAATTGTAAATTGGGGTTTCTAATTGTTATTATGAAGTATAAATAGATATTACGGCATCGTAAACTCACCACGTATCAATTATTAGCCAACATTCGAGTGATTTAGCATATGTTTACTTTTGTTTTAAGTATTAAAGAATATTGTGTGGAGGAAACATTGAAGACTCCAATTTTTGCAATTCAAGTTTGGTTTCATTAGTTTAATTGAAGGTAACATATATATATATATAGATTTATCTTTGATTTGCAATGATTTCAATTATGAATTGTAAAGTGGTCGTTTCAATTAAGTGTGAGTAGTCTATTTATCTTAGGGATGTATGAATACTATGCTATGAATATGATCGAAAAGTGATTAAAAATTGCAATGGTTAGAGTTTGTATTGATTATGAGCATAATGCTATAGACATACTGGCCACATAATTTTTTTATATGATGTTTTAGAAGTTATCATGGCCATTGAAACTTTTTTCTGGACTTGAACGGTATAACCGTAAAATACACAACATAGATATTTGGTTATTGATTAGGGAGGTATAAATATTAAACTTAGTTGGTTATTAATCCAAAGATTGGGGACATTAAAGCAATGTGGAGCTTATGCTACTCACACCGATAGGTGGAGTTCTAGTAAGCACATTAGAGTCTTTTTCATCATAATAGTAGGTTAAAACGGGATTTTTGAAGGAAATCAGTCTATTCTAATTAGGCATTTCACACAACATAGTAAGATGTAAAAAAGGTTGAAAAACATAGTATTGAATTACCTAAGTGAAGTTGTGAACTAAGATATCCTTTACATAAAAGTTAAAGTAAAATTTACATTGTTTTGTTAGATAGAATAGTTTAATATAAAACCATTAAGAAAAGGATTTCCTTAATGATAGTTCAAAGTTAAATAGATAAATAGCTAGTGAGAAAACCATTCCCTAAGGACAATATCTATGATCTACGTAAGTTGATTACAATATTACTACAAACGAGCCATTATACTCGCGGCACGCGATCAAGTTTTTGGCACTGTTGCCAGGGATAGGAAACCACTTAGTATTACTTGGTTAGTTTGAAAATTTGCTAAGTTTTATTTTAAGAAATGGAATGGAACAAAAAAAGAGGAAATAAAGTACATTTATAAGATGAAAATGCATGCAAATGATATGTTGTGTGGTGATTGTACAAAATACAACATCATCATACTATAGCTCCTCTAAATATATTACAAAAATATAAAGTTTCTCAGTTTCCTTTTATGTAAAGACAAAAACTCAAGTCTTAGACTCGCTGGAGCAGTCTTGTTACAACGCACTAGGTTGTGGGGTCTGGAAGGGTGTCTGCATACTCCGGGAAGAATGGGAGGATGAGGAAGCTCTATACTCTCATGTGCGTGATAAACCTGGTAGTCAAACATGATATTAATGGACTATGTGGTCTCGATGGAGCTAGCTATAGAAGGTGATCATGCACATGTCGATGGCACATGTGATCATGACACAGGAAATGGTTGATCTCCTTCTGCTTATGAATACTGATTTCCTTTTCCGACATCTGTCCCGATACTCCTCTTCGTGGTGGCGTTGTAGATAAGGAAGCTTCCGCTGCTGGGGCTAGTGCTCATCTCCTCCTCCTCCCTATGACTCTCCTAGCTTGGGTCTCATGCTTTTGCTGTTGTAGTCGTGTTGCTCTCTCTTTCTCTTGTGCCTTCTCCTGCTCATCCTCAAAATCCATATCTTCCAGAATGTCATACCCAAAGATATTCTCATCATAAATGCTCGACTGGAGAGATCTTTATTTCTCTCTTTTTATGTCTCTCTCTTTCTCTCTCGTGCCTGCTTGTGCTCATCCTCAAAATCCCTCTCCTCTAGAATGTCGTACCCAAAGATATCCTCGACATAAATAGCCGACTAAGGTGGGATGACGAATTGGAGACTATTGAGAGGAAATTTAGCTCGACGGCACATGTCAATGAAGAGTAGAGAGAATGCAAATCTCTTGTTCTCCTTCGTCTCCATCCTCTCTTTGATAACCTAAAACAAGAAATTTCCCACGTTGATGCGTCCAATATGCTCTCATATATGGTAAAGCATCGCAAATTGGGGTCGTTTCGCGTCGTTGTGCGGTGTGGTGGGGTAAAGAGATGCATCTACAAAGTAGGACCATGCCTTAAGAGTTTTCCTAAAGTAGGCCTTAACCAAATGTTTTGGCTGTTGGGAAGAAGAGGCGTAGGTCTAGTCATGGTGTAGGAAACAAGTGAAAACTGCCCTAAAATTCGTAAAATTGTAGTGATAGTTATTGGTATATTATAGGTGAAGGATATCAAAAATCCATAAGTCCTCAAAAGTAGGTTGGTCGTAGTAGGCATTAATGGCTTAGGCACTATAGTCAACCCAGACTCCTCGAACTCGGACACTCAAGCTACGATAGGTAGCATGTCCATTCATGTATAACTCGTAAACTATATCCTCACATCCATGTATCAAGTCTGGGTCATGAGTGGTTTGGTTAGCCCTAGATAATCCTTGGTAAAGAACTCCTAACCCCTCTCTCTAATGATGGAAGTAACTCCCTTCTCATATTTGGGAGTTCCTATCTAAAATCCTCTCATAGCTAACGATTTCCAATTCTTAATGTCGAGGCCACTATCGTACCTCTTTCCAGCTACCTCGTTCACAAACATAAACTGATCGAAAGACTTGGAAGCTCTATGTAGGTGGGTTGTAGGTTAAAAAGGTGGTAATCGACTACCTCTCCTCGTCCTAGATCCCGTAGATCCACTACACTCCTCTCTCTTCCTAACATAGAAAATAAACAACATAATAAACAAATAACCCTGCAAAATGTCTAATCATAAAATTAGAATCAAATTATTCTATAACACTCGGCAAAGCAAAGAACATGAGATTCAAAATGCAAATGTTTGCTTAAAATTTCTTCAAGCATTCGATATCCAAAGTGAATAAATTTCATGAAATTTTGGTGAAAAACCTTTTTCAAAGTCTCGAAATCACATAAATGCTCAAATCAACAAAGATAGGTGCAACGAACATTCCAATATTCCAATCAGTCCATCAATGCAACTTACATGCAATATCAAAAATCCAAAAATTGAATTAACCCAAAGTGTTGATGGTGTCAACGCATTTTCAAGAAAATCAAACATTGGAAATTCAATTTTTGATAAACATTCTTGTTTTTTCTCCTAAACTTAATGGATGCAATATTGATCAATTCAAAAGCCATTAAAATAATCAAAATCAAAAACTAGACCTGAAATCAAAAATTTTGCAGAAAACATAGGCTTTCCTTCGAAAAAATCAAAATTTTCAAACTCGATCAAAATTCACAAATAATCTGACCAAATCACTTCAAATCACCTCACAAATAAAAGTCATATGGTTTAAGGGGCAAATTTAACTCCTAAAGCACACATTTTCGCACAAATTGGTCGAAGAATACTCGATAAGAAATTCAAAAATTAAGGCAAAATCTGGGCTTTATTTACTTGGGATGGAGTTCCCAAAAGCTTACGGGAGCTTTCTCGTCCTAGTAGACGCATTAGGAGGTTGAAAAGTCAAACTCCCACCTCACGGCTTTGAAATGGCACTCACTAAACTCAGGGTTTTATGGTTCAAAATGATCTCTACTTGATGGAGAATCGAAAATGAGTGAGATTGCGGCATGGAATAGGTGGATTTGGTGGTTGGAAGTAGGTTTTCAAGAGTTGGGGCGATGGTTAATCGTTAGGGTTTAAGTAAGGATGATAACAATAAGGTTTTGCCTATTTTAAAAAACTCAATTTCAAGCTCAGCATCGTTCATTCAAATGTGGCGGCTCTGCTAAATCGCTTTCAAATCGCTAGGGATTTCGAATTTGGAATTTTTCCCTAAATAATTCATGGCGCCTTGCCATCGCCTTTTGTTCACACTGATATCAGAGACAAATTGCTGGGTCTAAAAATCAAAAAAATTGAATTGGAATATTCTCTAGCGCCACCATAGCGATTTATGTATTACCACCGTGGCGCTGTGAAATTGATTTTCTCGAAAAGTAAATTAAATCCCATAAAAATTACCAGTGTGTGCACCTCTCTATTTATGCAAATGATGCATTCAATTAAAGTGTACCTACCCTGAATCACTTCACTAAAATTCATTTGAACTTCCGTACATGCAAAACATTCTACAAATATTCAAACAATCAATAGGTTTCTACAAAATTTAGAGTTATTAGATATATATTAACTTATTCATATGAAAATCAACTTTAATTCTTCTATTCAACTAACCTAAATAACTTATTAAAATCCAGAGTTTGTTCCAATTCAAACTAATTTAAACAAAGTTCAAATAACTAAATGTGGACAGCCTCACACAAAATGCTAGTGTTTAATGTTTATGGCTCGAAGTTACCACTTTCTTGAACTAATCAGAATCGAAGTCGATCACATTAATAGGTGACTTATTTTCCTTGGCTGATGTGTCGACACCTTAGGACACTTGATGATTCCATGCTCCTCCTTCATGCACAACTTGCAATTGCTATAAAACACCTTTCTGTCACCAATTCAGAATGTGCCATTCTCATTATAGACATTGATGTTAGCTTTGGTTGTATAGATGAACGATATCCAAAGCAACATAGTGTTGATCTCATGAAATCCTTCATCAATGATTGAGAAGTCCACTAGAAAGTCCAGGTCTCCAAGTCTCACGGGAACCTTCCTCGCAACTCCATAGATCTTAGTGGGTGCACCATTTACTAGAAAGCAACCATGTCTATGGTGCGCTAAGTGATTTCCAATGCTACCATCTGCAAGAGTTTCATGGAAACGATGTTCTCGAATGCTCTCGTGTCAAAGATCGCTGAGTGTAAAATGAGAGCCTGCTTCCTAAATTATGCATGAGATATGAATGGATGATGATGGCTCTGACTTCTGCCTCATGATGTAGATCTCCTTAGATCGGTAATTATGTGTTAACACCCAACCTTCAGGTAGTTTGTTCCACTTTTCCTACCTCTTTCTGTTCTTCCTCTGCTCTCTTTCACCTTTCTTCTTCAAATTATGTGTTAAAATTTCCATGCTATCATACAAATCATTGTCTGTAGTGGACGAAATGCATATATAGTGGAAAAATTAAAGGGTAAGTCCAATCGATCTGGAATATCAAAATTAACTACCATATCATCAAGCTCAAGAGAAATATTACCACTAAATACATCGATTTTAGCGTTGGTCATTTTCATAAAAGGCCTCCCTAAAAAAACTGAAGTAAGTGAGGACACTGAAGTGTCTTCCATGTCAATGACATCCAAATCAGCAGGAAAGTCTAAGGCTTTGACGCAAATAGTCACGTTATCCAACATACCTATTAGTTGGATTGAAGATCCACCCGCTAAATGGATAGTCATGTCGGAATGTTTTAAAACATGATCATGCATAGATAAGAAAACGAACGATGACATGAGGTTTATGGATGCATTTAAGTCAAACATCTCATTCTCTACATGCAAACCTCTTATTGTGGAAGTAATACTCAATATACCAAGATCCCCACATTTCTGTGGTTTATTTATGTTACCTGCAAGGATACTCTCCTCTTCTTTTTCAAAAACTCATGCAATGTCGAATGGCTTGCTAGATTCTTCGACTTTTGGCTGGATTTTTTCTTTTTCCTTCAACTCTATTTTGGCTTTTATACGTTCGTCGGGCCGATCCTTGGTAAGGAAAATACACCTCTCTGGATATAATCTATAAAGAAATGGTGCCTTGTGCTGGATGGTATTGATCCGTCCTCCTTGCTTGGTACTCGTCTCGGCTTCCTCCTTCATAGATGATATGTTGACATGTGAAATAGCATTCATATGTGTGTTAGAGTTCGAGAATGGGTGGAATGGAAACTTTCCCTGGTTACTGGCTTGGCCTATTAAGCTAACATGTCAAATAACCTAGCCTGCAACTCATTTATTGAAGCTTCAGTCTTAGCCTTGCACTGTTACTATGATAGGATCAACTACTTCATCATCCAATCTGTGGTAGGTCCATGTGGATGAGGTGGTTCGCTCTATGCTGCTATCGACAATTATTGTCTTCTAGGCACAAAATTTTGGTAGTTATGATTCCTAGCAACAAAGTTGAAGTTAGGATTTCTATCTATTCATCCATAAAATTTACTATGCTGGCCTAATTGCCCTGCTGGTTGTCTTATAAACTGCCTTGCTGGCTTCACCTTGATAGTATCCTTGCTAAGTTAAGAACACTCGTCTATAAATTGACTCGACTCGGAGCAAATCGCACAGGCTTTTGCTTTGCCTTTCTCAACAATCATCCATTTAACCATATGCTTGAGTTCTAAGAACTCATCCATAAGTCTACGCTGGCCTAGCAGATACCGTAGCTCCTCGTCTCTCACTAGTCTATCCAAACTCATTAGCTTGGTTAGCTACCTTTTTTATGTATCCCCTAACTACAATCAGTATGATATCAGATAGACTACCATTGCACATGGTATCGACAAGCCTCTTCTCATTGTATGTGAACCCTTCATAAAAGCTTTCCATGAGAGATTTTTCGCTGAGACCAAGCTGAGGACATGCCCTGCACAATCTTTTGAATCACTTCTTGTACTATAACAGCAACTCATCATTCTTCATGATAATGTGGGATATCTCCCTCCTAATCTAAGTGATCCTTCCAACTAGCATATAGTCATCCTGAAACTTCTAATGTAGCTCATTCCAGTTTTTGATAGAACCGGCTGGTAAGCAGTGTAACCAGTCCAATGCAGCTTCCTTGAGACAAAATGGAAACGCCTTTAGTCTTACTAGATTAACATCAATTGTAGCATGCTCCATGCCTATTACTACTATTTCCAACTTAGTGAGGAACTTCTATGGATCCTTATTCTCTTTTGAATGAAAGTAAGGCAACTTATGTATCAGCACTAACTTTAGCTTGATCTGACCGATGGGAGCATGATACTCAATACATACTGGTAACGAGCCTCCTTGGTGTTGGTTCACTTCTTTGAAAGTGAGATCTTTTTCCTGCCTCAGGTCGTGCCTTCTATTATGCTGGTTGTTCTACCGAACAACCTGTATAATTGGAGGACTCCGATGTATCATATTGTCATCCATAATCACCCTTGACTATACCCTCCTTCTATTAGTTATATTCCTTATCCCTTAAGTCGGATCAATCATCTGATCGTAAAAAACCAATGAATATGCAGAAAATGAACATTTTTTATCTGCAACCATATAATGAAAATAAAAAACCTAAAAGAAAAAAATTAGCACCAATCCCCGGCAATGGCGCCAAGATTTGATGTCTCGTCATTCAGCACCAAAAATAGTCTTGTTTTCACCGATTACAATTAATTTCTAGTGAGGCAAGTATGAGGTCGATCCTATAAGGATTGGGATGTTTTTTATTTTAGGTTAAGGAAAAATAGAAGTTTTGAAAAAAAAGTAAACTAGTAAATCAAATGCAAACAAATTAAAAGACTTAAAATAGAATTCAATAAATAAAGACTCTAGACCAAGGCAGGATTGGACGTTTTAGGGAACTAATTCGATCGTCGATTTATCAAATGTTTATCTTATTACTGATTCTCGTAGATAGACTTATAGTGACTCTTGTCAACTTGTTCTCCTCATGTCAGTGGATGGAACTTGCCACACAATCACATACTAATTAGACTTGCAAAGCCTTCGGATATGTCGCAAGCTTTTAATAAACTAGCAGCATTAGCGCTTTATTAGAACACCTATCATTAATGGTATCTAGTGTCAAATTGTCAACGTATCATGTGTGGAAATTAAAATACACTGCCACCTATCTTATATCCTAAATGCGTAAGGACATAACGGTTGCCAACACATAAGGTATAATCTGCCACATAACATAAGCCCCCCTACAGATCGATGATAGGATCACTAGTAATAGTTTCTGACCATAATTTCCATGCACATGCACTTACACAACAAAAAAGAAGCAGCTCGAGGTATAAAATTGTAATAAGAAAACCTTAAAATAACAATGCAAATAAGAATATGAAAATCTGTAACAAATAAGTTAAAAATTGAAGCACATAAACCTCACGAATCTATGAATCCCTTGAACTCAAATACCTTGGCCTAGATGGTGGAACTTAGCCACTCATAATCCTAAATAAAAATCTAAAATTTTTTAAATTTACAAAATTTACAAAGATTCTTCGCACAAAACTTCAAAAGAAAAACCTACCACCAAACCTTCCTCTCTAGAACTCTCTATGGAATTCATAATCAAAAACTCTCGGTCTCTAGAACTCTCATTTTCATTCTGAGGTCTCATATATATATATATATATATAGTCGGAATATGATAGAACCATATGTAAATCGAAAACATTAAGAAACAATCGAATTAAAGTCAACATTACTCGGATCTTCCCAGAGCCGTATGTACAAAATGTTAAATAGCCTAGAAATCTCTAAAACATCAATGCGTTGCTCTGTTTGTGTATGATTTCATTCCGGTCAGCGCATACCCAAATCGTTATGAAGGCGCCAAGTTTTTTCTTGAGATACAAGCTTTGTCTTTCTCCAGGGTCCTCACGAGGCTTATTCTGCAATATCTCCAGTGAGCTTCTTTCAATCCAAACACATTAGGTACAGTAATTCCTTGGCAATTTAGCCTTATACTAAGATCTCTGATAAAGGCGCTATGCCTATTTTATGCTTTTTGACTAAATTTATTTCAAAATCGCTCTTTTTTGTACAAAAGCCTATTTTTTACCTGAAAATAGAAAAATAATGATTTAATAGTTTAAATGATAATAAAAGTAATGAAATCAGTTGTGAAATCATCCTAAAATATAGCACAAATGATGACTTATCAAACATTAAAGTTAAACATAAATAAGTAATAAAAATATCCCAAATATATTGTTCATCAGTATCAATGTATCTCTCATCTCCTAAAGGTCTAAAGAAATCCTAAGAATCTGACATCAGAACTACGCGTCATCATCATCATCAGCACCAGCATAGGATGGTGTCAAAGGACATTCCATCCTTATTCTCAACACCACAATTGGATCAAACTCGTAGTTTGGTGTTGTTGGAAAGTCAAAAAACCAATTAGTCGGTCTAATACAGTTGCTCCTCTCGTATATAGCTATGTCCCTCTAATGATCATCAAACAACTTGAAGTTCCGCCATTCGTTCAGTCAGTCTTGTATTTTCCTTTGCCCATATTGCTCATATAGTAATATGGCCTCTTGATACCGAGCCCTGTCCTCTTTGTATTGTCTCATGATCTCAGCAATTCACATCCTCTACTACCATGGAGTCAAGTCCTCTAGTGGTGGCACTGGTGGCGGTGGTGGAGGAGGTGGACCATTTGGTGATTTCAGTGTGATCATAAACTCCTCAGCAAATCCCTACTGACGCTCCTCCTCTTCTTGATATCGATCGTTTTCTAATTATTGGGCAAACTCTACTGTTGCTGCTGCGTGATCTTCTTGCTACTTGGCAAATAACTCCGCTTCATGTTTGTTTCCTTTGACTCTCTCCCTTTCATCCTCAGAGTCTTGATAACCAGTTGGTGGTTTCAGTGTGAGCATAAACTCCTCATCCATGGATGGTTAGGCCTCAATATCAAATTTTTCTTACTAAAGCATTCGCATTATGACCTTCAAGCATAACTAATTGACTAAAATTGGAAACAATAATTTGTTGTCTTTCTCCAACATGATGCGCTCCTTAAACTTTTGTAGATGCTCTAACTGACGTTGATCTCCATGTTCTTCATTATCTTAAAAAAATAAGACGCCTTTTGCTTGTTGATCCTGCCCTGCTGAGAGGCCGGGATATAATGAAGCAACAAGAAAGTGTTGCTACATCTAGTAGACTTTCCTCACGCTTTCTTCTTAATGTACTTTGGCACATTCTCAGCCCCATTACCCATCCTTGTTGTCCTCGGACAACCAATGCTTGCTCTATGGTTCTAAAAGGGTATATGTTATAAGGTTTCTCATATAGATTATCTGAAAAACTTTGGTCGGGTCCAACCATACTTTAGTGCTCTAACCCATATATAGTATTAATTTCACGGACATTAAAGCGAACAGACACCCCTCTCACCTTCCCTGGATTATTCTTCTAGCAAACTTAGTGTTCGTGTAAAATTCGTATACAATTTCACTAACTCCTTTAACTTTTTTCTCCCTAAGTCTTGAGGGAATTGCTCCTAATCTTGTTGTCTAATGAAGTTGTTTACTTTTTATCATACTTGGCTAGCTAATTAAAAACTCTCTCATAAATGAATTCCATATGCTCAATAACCTCATATCTATCTTTAACCTTTATACTAACAAAGTACTTATACTTAAATGGCATTAGCTCCTCCTCATTGAGATTTCCCAAGGATGATGCCTCAAAATCATTTGCTCTCACTTCACTTATTTGACTTTCTTGCCTCCTTGTTCTCGACATTTTCTTAAATTCACACAACTTAACAACAATGCAATACGTGTCTTAAGATTACCTAAAATCAAAATTTAATATAAGAAAGATAATTAAAATGCCAAATAATGCAAAAAACTTTTGCTAGGTCTTCATAAATTACATTGATGCCCAACATTCACATAAATTGAAATTCCTATCTAAAAACCTCATATCCAAAATTCATGCAATGTAATCAAAATTTCTCCAAATTTCATAGCATAACAAATAAAATTTTAAATTGACCTTAATGCCAAACTATTTTTCGCAGTAGAACATTCCTCCAAGCCTCTATCAATCCAAGCCCTATCACTTTGCTCATAAACTAAAATCCTAGTGCTCTTTTAAATCAAATCTCCAAATCAATGCCCTAGCTCTCCACTTGGTGCAAATACAAAATGCACTTTATCCTTTCACTCTCAATCACTAGGAACACTCTTTTCTCACTTAGAAATGATCAATCTTAGGTTTTAGAGGGATGTATGCTTGGTTGGTGGTGAATGGGATTGGTTTCAACTATGCATGACATGGTGAAATGGGGTTTCAAATCCCTTACAACAATGCTGGCGCCATCTCTTATAGTACATGGCGCCCTGACGACATCGACCTTCATGTGAGGGTTTTTATGCACTTGGTTGGCACCGTGCAGGCAATGTGCCTTGTACTCCACGACGCAGTGTGTTAACACACATGGCGCCGAATGTATGCCCATGTGATTTACATATTATTTTTAATTAATTCCTATTTGGCGCTCTCCCGACTTTGTGTATTACAAAATAAGATAGCATGACCGCGTGAAATCCATGTACATATAAAAAATTCCATAAAAACTTACCCATCGCTCGCCCTCGTACCTCACATTTGATTGTTTAAAGTCTCAGTATGAACTGAAACTTTCTTTTCAACTTCCTTAGAACCACATTGATAGTATTTCCTTTCGGTACTTGATTTTTCTTCCCCTTCTTGTAATTCTTCAAGGCATTGATTCTTTATTGCCTGAATCCTTCTATTTTATCTTGCCTCACTTTCATTCTTTTCTCATATATCACTCCATGCTTCCTCATGGCCAAAGTGTTGACTTTTTCTTGCTTGTACATCACTTGCTCTTGTCTTGGCTCATTCGTTTTCGTAATGCTTATCATGTAAATAACACTAACATTTTCCTTAAGATTTGAAATAGTGTTACTTGGAAACTATCCAACCTTACTTTAATTTAAGGCAATGGCTAACTTACCAATCTGACTTCCAAAGTTCTTGATGGATAGTGATCTCTCATCATCGATTCTCTTCATTTCTTGCTTCACATTTTCCATTACTTTTTCGTGCTTTCCACGGAATTCCATATCGCTCATGTCCATTGTGTGCAATAACTTCTCAATTGACTTTAACCCTTGTTGGATTTATTGATCAAAGCCTAGAGGTAACTTCATTGCATTATCAAGATTTCCATGTGAGAATTCGGGGTTGTTGTTGTTGTATCCTTGATAAAACATTTAAGGCGCCATTCCTCTCGGCCAGAAGTTTTTTCCGTAGCTCTGGTTATTCATGAAGTTTACATCTTCATACTCCATTCCTTGATGCTTTTCCATTTGATTAACCACAATAGCATGGTGATTATGGGTTGTTGTATTGGTTTCACTCGTGGATTTTGTTGTCCCATTCGAAGCTTCGCCATTTAATTGTTCAGGTTGGATAGTTGTGCCATGATCACAACTTACAAATCAATCTCATATAAGCCCGGTAGTTTCCTCATCGTTGAACGATTACCAGCTATAGAGTTTTAAGACTTAAGATCTAAGAGATACAATGCTTCATCCTCATCCTTAGCTAGTAGAGAACTACCTTGTGCGACATCTACTTGTGCTTTATGTTGTGGTTTATCCCATAGTATAAAATCTGGAGTGGTGCTCATTTCATGTATCCTTATCTTGGACATCTCCTTATCATCTCCTTGAATCTTTCCCAATCTACGCCAAGAGACTCAAGATCTTCCTACTTGAATTGATTGATTTTCTACTTCCTTACACTGACCTTCAATGTGGGAAAAAACTTGTTTTGAAACCTTTCATTTATTTTTGCCTATGAGGTCATACTCCCTGCGTTCAATCCCTTAAACCAGGATTTGGCTTTTACGCACAATCAGAATAGGAAAGGTCTCATCCTAATCACCTCATTTGTAACTCCAGTAATGTGCATGGTGCCGCACTTCTCTAATAAATTATCTACACGTACAACTGGATCTTCATTAATGAGCCCGTTGAATAAGCTATTTTGCACCATGTTAATTCAAGACAGTCTCGTTTCAAACTCGATGGTGTTAGATGGAAGCCTCATCATTCCGTTGCAAGTTTTTTGAACTTCAGGCTTGAAATAGTCACAATGGAATTTGTGTCCTTCCACTCTTTCCTGCATAACCAGATTACCATTAGATTTTCTATTCCCTTGGCCCTATTGTTGGTTTCTTGCTTGATCCTTAATCATCGTGACGCCATTATTTTTCTTTCCTTTATTGGTTCTGTTAATTTTAAGGTCGTAAGGAAATCCTCAATTTAGTAATTTTGACTAGGTACTACGCATGCACTAATTTTCCCTAAGAAGAAAATACAAAAGATCAAGTGTAGTTGTCAAACTTGAAACCTAAACCTTTTATTTTTTTATTAATTTGAAAGTAAATTACTTAAATTAAAACTCAACAAATTCTCAAACTAAGTCTAAGTGGCTTCCAATCCTCGACAACGGCGAAAAGAATTTGATCCTTGCCACAAGTATAACGGCTCAATTATAGTAATAGTGTGACCAGCTTATGTTGATTACGCATATCGTCTTCAAGGAAAGGTGTATGCACTCAGTATGTACCTAGTCAAAATTACTAAAATGCTAAAGAAATCCTTTTTAATTGGTTTTTATAACTAAACAACTTTAATCTAACAAAACAATATAAATTACTTTGAACTCTTATATTAAGAATATCTTAGTTCACTGCTTCACCAAGGTAATGAAGCACTATGCTTTTCAACCTACTTTATCATCTTTATTATATGTGTGTTGAATGCTTAGTTAAAATAGACAGATTTCCTTCAAATCCACTTCAACCCTTTGTCGTGACAGAAAAGATTCTAATGTGTAAACTTGAGACCCAGCTATTGGTGTGAATAACGTAAACTCCACATTGCTTTAATGTTCCAAATCTTTAAATTCATAACTAATTAAGTTTACTATCCATGCCTCCTTAATCAACAACAATATCTCGATGTTGTATATTTTACGCTTGTAACGTCCATATTCGGCTTAAAAGATTAAGTGGCTATTATAACTTCTAAAACCTAATTTCAACAATCACGTGATTAACATGTTCATAGCATTACGCTCATAATTAATACAAATTCTAACCATTGCATTTTTTACTGATTATAACCATTTCAAGTTTTTAACATAACATTCATACCATAGGATGCATTGGTCCCTAAGGTTAATGAACTACCCATACTTTATTGAAACAAACATGCACATAGTGGTTTTCATTGAAATCAGATATATAATCAAATGCTTCATATAAATTAATAAAAACAATACCTGAATCACTACACGTGAGTCTTCAGTGTCTTCTCTTCCACGAATCATCTTAATACTTAAGAACAAAGTAAACCTATGCTAACTATTGCTAATGGTGGCTAATCTATGGTAATTGGTGAAATTACCACGTTCTAATATCTATTTATTATTTTAAGAAACATTTTTAAAACAATTAGAAACCTTACTAGGCAATTTAACAAAAAATATAACTCTAATTTTTTTTTCTGTAGTCTCAACAATGTCTATAAGTGGTTCAGTGTTGTGTTCACAAACCCACGACATCGTGATAGCTTCTATCACTTTTGTTTGCTATTTTTCCATTCAGTGGTCTCGGCGCTGTGCATGTCTTTCCTTGGGGTCGTCGCCTTTGTCTCCACGGCGTCATGACTGCGTCGGACATCTTGCCTCACTTTCTTCTCTTCCTTGGTCTCCCACAGCACCACACATCTTAGCCACGACGTTAATCTCTATTATATGTTCTTTAGCTCTGTTTCTTCACGAATTCACCCATTTACCTCCTTTGTGCCTTGTATACCTGAAAATACATAAATACCATCAATTGGAGCTCATTTAGAGATATGTATACTAATTATACCACCAAATTAATTGTATATTTAATTCTAAATAATCACTTATTAGATGTTTGACATTTTCGTAGTTATTTAAGCTTTATTTCTATGAACTGTTATGTTTGAGTTTATGCAGTTATCATGTTATATTATATATGTTTGTGTTTTTAGTGTTTTTATGTTTCGAGCTTATTTTTAAATCTTGAGGACATGTTTTGGTTTAAGTTTGGGGGCATTAACACTATGGATAGTGGTATGAAAGGATGAATCAAGGGTAAACACTGCAGGTATGATTGTAAAATTTTATTTTTTTCAAGCAATTAAAGAGGACGAATGGTAGTGTATTTGTTTAGTTCTTTTTCATTTACTTTTTATTTAAATGTGTATTCGTAGTTCATATTAGGTTATATAGACTAGTATAGTAATAAATGAGTAAATCATTTGCAAAGTTCATTCCTTTGATTGAGGATGAATAATTAAGAATACAAGTATCAATTGCTATGAAACTCTTGAGAATGTTATAATTTTTGAAGAAAATAAGAATTGTAGCAAACAACGATCTGATTTCATTATTAGAGACTTAGAGTTAGGGAAGACCATGAACTTGAAACCAAAGTAAGAAGAACCTAACACTTGTTGTGAAAAAGTTAGATCTTTAAAGAATTATATAATAAGTATGAGTCTTACTTGAGTATAACGTAAATAAAAACTTAGTACTAAAAGGGAAAGAGATAGGCATGGTGTTTGATGAAAAGTTGAAATTAAAATTTGCTTAATAAAAGTGAAAGTGAGAAGTTCTAACTAGAGTCATAAAATTAGAGTCCTACAAGTTCTACATGAAAAGGGGCAAAGAACTCGATGGTTGAAAAAATTAAGAGAAAGTTGAATCCAAGGGAAAAAGCGCAGGGACCATACAACAAAAAACTATTAGGAGAAAAGAAATGAGAGATATATATATAAAGTAAGGCGGAAGTTAAATAAAAATCTTCAAATGAAAATATTTAGTTTGAGTACAAGTAACTTAGTTGAGTTAAGTTTTCCTTCCAACTAATTGAAGTCCTATAGACTCTTCTAGTATTAAAGTTTACAAAAATAGTAGGATATATGCTTATTCATGAATTATTAAGCTTAATGAGAAATCATAAGATTGTACACTTGTTGCTTTAGTGTGGAGGTGAAATAAACTTGTAAGTGCGAGTGTTTTGGTTGTGAACTACTTGTGAGTTTTGAAAGTAAATTATATGTTTTGTTAGAACCTCGTGTTATGAAAGTATTAGTTTTTATAAAAAAAAATCTTGAGTGGATTATTATTTTGAAACTTATTTGATTTAATTGATACTCCATGAACTATGTAAAATGTCTGAGGACTAAAAGTAGTATTAGTATTTGTACTTTGTAGAATACAATTTTGCTCAGAACGTGCAAAATCCTATGTTTGGGGTGTATTTGTTAATTATTTAATTAGACTTATATATAGGACTATTTTAGTAGTATAATTGGTATAATATCTCAGAATGAGCTCTAATTGATTGTATTTATGTCTTTTCAGTTCTATAAGGCATAAAAGAGACCAATGAGTGATTTTATGAAGAAATGAGGAGAAAAAGCACAAAACCATACTTGACGCCGTGGAGGACATACTTAACACTGTGGGAAGTGAACATAAGGCATGGAGAAGGTGTAGAGACAAAAGGAAGAGATGTAGGAGAGTTGAGGCAGTAGTAGCATTGTGGGTTAACATTCATGGCACCGGATAGTTACATAGGGGGCTACGAGTCTACCGAGAAGAAAAACACACATACAAGGTTAACGCTATGGTGTCGTTGTCATTTTACACAGGGAGCGTGGATTCACTTACAGATAACGTCAAGATAGAAAATAGAAAATTTTACAATTCTAGTTTGCTTGGAATTGTTAATTAAGGTTTCTAATTGTACTTTTAGTATTCTTAGGAGTATAAATAGGTATTAGAACATTGTAAACTCATCAAGGAGCATATAACACAAGAGCATAAAGTAGTTTACATTAGATTTGAGTATTGAGAAGTGTTTTAAAATAGATACATTGAAGATTCCAATTTTTGTGATTCGACATTGTTTTTTGATTTAACGAAATTTTATTGAATTCAATCTAAGATTGCAATGAATACCATAATTTGTGTATTTTTGATGATAATGTGTGAGTAGTCTATTTATGTTAGGGATCAGTGGATCCTATGGTATTAATATTATACAAAGAAGCATGAATTGATTATAATATTTAGAAGTGAAATGGTTAGAATATGTATTTTACTCTATGCAAAATGCTACGAACATCTTGATCACATGTTTGTTAATTAGGAGTTTTAGAAGTTACCATGGCCATTGAAGCTCTTAAGCAAGATATGCACAATACAACAGTAAAATATAAAAGGTCGATAGATAGTTGTTGATTAGGGAGACATGGATAGCAAACTGTTGGGTATCGAGGATCAAGTTCAGCGATAGTTTTCAAAACCTTTTCGAATATCACCGAACTAAGATCCTACCGATTCCATTAAACTGATGTACCAATAGAGAAAAGCCATACTTTAACAAGAACAACTCCATGTCTACCTTTTTTGATGTTGATCGATTCCTTCAAGATGATGCCACAGACGAACATCCTCTTTTAAAAATTCATACATGAACGGACGATCACGATCCGAAGTGCTAGCCCCAAAAATTCTAGGACGAAAAATTCTTACAAAAACTGTATATAAAACTCTCTACAACAACTGTAATCGTAATGGCTAAATTACAGTACATTAAGTTGAGTTGTAAAAGTATTTCATCTCCTAGTCACACTCCAAATAGAGTCTTAGATAAAGTCCAACTCTAAAAAGGATTGAGTCATAGATAATCTACAATTACTAATCCAAAGCAAGAGTTGTAATTTTTCTAAAACTCAAATAAGAATTAATGTCATACTATAATTCTATTTAGAGTCCTATACAAAATAGGATTTACCAAGAGACATAATTTCTTGTCACACTAGAAATGTTGTAGAGTTTCAAAACCTAGTCGAACTAGGAAACTTAATGAGAATCTTCAAAATGAATTTTATCAAATAAAATTCATCAACCTAGATAATATTAAACAGTGCAAATTCATTCTTTGTGCGTGACCCAATAGATTCATACAACATTGGTAGTGAACTAAAATCCATTTTCGGCACACAAATCATAAGCAGCCTCTAGCAAGACATTATGAGTACCCAAGTTGCATGAAGATCAATAAATGGATATTACCTAATAGAAAGTGTATTTCATATCTTTTTGTCATGCGATATCATTTGATTAAACATAAGGCATGAAACATCAACCATAAAGTTCAATCTACTAGTATCGATCTCCGATTAGACATAAATTGTCATGTGACATTGATCCAGTCAATACACTAGACATGTATATTTATCAGTCTAACATATTGAGGGGCCCAATAGATATCTCTCTTTAAAAGAGTGGGACAAATTCCATTGATCACACAAAATCTACACATTTGTCGGACCATGACCAATCAAAACTTTTATAATCATCTAGTTAAGGACGACGCTTAATTGTATCAAATCATTGTGTTCCTAATGTTGGAGTGTCTCGTGATCTCAAGTCAAAGGACTAAATGATATAACTATCATTAAAAGCACTCATGACATTGACCATGTAGCATTTTGATAGCGGGTTGGTCCAACATTTGTTCCCAATAGATACCCATGTTCTTGATTTTTATCTGTATATACATAATCATCACATGACTAGCAATCAAGACTCATACTAGTTTTAATTTATTATTGTTCCCATAATAATAACTGACTCTGGTCGTTTAGAATAATAAAGTAATCATCCATGGAAACTATTAGAAAAGAAAAATGCATCTACCTATAATGGTTAAACAACTTTTACAGAATTGGCCTTAGGCACATATCCCAACATCTCCCACTAGCACTAGGTCAATCCTACATGTATTCAATACTACATGACCTTATTGCGTTCTCAGTGGTAGAACGTTTGTAATTCATTATAAAATGAACAATTTCATTCTATGAATAACAAAATTTGTCCTTTAGAGCTTTTACTTAGAACTAAGCAAAAAATCTAGCTCACTATTAAGGTTTCTGTGTCTGACACAAAACCTTTTGGTAGCTTTTAACTTCCCTCTATCTTTCTTTACTAAGTTCCTTTATGTTATGAACTATTAAATATATGTCAAAGGCCCCTCCTTTTTTTAATATTTTATCTTACAGTTTTAAAAATCATATGCAACTATAAACATATTCCTCCATGTTTTTAATATTACATAGTTCAAAATTATTTTCATGAATTATAGATAAATCTACTTCCAGCTTTTGGCACATGAAGATTCAAGCCGTTTGAGATAATCAATATAGTCCTTTCATGTTACAAACATAAAGTCTTCTTAATAGGTTCTCAACCATTATACAAGAATCTAGGAATTTTGTAATATTATAATATTCCCGTGTGACTTACTGTGGAAGCATTTTCTTTCATTGTCACTGTCATGTCATTAGTTTCTACTGTTCGAATTCTTTCCTAAAGTATGGTTTTATATTTGCTAACATGACATATAATCCTTGTACTAATAGATGGTAGTTTAAAAAGAACCATTATTCTAAGACATAAATCCTTGTTGTTATGGTTGATAACAGTTATCAATTTTTCAATCAGAACAAGGAAATTAGTCTTTGAAATTATTTACCTTTATCAATGATTGATCACAATTATTTTGGATTAGTATTATAAGGATTCTAATATCTACACCTAGAAGATTATGCAGAAGAATTTATTAATGAGTAATTAAACTCCCAATAAATCAATAACCCTTGTATGTATTAATTTAGTGGTCTAAATCCATATTTCATTTAATCTTGAGATAGCTAGGGTATGACACTCAAAATCAAGTTATTTAGGTTGGTAACCTTTACCAATTGCATCACATGCAAATTTTAGGTTCTTTATGAGACCTAGACATCATATGTCACAACATGTTATTTCTCATCTATACCTAAAGCCAAAAACCATTTTGATAGCTTTATTAAGTTAAACCAATTCAAAACATCCAGGTAACCATTACCCGGATTGCCTCACCAAGATAACACAATATACCCTGCGGAGGCAGAACCATATTAATGTGCTCGAGACCTTGACAAGTGTTTTAAAATTAGGTGTCATTGATTTAAAATTTAAAGAGGGATTTTAATATAGCTTTTGTGATAATTTTATGTATTTTATGATTATTATTTCTTGCATCTATTTTATCATGAATATCCTATAAATACCAAAATGCAAAGAATAATGATCATAAATAAAATAAGAAACAATTTTTCATAAAGGTAAAGTACCATAAAACAAATTGAAGAATTTAAATATTATTCATTAATTGAAAAGCTTTCTTACGCCCCGAGAAGTTAGTCTATGGTCTACTAATCAATTAGTGGACTGGGTGCAAAGGAACACCGCACCTTTACGTGTCCTAGGGGTAGAGCCAAAATGTTATAAGTGATTCATTTAATTAAAACAATTTCAATTAAAATAAGACATTCAATAATTAATTATTTAGGTCACCCTATAAAGTTAATCCAGTCAATTAAGGTATATCTAAAACTAATTTGATATACCTATTTAATCATGTTCTTAAATTTTATTTTAATTTTTTTAACCATATATGACAATTTTTAATCAGTCCTATTGACCAAAATTAACCCGCAATAATAAGTTAAATAACCAATTAATATCATTTGATGATAATCGCACAAAAAATTAGCTAGAGGCACAAATAAAAAGCAATTTTTCATTAACTTCTAATTACTGGGGCACATTATCACAAATATTTTATTATTTAGGAGTTGCTCTAAGAAGGCCTAGCTAGTTGCCTCTCTTTCCAGCAGAAGCGTGTTTTGTAACTTTTAATGTTCCTCTGAGCTCAGCATGAACAAGAGGGAAAAAAGAGTGCAAGACATCAATGATTAACGGTCTATTACTTAGTTCAGGTTGCGCACAAAACACAGTAACGATAGCAACTTGATACTAGTGCTTCAGATCCATTGTATTTCTTATCATATGATCCATAATCTTTGGGAGCTTTGATCTATCTTTGAGTTGAGGCATATCCCATGTGAGTTTAGGCATATACAAGACTTTCAAAGCTTGCACCCATTAAAAACTCTAATCTAAACATCCGTGTGAGAGATTGTTTTAGCGTCATACGCTTAATGGGTGATTGTTCAAAAAGAGTGACAAAATCACTTTTAACGGTATTTATATACCAAAGTGTGATTAATGGGTGATTGTTCAAATTGTGACCAAAGCACTTTAATGGTATTCATATCCCATTAAAGGTTTAATAACAAATATTTATCCACAATGTTTGCATGTTCAACCAAGAACATATTTTAATATCTTGGTTTACTATCGATTTGACATTAATTTTATTATATAATAAAAAATGATTGTACATCACATATGTCGAGAAAGCAATTAGAGAAATTTAATGGAATTGAACAAAAAAAGGCTCTGATACTAGTGCTGGGTTTTGGAGATCAAGTGCAGCGAAAGTTTTGAAAACCTTTTCGAATATCCCCGAACTAAGATCCTATCGATTCCATTAAAATGATGTACCAATAAAGAAAAACCATACCTTAACAAGAACGACTCCATGTCTGCCTTGTTTGGTGTTGATCGATTCCTTCAAGACGCTACAGAGACGAACATCCTCTATCAGTAATCCAGACACGAACGGACAATCACGATCCAGAGTGCTAGCCCCAAAAATCCGAGCATAAAAAGTTCTCACAAAAACTCTATAAAATTTGCTATAACAAACGCGACCTTAATGTATTATTTATAGTACAATAGGTCGAGTTGTAAAAGAACTTTATCTCTTAGTAACACACCAAATAGAGTCTTAAATAAAGTCCAACACTAAAAAAGATAGAGTCATAGATAATCTTCAATTACTAATCCTACAAAAGTTGTAATTTATCTAAAACTCAAATAAGAATCAAAGTCATACTATAATTCTATTTAGAGTCCTATACAAAATAGGATTTACCAAGAGAAAAAATTTCTAGTCACACCAGAAATGTAGTAGAGTTTTAAATCCTAGTCAAACTAGGACACTTAATGGAAATCTTCAAAATGAATTTTATCAAATATAATTCATCAACATAGAAAATATTAAATCGCGTAAATCCATTCATTATGTGCAGCCCAATAGGTTCATACAACGTTGGAAGTGAACCAAAATCCTTTTTCGGCATACAAATCTTAAGCGGCCTCTAGCAAGACATTTTGACTACCTAAGTTGCGCGAAGATCAATAAATCGATACAACCTAATAGACAGTGTATATCATATCGCTTTGTCATGTAATATGTTTTGATTGAATATAGCATGTGGAATGTCACCTTTATAGTTCAATCTATTAGTCTCGATCTCCGAGTAAACTGAGATTATCAAGTGACATTGATACAATCAATTCATTATAGATGGTCATTTATTCGTCTAACATATCGAGGGGCCCTATATATATCTCTCTTTAAAAAAGAGGGACAAACTCCATCTTGATTACACAACATCTACACATTAGTCAGACCATGACCCATCATAACTTTTATAATCATCCAGTTAAAGATGACGCTTAATTGTGTTAAATCATTGTGTTCATAACGTTGGATTCTTTGGGGATTTCAAGTCAAAGGACTAAATGATATCACTATTATGAGAAGCAATTATGACATTGACCATGTAGCATTCCCATACCGGATTGGTCCAGCATCTGTTCCCAATAGATACCCATGTTCTTTATCAGTATCCATATACACATAATCGTTACAGGACTATCAATCAAGACTCATACTAGTCTTAATTTATTATTGTTCCCATAATAATAACTGACTAGGGACATTTAGAATAATACAATAATTATCCATGGATACTATTATAAAAGAAACATGCATCTATTTATAATAGTTAAACAACGTTTACAGAATTGTCCTATGGCACATACCCCAACATAAACTTAAGTGTTTATGAGTCTAAAGATTTGACACTTAATGTTATGTGAGACTTACGTTATTCACACCGATAAGCGGAGCTCTAGTTTATACATTAGGATTTTTTCACCACGACAGTGGGTTGAATTGAATATTAAGGAAATATGTATATTCTAATTATGTATTGCACACACATAAGAAAGATGAATGAAATTGAGACGGAAAGCATAGTAAATCATTATCAAGGTGAAGCTGTGAACTAAGAGTTTTCTCAATATAAGAATACAAGTTAATTTATATTAATTCTTTAGAATAGAGAAGTTTAGTTTAAATCAAAACAAAAGAAATCTTCATTATAATATAATGAACTTAACTAAATTGTCGTGTCCCTATAAACCTTTTGTAGAGGAATGATATCCATAATCAACCTTTGTCGATCACATTATTACTACAATTGAACCGTTATACTTGCAGTTATGATCAAAAACCCAGCATAGGATACCATGTATATTGAGGCAATAAGAACATGTAAAAATAGTGAACATACATGAATCCATGTCTAAAGTCTCCCTACATAACCCAAAAGTAATAGGGTTTTGTTACATTTAATAACTCTGATATAGTTTGGTATCAGAGACTGGTCAGATCTTACTCCAAAGCTTAAGGTAATTAACTTTGATATAGTGTAGTATTAGAGTTTACTTGAGAGAATAACCTTATTACTTGGAAACAAGTTATAATTAAGATACAGTTAGGTATTGATGTTTAAGGTTATTGCCTTTGACATACCTTGGTACCATACCCTAAGTTTACTGACTCTAATAGTTGTCTCGAGTTAAGTAGAAGCTTAGGATATAATAAACGGTTTTTATCATGATTTTGAGGGGTAATCAAAAGATAAAAGACAAAGATATATTATTTGTTGTACTTTATTATATCTACGAGGTAGAGATAAGAGTTATGTTTTTCCCGAATAGTGATAAGATGGTTGAAGTCCATCGATTTCTTATGATATGAGAAAACATTGAAGGTAAAGGTTCAAGAGAACCTTAACTCTGAAGAGTTTGAAAAAGGAAAGACATAAGGAAAGTTTGCAAAGATGAAATTTAAATCTTCTCCTAGTAAATATCTTCAGTGATTTTTGTCCTCACTGATATTATTAGATAAATAATAGTCAGTGAAGAAATATATATTGGATCTAGACCTTGAGAAATATTAGGAGAATGGGATTTATTAAGCAATGGAATATTGAATAACTTTGGATGGAACTCAAAAATAGTAAGCCACTTTGAGATATAATTTAATACTATTATTGAGACTAGTTTAGAATTAATAGAAGTTATTCAGTAAATAAATTAGTGGCTATTGATAAAGCCTATTTGAAGTTAGTAAACCACAAATGTAATTATACTTCATAAGTTGTTATGAAGAAAAAATACCAAATATAGTATTAATTCATATTGGAATGACAAAAAAATTGTCGGGTAATGAAAGGTGAAATTAAAAATTTATAATTGTAAAATTGTTTAATCCTGAACATAGCAGTGAGTTGGTAAGAAATCCTAGTATGATGTTTTAAACTATTATGGTCTAAATTAAGGAGAATGAGTTATCAATGAATCTAAGAATTTGATGAATCCTAAGAATAATTACTGATGAGTACGAATGAATATTTATTGCTTAAGATTGATAACTCCTTCAGGCAATAAGGTGTAATCAATTGTTCTTAAGAGTTAGTTGGGATTTGGCAGTCATAGTGATCTTATCAGAGTTAAGTATATATTTAAATAATGATTTTCATGCGATTGCTGGATCATTTTAAGTGGGTTGTGGAAACCATTAAAAATTACTAGAATTCTTGTTATGTTCATGAATGAAGGGTGTTGAGTTTTAAAACCTTATTCTAATTAAGTTATTATTGTGTTATTAATAATAACATGAAATCTTTGAAGACTTAGAAGATGCACAAGCATTACCATGCAAAATTTCAAATTATGGCAGTAAATTGGTTCTGACCTAATTTTGCAAGTGTCAGTACTAAGTTTCAAAAGTAATTAACATGTATGAGTGTTGAATATTAATATCGAATCAAGCGATTTGATTGGGAGAAAGACAATATGAGATTGTCATATATTCAACACAAAGGTAAAAAGAAAATTAATCTTGAAATAATTGAATATTATGAATGATTGATCCAGGGATCTTTAGAATTGTTTGGTAATTTATTCAGTTAACTAAACTATGAAAATTGTCTAAACTAAAATTAGATACAAGGATACCTTTGAGGAATTTCAAGTATAGTTTAATTACAATATTCGTTTGATTGTGCTAGAACTATAGAAGAAGTTAGAGGTTGATCATAAGGCTTCTTGTCCAGATACGAATGTGTGTTGACGTAATAAAGCAAATTTGTAGCTTATACTTTTATATATATATATAGTTCAAGACATTTGAAGAGAACATTTGGAGATTGATAATTTAAAGATAACTAATTTGGTTGTCATACCAAATATGGAAAGGCATCACTTGTAAACAAGAGGAAATGTATAATGAGAGTCTTTTAAACATTTTTAAAGATTATTGAGAATCTTAGAAGACTCAATAAAAAACAAGCTCGAGCTAAAAAGACCATTGGATTGGTATAAGTAGTGAATTTAGAAACTATAGAAGTTTTAAAAATGGAATTATTAGAGTGATAGAAATAGAAGTTGAGATTGATACCTTGAGTTTCCTAAATGTTAGGAATTCACTCTGAAACATCACTCAGGAAAAGGTGATTGTGTTGACAATGCCTTTAAAAAAGAAAGGGACAGTGGACGTAGTTACAATAAAAGTTGCTCAATAATATCTCTTGAATGAGATATGTAATGATGAACAATTGAAGTCCTATAAAGGCACAACATCAACTAAGTATTCTAGATTGGTAAATATAAGTATGTTTTTTGGGCTTAGATTGTAACTGAGCTAATAATGATTGATTGAGTGATGAATCATTGGAAAAATTAATTGAGATTATCTAGCAGGTCAAGGTTTGACTACTAGTTATTAATATTCTATATTGGTATGGATAATCTCAAATCAAAATATTGACCATGTAAAGAAAGTTCTTGGATCTCAAATAAAAAGTGAAGCAAGAATGTTGTGGGAATCTCATATATTTCATTAAAAGATTCATTCAGGAGAAATCCAAAATCATTATGATAAGAATGAGTTATTAGTGACCTGGAATGAAAATTGACACTAAAGAAATATTAGATATATCAGCAAGTGGAAGCCGAGTGTTATTAACTGGAGGGATAAGTGCTTTTATGTCATGAGTTTTATCATTAAAAATGCATTACTCTACACTAATTGAAATTGCATAAAGTTATTCTGTGTGCGACCCAATATGTTCATGACACGTTGGTAGTGAACCAAAACCATTTTGGTATACAAATCATAAGCGGTCTCTGGCAAGGTATTATGACTACCCAAGTAACATAAATATCAAAATCGACATAACCTAAGAAATAACATATATCATATCATTTTGATGTGCAATATCTTTTAATTAAACATAAGGCATGGAAAATCACCTTAATGTTCAATCGTCCCAATTTCGATCTTTAGATAAACAGAAAACATCCAAGTGACATAGATTATATAAATTCAAATGGACTTGGCCATTATAAGTCTTTCATATTGAGGGATCCATTGATATTTCTCTATACGAGAGTAACAAATTTTATCTTGATTACAAACCCTCACATACTATTCACAAGGTAACAAATTACAATTTTTATAATCGTCCGCTTAAAGATATCGTTTGATTGTGTTAAATTAGCATGCTTCTAATATTGAAGTTTATGATCATCTCAAGTCGAAGGACTAAATAATATATCTATCATGAGTAATACCTATAACTTAATCCATGTGGTGTTCTCATAGCGGGTCGGTCTACTACCTTGTTCCATTACAAGTACTCATGATTTAGATTCATATCTCTATATGAATGATCATCACAGAACCATTAATCAAGATTCGCACTAGTCTTAATTCATTATAGTTCCCAATATAATGACCAACTTGAGACATTTAGGATATTTCGACAAATACCAATGGATCATATTATAAGGTAAACATGCAATCACTTATAATGAAATAGCAAATGAAAACCTCTATTTTATTAACTAAAATTATAAGATAAATAATGTTTGTTGATTGGCCTAGGGCAGATGCCCCAACATGGCATCCTTATTAGACTCGATGGATGTCTTAAATTTAAATTTTGGGACGAAATTTTCATTAATTGGGAAGATTTGTGACGACCCAAATTAATTAAATCAGATTAAGCTCTAATATGAAAATTAGTGACTCATGATTCAGATTTGACGTGTAAACTCGATATATGAAACACTTAGCTAGCTTAGTTGATTTCGTTATAAATACTAATGATAGATCCTAAGCTATGGTTATAAAAAAAAAAATTTGAATGCCTAAGTAACAAAATAAATAATATAATGCCTATGGTGCCTCTAGATGCATGTGAGTGAGGGGCTCCGAGTATCATGTAGTCAAGGACCTAGTCGGGTATATCGAAGTAATTAAATAAATCTATAAGAGTTTGCTTTATCTAATTTTCAAATATGCCTATAGTGAGTTTTCGGGCTAATACCAAGTTATTAGATATGACTATGGTTAGAAAATGTGGAATAAGAGACCATAAACCATGTATTAAGTTACACCAACATAAAATTAGAGCCCTCGATGTGGATCAAGATGGAGAATTCAGCATGGATGAGTGGCTTGATGGTTATACAAATTTTTGGTCAAGGAATTAATCAAGGAGGTGGTCCTAACATCAGGGAATCTAGTTTAGGAGATCAATCAAGGAGGTCTTAACCCTAGCTATGAAATCGCACCTAAGAGGGGGTGAATTGGGTGTACCGAGGGATTATCGCCTTTTTACAACTTTTAGTCAATTAATGATGCTAAAGCCCACACAAGCAATAAATGCCAAATTAATGTTAATGTGAAGGAGGTAAAAGAGAAGGAAATGAGACACAAGATTTATAGAAGTTTGATCCAACCGATCTACATCCACTAGCAAACCTTTCAGGTTAGGATTATCAAACCCCCACTTATATTGCCAATAAGTGATACAACCTAAGCTTACAAGCCTAGAATGCCTAATTACAAATTAGGTATTTCCACCTAGCCTCAACTTATATTTTTGCCTAGCCTTAACTAGGTTGTCCCTTGACTTAGATCCCGCTAAGTCTCATAATCAATAGCTTACAATAAAGATTAATGATTACAATGAATTTTTCCTTACAAAGTAAAGCGATAATAAGTCCAATCCTTACAGGCTTCCTAGAGTTAAACTACTCTAATGAATGTAAGTATGGACACACTAAGATGCCAATATAATCGGAGAGTATGCGCAAATCTTTGTCAAGAAACAGGCAAATTGAAATCGATTAAATCAAGCACAATTTCATATTAAGTAGACAAGTGGTTTTGTTGAAAATCAAGATTAAGATCAACAACTTATTCAAAGTAATCCAAGGTCACGAGATCAAGTTTAAGTGCAAAAATTATAAGACAAATGTTTTTAACAAAACTACAAATAATTTCTACATATAATCCAATTAAATAGTATAGTTTAAGCACAAATAGAGTAGGAAGTCAAGAGATCCTACTGCCCCAAGTATGAGATTTGGAAATTTTATTTGGAGTGTGGGTTGCAAGGCTTCAATCAATTCTCTAGTATCAATTTCTAGAGCAAATCAATATCCTTCAAAGATTCCAAGTGTTTGTGAGAACAAGTTCACAAATTTGAGTGCTAACTTGGGTTTTAGAGAGTATGAGATCAAAGTTGTCAAATATGTCTTCTTCTTAGTTTGTTTTGGTTATCATGCCCTAATACGGAGTTGGTGACCATTCTGTTGATCTAATGGTCAAAAGTGATCCCCAAATTCAGATTAAAGGTAAAGATTCAACTTTTTCAAACAACTATCAGAACTCTTCATAGTGCGCTTGATAGCCTGGATAGGCCGCTATTTGCAGGTAACGCGCTATCATGTTTGCCTAGCGTACTAGGGACTGGGCTTCAAAACAATTTCATTGTTGGTTTTTCAAATGACTCCCTATTGGTCATACGACTCTATTACACCTTTGAAAACACTTCACACATATTTAGTACGGTCTATAAAACACATTTGGACATCTCGAATGATATCACAAACCCAGAAATCAAGAATCTTAGTTTCATGAAATATATAGGGGCTTTCCTACAAATATTTTAGATGAAAATCCAAAAGTTGTCCAAACAAGAATTGGTGCATTCAAAAACAATTTCAACAGTTTGTACACCTCAAACATATGCTTGAAAACATGTTTGTAAGATTTTAAATCATTTTGAAACTCGTGGAATTGTAAATCATAAAATTCATGAGTTTAAGTACTTTGAGAATCATGATTCATGTAATACATGGTTTTAATATATATTGGGTTGCAGGAATGGAACATGTATACCTTACTTAAGTTGTACAATTGATAGCTTTGGCTTTCCAATCCTTGTATCCTTGTATGAGTCGAGTCATTCGTCCGGCTTCATTTTGCCAATTTGACTTGAACTTGTAAAACCTCAACTTTAAACTCAACTTTCCTTGTTAACTTAAGATTCCTAACTAAGGTTGATGTTTCGAAACATTTAAGTAAACTTGTTAGAATCATTTCACTTTGTTTGTTTCCATCAAAATCTCAGGTGGACTATGTGTCAAAGCACATAGACCAACAGTCTCCTCCTTTTTTATGATAACAAACATCATGAACTTGACAAACAAAATATAGATACTACAAAATATCGAGTTCATAAATTTCAAGTACAAAGGCAGTAATTCTTCATTTTTGATAGTATCAAAAATCGAAAATGGAATGTCTCCACTATCAATATGCATATACATATAAGGGTTATAATTACAATGTATTTTCTCCGTTGTAAGAAAAATGGATACATAGCCTCCCTCTTTGATAAACATCTATGCAAGTAAGGATGTGTTCTTTTATTCATATGCACCAACAGAGAGATTAAAGAAAAATTACATAATTACCATTCATTCATAAAGAATTACTCAGAGATTCACAAAATTCATTTCATGTAATAGGTACACAAAATAAAAATAATGGCATGATGTAGCACATGCGGAAGTGAAAATGGGAGTTTACATATAGGGTATCAAAATGAACTCTCAAAAACATAGCTAGCCTAAGGTTTTCTAACGCATAGTGTCTACTAGTACAACCTAACTATATTCTCCTATAAACTATAATAAGAACAAGTTTAACGAGCTGAACAAGATGAACCATCTTCCCTCAGCTGCCTAGGTGGAACCATATGCCCCTTAATGTGACGAAGACAATCACCCTGATGATCAAGGCACATGTTTATCTAAGTAAATGTCTTGGTCATATACTCCTACATATATCTAAAGTGAGCAGAAAGGTATGTAGCTTATGGGGGCATGTTAGTCAAAGAAATAATATGGCTATGGTATGTAACCATGCGGGTCTGGATGAGCTGTCTATGATAGAGCCTCAAATGGTGGTTGCGGAGCTTGAATCTCCTAATGATCTTCCTTATCGTCTTGAGCAGTGTGCTGACCATCATTTACCTTATCCAGTTACGGAAATAGCATGTTGTAGTCAAGATACTCATGTTTATCGAACTGTACATCCTAATTTGAGTCATGTGGAGACTTATATCTTCCATATTCTACACCTGCTGGAATATCAACAAGCCATATCCATCTCCTCTCTAAATGAACATACCGAAACATCATTGCATGAAGAGTAGCAGAACCAACAGTCTCCTTCATAGATAGAGGCGCACCTCCCATATTTAGATCAACGCTCGCCTCATCAAAGAAATGAGTTAACAAGTGAGCATACGATAAGTGTCGATCAGTGCTATAGGACGAAGTCATGTGAGAAATGATGATGTGCAGCAGACTAATATGTATGTCTCTCTTAAGTGCCTTGAGGATGTACATGTCAAGCACATTGACATAGTTCTTGCTTCCATTTCTCAAAAGAATCACCTAGTGCAAGACTCGATGGTGTAGATGCGGCATAATCTTGAAGTCTGTGTCAGTAGGATCGCTAGGATAGATAGTAAGCGCCGTTTCTCCTCGATGAAAGGAATTTAAAAGCTATAGCTTATCGAGTTGCCACGAGAGTACCTTTTCATGAAGTGTGATGGTAGGCTCATGAATTGGTAATCCAAGTATGTCATGAAGCCTATCCTGAGTGATCACAAATTTCCGTCCTCCAACATGTGTTTTAATGGTAAAATCGTTGCTCATCTTCACATTGAATTAGAACACTTGAACAAGTGGTGGATAGTTCTTAGCCTTGTAGCAGTAGAATTGCATCCACCCCTTCTTCCCCAACACTTCGTGAATTGGTAAGTGCGCTTTGTCAAAGGAATCAAAATCAACAACCCTCGATTTGATGATGTTAGCATCAATGAATTTTGAGTTTATTGAATTGAGGATTAAAGATGTGGATGCCTTATCATGGATTGCCTTACAGTATCCTTCGCGATGCGGAGGATCAATAGAGAAGGATGGAGTAGTGTTATCGGTATGATGGCTAGTCGACCAAGTAGTGCGATGAGTACTTAATGGAGCTGCAGTTTAAGATGATGAAGATGAATTAGAATCATTCCCTAATGGTTCTTGGATAGTTTGGGGCATGGTACGACGTTTAGGAGTTGATTTGGTTCCCAAACGAGTCGATGTCATTTGTGGAGGCATTTTATCAAACACTTAATGTTCAAGGCTCAAATTGAGATTTTCAAGAAGAATGAAGGGTCAAAGTGTGAGATGATGAAGGAACAATGATTTGCTCACCTTAGTAGAGTGGAATCACACCAAAACAGTAAGGAGAATCAATTTTGAAAAAATATAATCACGTTGTGTCCAAAACTGTAAGCCACTTGAGGAGATAGAAAACTTTCGGGTGTTTAAAAATACACAAGCTCACACTGGATAGGGCGCTATCTGCTTGACCTAGCGCACTATCTATTATGGCTTTTTTGACTCTGACCATGGGCACCAAATAGCGCACTATCATGGAAGGCTAGCGCACTATCAAGAGTTTGAACCGATTTTTTGAAAATTAGTTTTCACTCAAGAACGCCACTCCCAACTCGACGGACACATCCTAAATACTTGGAGATGTGTGCCAATCATGATGAGCAATCCTAAGAATCACTCTATAGATCATATTCACTAATAATGCCTAATTCTTGCTTAATTGTTGAAAATTAATCCTTAGGCAAAGCTCTGGTGAAAATATCCACAAGTTGGTCTTCGGTTGACACATTAATGAATTTAACATCCCTTTTCACATGGTCATAAACAAAATGATGTCTAATCTAAATGTAATTCATGTGCGAATGTAACACAAGATTATTTGAAATATTAATTGCACTTGTGTCATCACATAAAGTTTTAGCATAACCTATATGGATTTGATAATCCTTGAGTTGTAACTTCATGTATAGTACTTGAGCACAACAATTGCTGGCTGCTACATACTCGGTTTTAATGGTGGACAATGCAACAGAATTTTCCTTTTTGGAAAACCATGAGATCAAGGAGTTTACTAGTAAGTGACAAAATCCCAATGTGCTCTTCCTATTCATTAGGCTTCCCGCATAATCCGAATCAACAAAACTTCTAAACTCAAAGTTGCGAACTTTATTGAACCATAGGCCTAAGTCTTATGTGTCACTCGAGTATTTAAATATGCGCATGACAAACATTAAATGTGACTTTTTAGGCTCAGATTGAAACCTAGCACATAGACAAACGCTAAACATGATATCCAGTCTACTAGAAGTCAAGTAAAGTAGACGTCCTATCATTCATCGATATAGCTTAAGATCTATAGGCTTTCCTAGAGGGTCCTTATCCATTTTGATGGTTGAACTACTAAGGGTATCACATGCTTTCAAATTCTCAAATTTGAATTTCCTAAGCATGTCTCTCACATACTTCACTTAATTTATAAAAAATATTATGCTTAGATTACTTAATTTGCAAACCTACGAAGTATGTTAGTTCACCCATCATGATCATTTCGAATTTGTGTGTCATCAAGGATGAAAATTCATCACATAAATATTTGTTTGATGAACCAAAAATGATATCGCCCACATGAATTGAACTAGTAGCATATCATCATTTTTTAATCAAAATGAACAATGTAGGATCTAATGTTCCTTTATTAAATCCTTTGTTGAGAAGGAATACACTTAGTCTATCATACATGCTCTAGGAGTTTGTCTATGTCCATACAAAGCCTTTTGAAAATGATAAACATGATTTGGAGAATCATGGTCTTCAAAACCTAGTGGTTGTTCTACATATACCATCTCATCGATATAGCCATTTGAAAATGCATTTTTGACATTCATTTGGTGTAGTAGAAATCCATTGTAGCAAGCATAAGCAAGCAACGTACAAATTGCTTCTATTATTGATGCCAATGTAAAGGCTTCTTCACTGTCAATTCCTTCCTCTTGATTATAGCCTTGCGCAACCAACCTAGTCTTGTTTCGCACTATCTCTCCCTTCTCATTCTTTTTATTCCTAAAAACCCATTCAGTTCCTATGATTGTTTAATTTTTAGGTCTTTGAACTTGGGTCCATACGTTGTTCCTTGCAAAGTGTCCTAACTCCTCTTGCATAGCCATAATTTAAAATTCATCAATTAAGGCTTTATATATCTTAGTGGGCTTTGTTTGTAATACAAAAGCTATATACCCTTCATCACAACTTAATGAAGACCTAGTGGTTATGCCCTTGCTTGGGTTACCAATGGATTATTGATAAGGTCGTACGAGGAGACTGCATTGGAGCCGCCACACACAACTTTTTATACTTGGAGATTGTAAAGTTGATGTCCGGCTAGACCAATTTTCGCCTAGGCCGAAGGGGAAACAAGTGGGATTCGTGATTCATGGCAAAGACTATGTGAGATCTATGATTTTTATTTAATTTGATTTAATTTCTTCTATTTCATTGTTGTTGATTTTAAAGTATATGATTTAGATCTAGGGTGTGTATGTGGCCAGTGCATGCTTTTAGGTGGACACCTTATAGTTATTTGGAGTATTAGTATCTGTGTAATTATGCTTTTGGACCAATAAAGTGACAAACACTCACTCGTTTGCCATCAAACCCTTTCTAATCTTGAGTGTGCAACAATTGAATCTAGGTTAAACCGGAAGTGGATACGATCCGGTTATTTAGGATTAGTGTTCCCACATACCCAAATTACTGTTGTTAGTGTGTTAAACATGATTGGGGGATGTCTAGGGTTATACATTGATTAGGGAAGTAGTTAGTGGCAGACGTCCTAGCTATCGAGATTAGGGGACTTAGGAAATTCTGGCAGACGTCGATTTTCCATGGCTAATTTAGGAGAAATTGAATTAATAACTTTAAGAATGATTGAAGACCATTAAATGCTATTTAATCATGATTCGTGCTTGTGGAAAGTAGACTTAGGTGATTTCTTCTCATTGATCTTATTTTTATGAACTTTTTATTTGTTCAAGTTTAGTTAATTATTTCCTTGAACTTTCTGAAAACCCCCCATTTTTAGTTAACATGGCTAAAACTCAAGTCCTGTGGATTCGACCCCGTATTTACCACTACTATACCCTTGTGGTTGGTAACTCGATTACAGGTTATATTTGGCACGCATGACATGTGATCAATTATCGAGATAGATGTCCTATAAGAAGTCTAGAGTTCTTAGGTACACTAAATTCGGGTTCCTCTCTTACTTCCTAGTCATTTTCATTGGAATCTTCAGCTTGAATGATATCATCATCATCAAGTCTCATTTCTTCCACGGTTTGCTTCAATCTCACTTTGGGATCCTTCTTATCAAACTTAACATGAATGGGCTCTTCTATGGTCTTAGATGATCTATTGAACACTTTATAAGTCTTACTACACATGGAATATCTTAAGAATGTGCAAATGTTTGACTTTGGTTCAAATTTGTCCGAATGATCCTTATCATTCAAGACATAACATGAGTGACCAAACACCTTAAAGGAGCCTATGTTAGGCCTTCGGCCTTTCCATAGCTCAAAAGGAGTCTCATTCAGTTTTTTGGGAATATTTGTCCTATTTTAGACATAACATGTCGTGTTAATGGCTTCGGCCCTAAAGTGCTTTGCTATGTTGTATTCATTCAACATGGTTCAACACATTTATTAAGGGTTTTGGTTCTTTGTCTCGACCACTCTATTTTGTTGTGGTGTTCTAGGATAAGAAAGTTGGTGTGAATACTCTTGTCTGGCATAAAACTCTTCTAGATTTTTGTTGACAAACTCACCACCTCTATCACTTCTAATGATAGTGATTTTGAAGCTTTTTTCACTTTCGACCAAGGCAAGAAATTTGACAAATACCTCAAACACTTCATGTTTGTGTGCCAAAAATAAACCTATTTGTATCTAGTGAAATCGTCAATAAGAACAAAACAATATGATTTATCCTAGACTTTGTGTTTGTGCGAGTTTGAACAACTCCATATGAACTAGTTCCAAGGTTCTAGTCACATCACTAGTTACTTTTGTTTTGAATGATGATTTCACTTGTTTGCCTAGAATACAAGTTTTACACTCCTTGTCTTTGACCTTAGCCAAGTCATGCTTAGACAATTTTGACAAGTTTTCCAAACTACAATAACCTAGTCTACAACGTCACAATCATGGATCACATTCATTTTGAACACACAAGCATGAAATATTTTGCATATGCATCTCATCAAAGTTTTTGGTATAAACATTCTTATCTCTACATGCAACAAAAATATTGTCATGCCTCTCATTCTTAACTATGCATTTCGATGATTGAAAAATGACATGAAATCCTCTATCACTCAATTGACTAATGATAAGCAAGTTATGATTCAACCCATCAACAAGATAAACATGAGAATACCATTAAGGCTAGGGTGTTTTGTTGAAGGCTTGATAAGCTTAGTTGACTTAAATATGGGGCTGATTTTTCCCTTGTAAAATGTTTTATAAATAAGTTGCCTTAGGAATGATTGAGGGGTTTCACCAGTTCTCGTATATATTTTGAACTTAGACTTAATATATATGATTTTAGAAGTGATTTAACTTCTTTGTAACTAGAAATATGAATTTAAGTATTCAAATGGAGTTGTGAATCTTAAATGATTACTTTATAATTAATAGGACACATGGAAGTACGTAAAAGTCGGGATTCGAATGTGAGGCTTCATTAGCAACATTGAATTGGTTTGGTTGTAAGTAAACCCTGAAGTGGTCTGTACTAATTATGAAATTTATCTTTGTACCCGAATTTGTGTTTAGTGTGCATTGCATTTCACATCATTTTTGGTCATGCATACGTGGCATCGGATACGGTTCAAGCTAACGCCGGTCGTAAGAGTGTAAGGTGCTCAACTCCATACTAGACGAACTGCGGGGTAATTTCGACTCTAAGGTAGACTGTTCTAGGATCATCGTGAGCAGGCCCGCTTTTGAGCTTATAATAGGAAACGAGGGTTCCACATTGTTATATAAATTTTTTTGTTATTTGGCAATGCAATTACATGTCTGTATGTATCGGACTAACATATGAAGGAGTAAAGAGTAGTGTAGGAATTTATACCACAATGAGTCAAAACAGTTTTAGATTCTGACCTGCAACTTTGTAAATTTCATTTCTCCTAAACTATAGTTTCAAAACTCATGGTTTTCTTAGTAAAGCTTAAAAACAGATCCTAGAACGTCATACTAAAAGATGAGCTCAATCTAATAAGAAATGAGAGAGGTATGCTCAAAATAGCAGAACATTAGAAAAACTATGAACCCATAAATTAGAAATTTATCATCAAAGTTTGAAAGGATTTTTAGACATGAAAACATTCAGATTACAAAATATTTCAGTAAGTAAAAGTTGTTTCCCTTTGAGTTAGATTTCAAATTCTACTAGGATGGGTTCATTTGGATTTAAAATGAGGAAGTTATGAGCGAAATAGATAGACCGGTTCATAACAACAAGATGCAGAATTTTCAATTTTGCCTTACAACTTAAAAAATTCATAACTTAATGAAAACAAATCCAAATCCAGAAATTCTTTATAGTAGAATTAGTTAAATTTCACAAGGAATCCACATATGGAGTTAGATTTTGAACACAAAGTCATTTTCATACTGAAATTGCTTAAAAATCATAACTGAACCAAAACTTGCAATTTTTATTTGAAATTCACAAAGTGGTGATGTATATTGGTTTACGTAGATGTGGAGCTTCATTAACTTGATCATCATCGACTAAATCTCTGAGTTTTCACAGCATAATGTTGCATCATCTCTCCAGATTTCCTTCTCTATTTGCATGTATAAATTAAGATGATTTGGTTTTGTTTCCACTAACTCCCATTTATATAATGGGATGACTAATTGATGACCCTTGATCTTGTTAAAATACCCATCTCTAGGACAATCTAATAGACAAAAACTTGGTCCCACAACCCACTTATTCATTCATGTCAACACACATTTATAGCCAAGTTACCTAGTGATGGTGACAACATCCATCCCGAAGCATATCAATGTCTTTCGTTTTATTTTTTCAACTTAGGTCACATTTACATAAACTCAACTATATGCACACTTAATTATTCTAATCAAATTTAACTCAATTAAGAATTACCAAACTACTCTCTACCCACTGTCCTTCACCCACGCATCTCAAGCGCGTTCCCACTCAGCGTATCAACATCTATATACAAGTAGATGTGACTTAACAAATCCACATATACAATGCACTAAGCATTCATCACTTCAAAAATAATATATTACTCGGTCTTCGTGCCGAAAATTGGGATCGTGTACCCGCTCTTAGGCCATGTTATGGTAAACCAGCAATGCCCTCAAATGCCACTACAACTCCTATTGAAATAGATGACGATGTCAACGACCCACTCTTAGGCCATGTTAGGCCTAAGAGCGGGTACACGATCCCAATTTTCGGCACGAAGACCGAGTAATATATTATTTTTGAAGTGATGAATGCTTAGTGCATTGTATATGTGGATTTGTTAAGTCACATCTACTTGGATATAGATGTTGATACGTGAGTGGGAACGCGCCTTGAGATGCGATGGGTGAAAGGAGGGGTAAAGAGTAGTTTGGTAATTCTTAATTGAGTTAAATTTGATTAGAATAATTAAGTGTGCATATAGTTGAGTTTATGTAAATGTGACCTAAGTTGAAAAAATAAAACAAAAGACATTGATATGCTTCGGGATGGATGTTGTCACCATCACTAGGTAACTTGGCTATAAATGTGTGTTGACATGAATGAATAAGTGGGTTGTGGGACCAAGTTTTTGTCTATTAGATTGTCCTAAAGATGGGTATTTTAACAAGATCAAGGGTCATCAATTAGTCATCCCATTATATAAATGGGAGTTAGGGAAACAAAACCAAATCAACTTAATTTATACATGCAAATAGAGAAGGAAATCTGGAGAGATGATGCAACATTATGCTGTGAAAACTCAGAGATTTAGTCGATGATGATCAAGTTAATGAAGCTCCACATCTAGGTAAACCAATATACATCACCACTTTGTGAATTTCAAATAAAAATTGCAAGTTTTGGTTCAGTTCTGGTTTTTAAGCAATTTCAGTATGAAAATGACTTTGTGTTCAAAATCTAACTCCATATGTGGATTCCTTGTGAAATTTAACTAATTCTACTATAAAGAATTTCTGGATTTGGATTTGTTTTCATTAAGTTATGAATTTTTTAAGTTGTAAGGCAAAATTGAAAATTCTCGCATCTTGTTGTTATGAACCGATCTATCTATTTCGCTCATAACTTCCTCATTTTAAATCCAAATGAACCCATCCTAGTGGAATTTGAAATCTAACTCAAAGGGAAACAACTTTTACTTACTGAAATATTTTGTAATTTGAATGTTTTCATGTCTAAAAATCCTTTCGAACTTTGATGATAAATTTCTAATTTATGGGTTCATAGTTTTTCTAATGTTCTCTTTATTTTGAGCATACCTCTCTCATTTCTTATTAGATTGAGCTCATCTTTTAGTATGACGTTCTAGGATATGTTTTTAAGCTTTACTAAGAAAACCATGAGTTTTGAAACTATAGTTTAGGAGAAATGAAATTTACAAAGTTGCAGTCGAATCTAAAAAACTGTTTTGACTCATTGTGGTATAAATTCCTACACTACTCTTTACTCCTTCATATGTTAGTCCGATACATACGTGACATGTAATTGCATTGCCAAATAACAAAAAATTTATATAACAATGTGGAACCCTCGTTTCCTATTATAAGCTCAAAAGCGGGCTTTGCCGCTCACGATGATCCTAGAAACGCCTACCCTAGAGTCGAAATTACCCAGCTTGATTCTCTAGTATGGAGTTGAGCACCTTACACTCTTACGACCGAAGCTGGGAACCGTATCCGGATGCCACGTATGCATGACCAAAAATGATGTGAAATGCAAGGCACACTAAACACAAATTCGGGTACAAAGATAAATTTCATAATTAGTACTGGTGACCACTTCGAGGTTTACTTACAACCAAACCAATTCAATGTTGCTAATGAAGCCTCACATTCGAATCCCGACTTTTACGTACTTCCATGTGTCCTATTAAATAAAGTAATCATTTAAGATTCACAACTCCATTTGAATACTTAAATTCATATTTCTAGTTACAAAGAAGTTAAATCACTTCTAAAATCATATATATTAAGTCTAAGTTCAAAATATATACGAGGAAGCTGGTGAAACCCCTCAATCATTCCTAAGGCAACTTATTTATAAAACATTTTACAAGGGAAAAATCAGCCCCATATTTAAGTCAACTAAGCTTATCAAGCCTTCAACAAAACACCCTAGCCTTAATGTATTCTCATGTTTATCTTGTTGATGGGTTGAATCATAACTTGCTTATCATTAGTCAATTGAGTGATAGAGGATTTCATGTCATTTTTCAATCATCGAAATGCATAGTTAAGAATGAGAGGCATGACAATATTTTTGTTGCATGTAGAGATAAGAATGTTTATACCAAAAACTTTGATGAGATGCATATGCAAAATATTTCATGCTTGTGTGTTCAAAATGAATGTGATCCATGATTGTGACGTTGTAGACTAGGTTATTGTAGTTTGGAAAACTTGTCAAAATTGTCTAAGCATGACTTGGCTAAGGTCAAAGACAAGGAGTGTAAAACTTGTATTCTAGGCAAACAAGTGAAATCATCATTCAAAACAAAAGTAACTAGTGATGTGACTAGAACCTTGGAACTAGTTCATATGGAGTTGTTCAAACCTGCACAAACACAAAGTCTAGGGGATAAATCATATTGTTTTGTTCTTATTGACGATTTCACTAGATACAAATAGGTTTATTTTTGGCACACAAACATGAAGTGTTTGAGGTATTTTTCAAATTTCTTGCCTTGGTCGAAAGTGAAAAAGCTTCAAAATCACTATCATTAGAAGTGATAGAGGTGGTGAGTTTGTCAACAAAAATCTAGAAGAGTTTTGTGCCGATGAAGAAGTATTCACACCAACTTTCTTATCCTAGAACACCACAACAAAATAGAGTGGTCGAGACAAAGAACCAAAACCCTTAATAAATGTGTTGAACCATGTTGAATGAATACAACATAGCAAAGCACTTTAGGGCCGAAGCCATTAACACGACATGTTATGTCTAAAATAGGACAAATATTCCCAAAAAACTGAATGAGACTCCTTATGAGCTATGGAAAGGCCGAAGGCCTAACATAGGCTCCTTTAAGGTGTTTGGTTACTCATGTTATGTCTTGAATGATAAGGATCATTCGGACAAATTTGAACCAAAGTCAAACATTTGCACATTCTTAAGATATTCCATGTGTAGTAAGACTTATAAAGTGTTCAATAGATCATCTAAGACCATAGAAGAGTCCATTCATGTTAAGCTTGATAAGAAGGATCCCAAAGTGAGATTGAAGCAAACCGTGGAAGAAATGAGACTTGATGATGATGATATCATTCAAGCTGAAGATTCCAATGAAAATGACTAGGAAGTAAGAGAGGAACCCGAATTTAGTGTACCTAAGAACTCTAGACTTCTTATAGGACATCTATCTCGATAATTGATCGCGTGTCGTGCGTGCCAAATATAACCTGTAATCGAGTTACCAACCACAAGTGGTGTAGTAGTGGTAAATACGGGTCGAATCCACAGACTTGAGTTTTAGCCATGTTAACTAAAAATGGGGGTTTTCAGAAAGTTCAAGGAAATAATTAACTAAACTTGAACAAATAAAAAGTTCATAAAAATAAGATCAATGAGAAGAAATCACCTAAGTCTACGGTTCCACAAGCACGAATCATGATTAAATAGCATTTAATGGTCTTCAATCATTCTTAAAGTTATTAATTCAATTTCTCCTAAATTAGCCATTGAAAATCGACGTCTGCCAGAAATTCCTAAGTCCCCTAATCTTGATAGCTAGGACGTCTGCCACTAACTACTTCTCTAATCAATGTATAACCCTAGACATCCCCCAATCATGTTTAACACACTAACAACAGTAATTTGGGTATGTGGGAACACTAATCCTAAATAACCGGATCGTATCCACTTCCGATTTAACCTAGATTCAATTGTTGCACACTCAAGATTAGAAAGGGTTTGATGGCAAACGAGTGAGTGTTTGTCACTTTATTGGTCCAAAAGCATAATTACACGGATACTAATACTCCAAATAACTATAAGGTGTCCACCTAAAAGTATGCACTGGCCACATACACACCCTAGATCTAAATCATATACTTTAAAATCAACAACAATGAAATAGAAGAAATTAAATCAAATTAAATAAAAATCATAGATCTCACATAGTCTTTGCCATGAATCACGAATCTCACTTGTTTCCCCTTCGGCCTAGGCGAAAATTGGTCTAGCCGGACATCAACTTTACAATCTCCAAGTATAAAAAGTTGTGTGTGGCGGCTCCAATGCAGTCTCCTCGTATGAATACCCTAGTTCCTAATATGAAAAACCACTAAAAATTGCTCTAAATTACTTAAGACCTAGTGATGTTTTCAAGGTTAAAATGTTACCCTAAATTTGCTAGCAGAAAACGAGTTGAAATTGAGTAAAATTAAGGAATTGAGTCCAACAAGTGTCTGAACCTATTGAGTTATGGAAATTGAATTTATTGGTGTCACAATTGGGATTTGAACTTGGGAATTTAATTTTATAATTGGCTTTCAGGGTTTTAGGAGTTGAGAGCACCGATATAACTTGGATATTAGTTGAAAACCTTAGAATTTTGAATAGGAAACCTATATGAATTTCTCAATGGTTTTAGGCAACATCAAGTATCCTGAAACCTCTCAGAATGAACCTCTGGGAATTTGTTTGGAGTACATTAACGCTAATTAAGCTTTATAGTGACTCTCACATTGATATGGTTAATTTATCTATTTGCATGAATTGCATTCATTATTGGTCATGCACGTACGGGAGAGGGAGATAAGTTTGTTTCAGAGTATGGTTTGCTTGAAATTAGATTTCGATCATACCTCAAACGTCAGCTAGTGAGACTAGTTCCGGAGTCAAACCCAACAAGTTATTTTTGCGATGTCATAAGCTCATAATAATGTTTCCGTACAATTTTTAGAAGTTGACGTCTGATTATAGTTAGGAAACAAAAATGGAGTAATTGCACAGTTCTATATTTATTTCTTTAATTTCTTTGCATTATCATTATTCATATTATACCATTGCTATGACCATGTGCGTTAGATAGTGAAAAATTACTTATCTGACATCATTATTTGCTGTGATGGTGCATTTTCATCTTGCACTAACAAGGAAAAGGAGAAGCTCGAAGACTTTCTACGATTCCCTTTAGAGCTTACTTTCTTTGTATGTCACTTGATTTTGTGTATATAATCCGTATTTTTGGGTTTGGGTGAGAGTAAGACGTTTTTTAAGCTAGATGTGGACATTTTGATGTCAAACTTGAACTTTTGGTGTTCATATCGTTCTTGTAGATACTTGATAAGTGATTATTTAGACTTATATAGGGTTAATTTAGTAGTATTTTTAGTATAAATATCCTAAAATGAGCTCAAATTGATAGTGTTTATGTATTTTCAGGTATAAAAAGGCATAAAGGAAGGAAATGAGTGAATTCGAGAAGAAACAGAGCTAAAACTCACAAAATAGAGGTTGACGTCGTGGTAAGCAGTGTTGATGATGTGGGAGACAGGCACAGCGTGGGAGATGATGCCACGACGCTAAAAACTATGGAAAAGAATAAAAAGAGGCAAGGATGGCTGGCGCAGTCATGGCATCATGGAGGTCAAGGGACCACGCCGAGGACAGAAAGGCACAACACCGAGACAACTGAATGAATAATTTGCACACAAAGTGGCACACGTAGTGGCAGCGCCATGGATTTGACACACACCGGCAGGACATAAGTGGCATCTCCTATATGTGAAAAAAATAGAAAGTAGAGTTCAATTTCGGATAAAATTTTTAACTAGGGTTTCTAATTATTTTCAATCATGTTTAGGGAGTATAAATAGATATTAGAACGTGGTAAACTAACAAATTACCACCCATTAGCCACCATTAACGTAGTTTAGAATAGATTTACTTTATTATTAAGTATTAAGAAGATTTGTGAAGGGAAGACATTAAAGACTTACGTGTGGTGATTTGGGAATTGTTTTTCATTTATTTGAAAGTATTTCATTATATCTTTAATTTCAATGAATACCACTATATGCATTTTGTTTTAATGAAGTGTGAATAGTCGATTAATCTTAGGGATCAATAGATCCTATGATATGAATGTATGCTATAACATGAATAGAATATAAAGTTGAAAAGTGCAATAGTTAGAATTTGTATTAATTCTGAACGTAATGCTATGAACATCTTGAGCACGTATTTGTTCATATTAAGTATTAGAAGTTATTAGAAGTTATCATGGCCATTGCAGCTTTTAAACCTGATATGGATGGTACAATGGTAAAACACACAATATCGAGGGATATTTGTTGATTAAGGAGGCATAGATAGTAAACTTAATTGGTTATGAATATAAAGATTTGGAACATTAAATGCAATGTGGAGCTTACATTATTTACACCAATCGGTGGAGTTCTAGTTTACACATTACAATCTTTTCCGTCACGACAGTGGGTTGAAGTGGATTTGAAGAAAATATGTTTATTCTAATTAGGCATTACACACACATAATAAAGATGATAAAAGTGAGTTGAAAAGCATAGTATTTTATTATCTTAGTGAAGTTGTCAACTATGATAGTCTTAATATAAGAGTTAAAGTAATTTACATTGATTTATTAGATTATATTAGTTTAGTTATAAAAACCAAATAAAAAGGGATTTCCTTAGCAATAGAGTAATTTTGGCTAGGTACAAACTGGTGCAAACACATTTCCTTAAGGATGATATACGTAATCAATGTAAGTTGGTCACACTATTATTACAATCAAGTCATTATACTTGCGTCCCGCACCAACTTTTTAACGCCTTTCCCGGGGATAGGTAGCCACTTAGACTTAGTTAGTTTGAAAAGTTGCTAAGTTTTATTCTAAGTATTTTACTTTCAAGTTCATAAAAACAAAAAGAAAAAAAAATGTTTTAAGTTTCAAGTTTGACTTTCTCCACTTGATCTTTTGTGTTTTCTTTTCAGGCTTATTTTAGTGCATGCGTAGCAAAGGAGAGAAAAGATTAGTACCTTAAAATAGTGAGATTGACGGAACCAACAAAAGAAAGAAAAAAAAGGAATGAAGATGGTTGAAGATCAAGCACGAAACCAACAACAGGGCTGAGGGAAAAACCAACTCGAAGGTGATCTGGTAGTGCAGGATAAAGAGTAAGGACAATGATGTCTTCACGACTACTTCAAGCCAGAAGTCCGAGAGACTTACAACGAGTGATGAGGCTTCCAGCCAACACCATCGAGTTCGAATCGCGATCGTCTCTAATAAACATGGTGCAAAATAGCTTGTTCAACACGCTAGCCAATGACGATCCGGTTGCACTTGTAGAGAGTTTCTTGGAGAAATGTGACATCATACACATTATCGGAGTTAAAAGGGAAGTGATCGGGATCGGACCTTTCCCATTCTCATTAGGTGGAAAAGGCAAAATTTTAGTTCCAAGAATTTGAATGCAAGAAAGTATGACTTCATGGGCGAAAATCAATGAAAAGTTCTAAAAAAGTTATTTCCCCAGTGAAGGTCAGCGAAAGGGAATTTGAAATTAATCAATTCAAGCAGGAAAATGCCGAGTCTTGGTGAGGCTTGGGAAAGATTCAAAAAGATGCTGAGGAAATGTCCAAGAAATGGATACGTGAAAGGGGACAACTCTAAATTTTCTACTATGGGATGAACCTCAGCACGAGAACACTAGTAGATGTTGCAGCAGGTGGTTCTCTACTAACCAAATATGAGGATGTAGTATTAGATCTCTTAGATCTTATGTCTCAGAACTTCACACCTAGTAATCGTTCAATAGTAAGGAAACCAACGGGCTTAAATGAGATTGATTTTCAAGCTGCGATTATGGCACAATTGTCTAACCTAAGCAATCTAATGGCAAAGTTTTAGATGGGACAACAAGGTTCGCAAGTGCATTTAATACATCAACCTATTAATCACCAAGCCATGGTCGTTAACCAAATGTACATGCAGCATGGAATATAATATGAATAAATAAACTTCATGAACAACCAGGGCTATGGAAACAATTTCAGGCCGAGAGGAATGACTCCTCAAAGGTTTTGTCAAGGATACAACAACAACCCCAACTTCTTATATGGATTTCTTGATAACGCACTAAGGTTACCTCCAGGCTTCGATCAACAAGTCCAACATGGGAAGCCAGGGCAAAACAAGGAGATGACTTCATTGAAGTCAATTGAGAAACTCTTGCACGCCATGGAATGAGCAATAGGGAACGCCATGAGAATCATGAGAAATAGATGGAATGAGTGAAACAACCGATGAAAAGGATGGAAGATGAGAGATCAGAATCAATCAAGAACCTTGAAAGACAGATTGGTCAGTTAGCAAATACTTTGAATTAAAGGAAGGAATGATAGTTTCTGAGCAAAATGATCATAAATCCCAAGGAGAATGTAAGTGTTATTCACATGATGAGCATTATGGCAACGAATGAGCCAAGACAAAAGTAAGTGATGTGCAAGTTAGAAAAATTCAACACTTTGACTATGAGGAAGCATGAAGTGATGTATGAGAGCAGAATGGAAGTGAGGCAAGATGAACTCGAAACATTCAGGCAACAATGGATCAATGCCTTGAAAAATCAAAAGAGGGAAGAAACAATGAAAACTAAGCAAAAAGATGAAAGACCTTTTGAAGAAGCACCAAAAGGAAATAACATCATGGTAGTTCCAAGAAAGCAGGAACCAAAGTTCAAGTTAATACTAACTTTAACCAATCAAAAGGAGAGATCCCGGAGAAATATGCATACTAATAAGCATTGATTGGCACCGATTTAGAAATGTTTTGTGTGATACAGGATCCTCAGTCAATGTCATGCCAATAATGGATATGTTGTATGGTGATTTGAAGATCACCTGTCCCGATACAACAAATTTGCAAGAAGTTGATAGCAAATTGATACCAACTATAGGAATTCTGAATGTGCATGTGAAAGTGGGTAGATTCACACTCATTGTGGATTTTAAGGTTATGGGTCACAATATGTATGATGATGTGTCTATGATACTAGGGCAGCCATTCTTGAACACTGCAAATGCAATTTGTACATAAGAAAGAAAAAGATCACAATGAGTATCGATGAGGATGATGATATAGAGAAGATAGTCTTTGTTGATGCGAAAGTACATCTAAATGGGAATGATCCCGATCTATAATTGGAGTATCTCGATTTAGACTTGGACTAAACGAGCGAAAAAGCAGTGGGCTAATGACGTTAAACTAAGCACTATTTGGAGGCAGCTGAACGATTCTTAAATTTCAATTTTTTCAATTTTAGTTAGTTAGTCAAGTAGTTAGTTAGTTGTTTAGTCTAGTTATGGAAAATTCAGACGTTATAGTTTCTAACTTTTAAAAATTTGTGCTAATTGTACGGGAGAGACCATTTCCCGGGTGACGATTCATTGGAATGAAAATGTCTCTATAAATACAGTAAAGAGCGTAAAAGAGCGAATGAGTTCAAGCGGTAAAGGTGAGGTACATTGGCAAGTCACGGGTAAGGTTTTTATGGAAGTTTTTATATATACTTGGATTTCATGCAGTTATAACATATTATCTAGTGATACACAAAGTCAGGAGAGCGTAAAATAGGAGTTAATGAAAAATATATGTGAAAAACATGGACATACAGGTCGACGCCATGTGCATTAACACACGACGGCATGGGTACTAGGCACGGCGCCAGCATGACGCCAACCAAGTGCACAAAAAAACCTCGCAGTGGTCTCAATGCCATCGTAGTGTTGTTATTGCATCGTGCCTTATAAGGCACAACGCCATTGTCAAGGAATGGGTTTTAAACCCCATTTGCAACATAGTTTGCACACTTGCATCCAAATCCAACTACAACCAAACAAGCATACATCCCGCTAGAATCCAAGATTGATCATTTCTAAGTGAGAAAAGAGAGTTCCTAGTGAAAGAGAGTGAAAGGAGATAGCGCATTATGTATTTACATAAGGTGGAGAGCTAGGGCATTGAATTGAGGATTTGATTCAAGAAAGCACTAGGGTTAAAGTTTTTTAGCAAAATAGAAGGCTTGGATTAATATAGATTTAGAGGAGTGTTCTACATTGGAAAATAGTCTGACATTTAGGTAATTTACAGTTTCATTAGTTATGCTTTGAAATTTTGAGAAATTTTGATAAAATTGCATGAATTGTGGATATAAGGTTATGGGATAGGAATTTTAAGTTGTGAGAATATTGAGCATCAATGTGACTTAGGGAGACATAGTTTATGTCTTTTGCGTTATTTGGCATGTAAATCATCTTTGTAATATAAATTTTGATTTAGGTGATTTCAAGACCCATATTACTAGTTGCATTATTATTCAGTTGCGTGAATTTTGAGATAAAAATGTCGAGAACAATGGGGCAAGCAAGTCAAGTGAATCAAGTGAGAGCATATGATTTTGAGGCTTCATTTTCAAGAGATCCTAATGAGGAGTAACCTAGGCCATTTAAGTCGAAGTACCTTATTAGTAGATAAGCCATGGATAGATATGAGTTGATCAAGTATGTGGAGTTCATTTGTGAGAGAGGAATCAATTTGTTGGCCAAGTATTATAAAAGAATTAACAATTTTACTAGGCAACTGGAGCAATTAACTCAAGATTATAGAGAGAAAAAAGTTAGAGGAGAGAGTGAAATTGTGTATGAATTTTATGCCAATGCTAAGTTTACTTGGAAGAATGACCCAGTGAAGGTGAGATGGGTGTTTGTACCCTTTAATGTGTGTGAAATTAATAGTATCTATGGGTTAGAGCACCTAAGTACGGTTGGAGCCAAACAAAGTTTCTCGGATTATTTATATGAGAAACCCTATAAGCTATATCATTTTAGAGTCCTAGAGCGAGCATTGGTTGTCCAATGATAACAAGGCTAGGTAATGGGAGCGGAGAATGTGGTGAAGCACACTAAGATGGAGAGTGCTTCCTTATACCCCACCACACAGCAGGGCGAGATCAACAAGCCATAGGAGGCTTGTTTATTTAATACAACAAAGAACGAAGAGATCAACGTCGGTAAGATCATCTACAACAATCGGCATAAGTGTATGGTGTCATAACGAGACAACAAATTCTTGTTTCCTATTTTGATCACTCAGATATGCATGAAGGCTAGAGTGAAACTAATTAGAAATGAAGAATTTGATAGAAATGCCCAAGCAATCATGGATGAGGTGTTTATGCTTACACTAAAATCACAACCTAGTTATCAAGACTCTGAGGATGAGAGGGAGAGAGCTAAGGGCAGCAGACTTGAGGCTGAATCGTTGGCAAAATAGCAAGAGGATCACGGAGCAACTCTAACGCAATAGCGGAGTTAGCCCAAAAGCTGGAAGATGAAAGATATGGAGAAGAGGAGGAGCAACAACAGGGATTTGTTGAGGGCAACATATTTTTAGACCTACTTATTGGAGAGTAGGACTTGGATAGTCTTGAAGTCTTTTCACCACCTCCTCCAATACAACCCCCAGTACCACTCCATGGCAGGAGAGGCTGTAGATTGCTAAGATGAGGATACAGTATAGAGAGGACAGGGCTCGATATCAAGAGGACTTGTTACTTTATGAGAAAGATAGGGACAGGAGAATGCAAGACAAAATGAATGGGCAGCGAAACTTTATGTTGTTTGACGATCATCAGAGGGACATAGCTAGATATGACAGGAGCAGACGGATGAGATCTACTGATAAGTCTTTTGGTTTTCTAGCACTACTAGACTACGTATTTGATCCGTATATAGTGTAGAGCAGAAAGGCGGAGCATCCTTTGACACCATCCTATACTCGAGCTGATGATGTGGATGATGATAGAGTCTTAAAATTTTTTTAGACTTTTGGGAGATGAGAGATACATTGATACCAATTAACTTTATATTTGTGATATTTTTATTAGTTATTTAGTCGTTTAAGTTCAGAGTTTATTTTATTATTTTAATGTGTTATTATTATTATGTTCATGTTTTAGTGTTTTCATGTTTCAAGCTTATTTTTAAACCTTGATGAAAAAGTTTGGTTTAAGTTTGGATGCATCAACACTACACACTATGAGAAGTGGTAAGAAAGGTGGAAATAAAGATCAACACTGCAAGTATGATCGTTTAAATTTTATTTTTGAAGCAATTAAAGTGGAAAGCATGGTTGAGTATTCTATTTCATTTACTTACTATTTGAATGTGTTTAGGCAATATAGATTAGGTTATATATATTAATATATAATGAATAAGTAATTCATTTGCATGTTCATGCCTTTAATTAAGGATGAGTAAAATACAAGTTTCTTGTTGATATGAAACTCAAGAGAGTATTTATAAAATTTTAAAGAAGATATGAAATGTAGCAACAACAGTATAATTTCATGATTAGAAACCTAGCTTTAGGGAAAACCATGAACTTGAAACAAAAGCAAGAAGAGTACTAGAACAATTCTTGTGGAAAAATTGATCTATAAGAATTCTATAATAAGTGTGAATTTTACTTGAGTATAGTAAAATAAGCGAATATAGACTTAGTGCAAAGAGGGGAAGAAATAGACATTTTTAATGAAAAAGTTTGAGTTGGCTTGCTCGATAAAGTGAAAGTAGGAAGTGCTTACAAGAATTTTAAAAATAAAAAATAGATAGTCCCACAAGTTCTATAGGAAATGGAGCAAAGAACTTGATGGTTGAAAAAAGTGAGGAAAAATAGAATTCATAGGAAAATGAGCAAGGATCACAAATAAAAAATATACACTACAAGAAAAATGGTCTTTAAGGATCAAAATTCCCATCACTAAACATTATTTTCCCATTTTTTAATAAGTTTTAAGGACAAGAAGAATCACCTCACGGCTAGTCACTAAAGCCTCTGAGACTAAAAATATGTAGTGACCGGATAAGTGTCCCGTTACCAAATATTTTTAGTGACCGAATTGTTCCCATCATATTTAGTTCTTATAATGACAACAATTACCGTCACTATACGAACTTTCCCATCACTAATCTACAAAACCAAATACAAATAGGCTTCTCATTGTAATTACATTTTCAGTCACTAAATGGTTTTATGTGACAAACTTGTTTTTAGCATAATTTTCAAAACTGCCACAAGAACATTTTTTGTCATAAAAAATTTCCACCAAAGTGATGTTTTATTGGCTGAAGTGTCATTAATAGCTTCATTTATACCTGGAATATTTACTTATAAGTAGACACGATCCTTTGGATTTGGTACTCGCCCAGCCCGGCCCGGGCCCGGTAAACATGGGCCGACCTTAGGCCTTGAAAATCTCAATACGGCCCGACCAGGCCTAAGCCCGTAAAGGCCCGCTATTTTCTGGGCCATGCTTGGGTTTGTGCTTATCAAGCCAAGCCAAGCCCTGCCTTATAGACTTGTGTAAAAAAATGTAGAAATATGTATATATTTTATTATAATATGTTCTGGTTCACTAATCAATTTTCAAAACATTTTTTTTGTTAATACTTTGAAAATTAATCTATACTATATATAATGTCAATCCTCCCATGAATCCTAGTAAAGCCAAAATATCTATATTGACAAAAACGCCCTTAAATGCTACCATCTCAATTGGTGGAAATTTATTTGAAAAATTAATTTTAAGGGCATTTGTGTAAAATTGATTTAACTAAAATATCTACGTTGATATAGTGTGATTTTAAATTGATAACTATTCCCACATTCAAGTTGAAAAAAAAACTCATAATTGTGCCTACATTAAGAGAGAGAGAGAGGGATGGTGGACGGTTGAGAGAAAGAATTACAGGGGAGAGGGAGAGAATTAAGGAGGGACATTTTCATCTCTTTATTTCCATATTTACCATCTCTTTAGTTTGTGGTGACCGAGACCGAGATAGGGCTCATTCAGCGGAGCGACACCAACGCTTGACTGACAAATGAGGGCTTACAAGTACGTGTCGACGGAGCTATGGAGGAAGAAGCAGTCGAAAGCGATGAGGTTTCTACATAGGGTGAGGTGTTGGGAGTATCGCCAGTTGCCCTCCATTGTCCGCATCACTCGCCCCACTCGCCCCGACATATCAAGAAGAGTTAATGGGACTTTCATAAAAAAAAAAAAAAAAAAACATTTGCCATCTCTTTCTTTTCGTATGGGTAACTTTCGGCATCTCCTCGCGCTCTATTTTATATTAGTTTCTGTACTTAGACATCGATTGCTTAGACTCTCTCGCTTTATGTTTGTCTCTCACAGATAAAGTAGGATATCGGTGCATGTTGGTCCACATATTGGTCCATAATGTGGTTGCTCAGTAGCCCATGCGACAACATAAGCACGAGCACAGGGCTATTGGCCTGAGTCAAGGCATATTAGAACCACGGAATTAGTGTGCAAGCAGTAGAGTTTGGACCAAGAGAAAGGAAGGAGGGCCGCTAAGGGCACCCCACCATTTAATGAGGGCACCCAACTTATTTGTAAAAATTCCTGCAAAAATGGAAAAGACCATTTTGCCCCTGTATATATATAATGGTTTAAACCCCACAAATCATTTTGACAAGGAGTTAGGGTACCCCACCAGCAAGCTTGAACCACAAAGCGACAGCCACATTGCGTTTGGCGAAGAGCTGATCGATTCTTGCGGATTGACATCGTCAAACAACGAGGTAACAATGTTTGACAACCATATTCGGGTTTTTTAGAAGCTTGTTTAGTTGTGTATAACGGTGAAAATGATGATTTGTTTGTCAACGTAGGGTTTGGTAATTTCTTCAAATCCGAAGTTGTTTCCACTGTATAATGGAGGATTGTAATGCTTCGGTGCCAGAGGAGGTCGTCCTTGAGGTAATTTTGCAAATTTTTTGTGTTTTTTTTGCGGTTATCCGAAGTTTCTGTCTGGGTGCGCGATTGTTTCGGCCTCTCAGGACCGAGATGTATGGTAATGTCTCGGTCATAGAGGACCGAGAGGTTTCACGTAGGTCAAGGTCCGGAACGACCAGGAAGTCTTGAGTAACTCTCGGTCGTACGTAAGCGAGACTACGAAGAAAGTTTCGGACACTGTACTGTGAGAACATGTTTTTTGGGTTTTTTTGTGATTGTCTTGTACATTTTGGTTGATTATAATGTTACACTTGTTTGTATTGCAGGTAATGCCGTTATCTAGTAATTTTCCAGACTACAAATGCGTTTTTACACCTTCTAAGTCATTCCCCTCTCGAGAAACGGCTATTTCATGGCTCCAAATGATTGGTGGTGAGAACAAGTTTGTGTTAGTAGCAGCGCTCGGATGCGAGGGCATTAAGCGCAGGGAAGGGTGAAAATTGCCTGTGAGAGGTGCTGGGACATATAGGGGACTGGCGAGAGAGTAAGGAAGGGGAAAGCGGCAAAATTTTTAAAGAAATCAAGGAATGATGAAAAGGCGAGGAGTCACCGGTACGAAGAAATGTGGATGCCATTTCCAAATTAACATCAAGGAAATGCGACTCCTTATGGTATGTCACTTGTGATTTGTGGGAGGCACAATCACGACACCATGCAGAAGATTGGATAAGGGGAGGAGGAAGTTGAGGATGCGGGGGAGGGGCGAAAGTGAGCAGCTTAGGGAGATTAGTCCACCTTCGTCTTTTGTGGGGTGCAAGCGGGAAGTTGAGGATGCGGGTGGGAGGACACCGGGGTCTCCAATCGGAGGCACCCTAGTGTCGGAGGCACCCCAGTCTCCAATCGGATTTGAGTCCTCCCACTCCACAAAAGTTTCTAGGCAGAAGAAAGTCAAGGTTCCACAAATGCGTCGTGCCAGTCGACGCACGCAAAGCGGATCTAACATGGCTTATGGTCATTGCTTAGAACCAGATTGGTTGCCACATGTTGAGGCCATTATCGATGTCGTTTCCGATGGAAATTGTGGATATCGGTGTATAGCCTATGGGCTTCGACTTGCCGACGTAGACGGGTGGATGATTGTGCGTAGAAGGATGTACGATGAGATTATCGGGTATGAAGACCTTTGGCGGGAAGTGCTTGGCTCGAGTTTCGAGACTGTCAAGAATGCGGTGCATTGCCCAGAGAAGCAAGAGGGGGCATCTTTCAAAGAATGGTTGACACTTCCAGACATGGGATTGTTAGTATCCATCGCATTCAATGTCATTCTCGTCAACCTCTCGCATGGGAGTGCCTCCACATTCCTACCTCTACGTAGTACTCCACCGTCGTCATTGCACAACAGACTTATCATTGCAATGGCAAATGAAAGGAATATCAATTGGGTTAGGGTAAGTTCTATGATTTTTTGTGAATTGGTTTGTTTCCCCCTTAATCGGGTTTGTAACAATATCTTCTATGTTCTATTGTTCACTTTGACAGGTGCAGTTGCGTGTGAATGCACCGCTGCCATCCTTATATCCATCGCGGGATCGGTACGTTGAGGACTGCGCCAAAGGTTGGCGAGATGGATTCATTTTTCGAGACATCGCTCCCATTGCAACTGCTGATCATGAAGCCACCATACCTGTTGTAGATTTAGATACACCGTAGGTTAAAGCTTGTACCTAGACGGCTAAACATTTAGAAATTTTGCCAATTCGTCAGAATGTTCTATGTATATGCAAATGTTGTCTTGTGTTTTGATTGTTGTTGTGTTTTGATTGTTGTTTACTTATGGATGTACCCTTTTTAGAGTCAGTTTGAATGTTACGGAGATTTATAATTAATTAAGTTTCGGTGCAAATTGTCGTGATGGATTTTCAATCTTGTATTGTTAGTTTGACATACAACCAAATTTTTTTTCAAACTGTAATGTTAAAATTCATCTATTTCTGATGTCTCGGTCAAGCAGGTTCGTGAAACAACCCATATTTTTGGTCACCCATGACCGATAAGTATTCCAATATATCGGTCGTGTACAACCGAGTCCAATAGAAAGGTCTCGGTTGTACACCACCGAGATGGATTGACCATTTCAATTCGCCTGACTCTCGTCCTATGACGACCGAGCCTACTGAGACCCTCTCGGAAGTGGACAACCGATACGCAGATTAACTCTTCCGGTCTTCGTTGTCGAGGCTGCGAGTTCCCAAAAATATTAGCTTACGTCTCGACCAAGGCCGAGACGGTTGACACGATCTCGGCCTATGTGGCGAGAACCACGATTTCCCAATTTTTTTACATTTGAAAAAACCGCCACACACACATTACAACTACTCTACCAAATGTAACTTAATTCGACGATCTTCAACCGAGCCCTAATTTGGAGACGAAATCGGCTCACACACCGGACCTACAAAATGCGAGAAAACTCGAACAACGAAGGAGAAACACACGGCGAGGGACGGAGAACACGATTTTGGGGATTCCTCTCACTTTGGTCGGTTCAAAACAAATGAATTCTTCCACAAGGAGTTCGGTGAACGAGGGGTGGTGGTGGTGGTGGGGGTGGTGGGGTGCCCGGGGGTTTGCACGAGGGTGGTGGGGTGCTCGGGGGTTTGCACGAGGGGGTATTTTCGGTAGTTCGGGGCTAATTTTTGGGTGCCCCAGGTAAAACAGTTTGTGCCCACATTAACTGGGTGACCTCATTAAATGGTGGGGTGCCCTTAGCGGCCCTCAAAGGAAGGAGTGCATGTTATCCAAACACATGCGAGACTTTAATAAGGCTGACCGACTTGGTCATCATGTCCAGATAATTCTATTTTGGGACCACGAAGCTAGGTGAAGTTTGCCAAGGCTCCTAGCCTTCGCGATTACCGATTTTGGACGGTTGTTGGGTATAAAAAAAGGGGATAAATTGTGCAACATAAGTGAAGGAGAATGAATTGTGAAGTGAGGGGGAGAGGGGCAAATGGGCATAGTTAATAATAGGCTTGGAGTTGGAAAGGGAGACCAAGGTGAACATGACAAGTTAAACATATTTCCCTTTCTTTTCTTTTTTGAATGTCTTTCTTTTCTTTTCTTAACTATTGAATGTTCCATACATTTGGCATAATTTTAAAAATATGCGTGTCTTCTTTATATATTGAAATGAATTGTTATTTAGGTTTAAGGACCACATGCACAATCCAATAATTAAATGATAGACACATTTTTTTCTTGATTAGATTTAATAATTGTTTCTTTTTTTGTATTTGTGTAGATCAATCTTTTGCGCATAATGCAAGTTACTGCAATTTGTAGGTGAGTTATGTGATTGGGAGGAATTGAATTGGATAATTTTAAAGAGAAATGTTGCCATCATTTAAACATTCAGATCTTATATATATATACTAATATATTTTAACTGGAGTTTTAGTTGTTTTTGGAAGTGACTAGAAAAATAGTTTGTGCTATAAATCTTAACATTAACAATGGCAGTACGGAGATGACGCTGTTGTAGTGAGCTCTCTCGCTTCGAAGATTAGGACTATCAAGTTGTTGTGAATAAAATTAGTAAGTTTTTAATGAAACCTCCCAGGGCTTGAAGAAGATGTGGGTCACCATTATATGAAGGTCTTAGAGGATCTCTTTGCAGTAATGATGAAAGAGCTTAATTAAGAAGATCAAAACACCGCAATTATACGCATTTTTATTAGTGGCCATATCCAATAAAAAGGAGTGAAATATTTCATGAATTTATTCGCAAATTTCAAACACATCATATTTCATTAATTTGATGTGCATCACGTGCGAAGCGCTTGCTCATCGACTAGTAAATTATAATTTATATATTATCAATCAATCTTATATTTGATTTATTAAGACAACTAATGAAAGTGAATTTTTACATGTGGCATTTGTCCATCTATAATTTCTTTCTTACCATACAAGAACAACAACATAGTCCAAATCTCAAACTAGAAGAGGTCATCTATTTTTTTTTCCTTACCGCAAATATATAATACTCTTTTATATCAACTTCAATTCATGTTAAATTTTTCTTCGGAAGCCAAACTACTAAAAAAAATTAAGAGGATATAAATAAATTAATATTTTTTTGTTATAACTTAAAATTATTTTATAAATTTAATTACTTAATTTTTTTCCATCATAATTATTACTTGTCTTTTATCGATAAAAAAAATATTATTTATCTTTCGTTTCATACATGGAGGTGTCAGAAAGGGGGAACAGATTAATAGCTAAGACATAAGAGGGTGGCTTTTACTAAATTACTAATAGTCTAATAATAATCACTAATTATATTTACTAGTAGTTTACTACCAATATATTTTTACTTTTTCCTTTTTATTTTGTTCATACTACAACTAAGGTGGGGCGAATGTCATATGTTGTTATTTTAAGTTGTGGAAGTTGGGTTCTTAAGTGATTGTTTTCAATTTTTATTCACTTTGATTTCTTAGTGCATTATGACTAAAAAAGTTATGGTTCATTTTTTTTTAAAGGCCCATTGAGGCCAAGCCCAAGCCCGGCCCATGACGGGCTTGGGTAGGCTTAGCCCGCAATACTTAGAAGCGGGCTTAGGTGGGCCTGGATAGGGCTTTCAAAAAAAGCGAGCCAAGGCCCGGCTCGAGTCCGCCCACGCCCGCCCGATTATCAAGTCTACTTATAAGAACCTGTAACTTTAATTTATTGTATAAGGGAAGATTGATGAAGCAAAAAAAAAAAAAAAATCTTTCCAAACAAGAAAGCATTGTAGTAATAAAAATTATTTGTATCCCAAAAAAAAAAGGTTATAGTGCAATTTAATTTTTTTACATCATACAAACATAAGACACATTGCCTTATGTAATCAATCCATACAACACATATTCTACCTAATACGCATAAGGATCGAATACATAGTCTTTAACATTATTTCGTGGTAGTCTTTAACGTTGTTTCTTGGTCCTCTCCTTTATTTTTTACTGTTTAAATTAGCAAGTTTATCGGCATCAACATATTTGATACCCACCTGCAAAAGATACGTGAATCAACATATTGGAATAGAATAATTTGGCATGTATAGGATCACAACTTAGGTAATTAGTTAGAACAAACAACAAATACATGCAACCAGAACCACAAAAAATTGTAAAAGATATGATAAATAATAAAACAGTATACATTCAAGATAAACAAAAATACAAGCAAAATTGTACACAAGAGAATATTTTTAAAAAATACTCTAGATTCATAACCTCTCAATTGGCAATATAGTTGCATGATTATTAAGAAAGATAGATGGATACAAAAGATGGAGTGAAACAAAAGATTGAGTGAATAGGAAATTGGAACTTTGGAGGAATGCATTAGAATCTAAAGGCTTTAAGTGTAGTAGGACGAAGATTGAATACATGCACTGTGAATATAAAAGATGGAGTGAAACAAAAGATGGAGTGAATAGAAAATTAAAACTCTGGAGGAATACATTAAGGGAAGAAGTAGTTCATAAGGTGAACCACTTTAGATACCTAGGATCGATCATACAAATGATGGTAATATAGAGAATGATGTCACACATAGAATTCAAGCTGGATGGAAGAAACGGCAGAGTGCAATATGGGTGATTTGTGATCGAAATGTTCCTACTAAGTTAAAATGAAGATTTTACAAGATTGCAATTAGGCCAGCTATGCTCTATGGAAGTGAACGTTCGGTGGTAAAGCAACAACAATTACATAAAATGAACGTAGCAGAAATGAGGATGCTTAGGTGGATGTGTTGTAAAAGTCATAAAGATAGAATAACAAATGTAGAAATTCAAAGACAAATAGGAATATCACCAATTGATACAGAGATTAAGGAAGGGTAGTTGCGGTTTGGTCAACTGCAAAGATGACCTACAAATGCCCCAATCAAAATACTTGACTCGATAAAAACAATAAAAATTCGACGAGGTAGGGATAGACCAAAGTTAACATGGGATGCATTAATTAGGAGAGATTTAAATGGTCTGGAAAGGTTACTATCAATTGCACTTAATTGAGCACAATGGAAAAGTTTGATCCATGTAGCCGACCCAAATTAATTTAGGACCGAGGCTTTGTTGTTATTGTTGTATAGATGGATACAAATGATGGAAACTCATAGATGCATCAGAAAAAGATCTCTCAACAATCAGAAAATGTTTATTACAAGAAGAATTAAAATAACATTGAAAAAATAAAGAAAGACATGTGTAATAACGATTTGACTATAAATATAGCCCTAAATAGAGCAGAATAATGAAAGTTAATTCATGCATCTGAGACATACAGTAGGAAAAATTGATTATTGAGTTTAGTTGTATGATCATGCTATAGTGAAATCCTTCAATTTGTCCCAAAAAAAAAGAAATCCTTCAATTTTGAAGAATTAAAAATATTGATAAGCTTGCTTGAATATGTTTATTTTCTAATAAAAAAATTGTTGTGTCTGATAGAGTTTCTATAAAATATCTTCGATGTCTCTCCTACACTATTATTTTCACCCTTCCTTTAAATAAAAATTCAAGGATAGTTTTTCTCATTTGGCACCCTTCAATACAATTAAGAGAATCTTTAGTCAGAAGGACCTTGAAGTTTTTTGTCTTAGCTTCCCCATCGTGACCACTTTTGCAGCTAATTTTTATCAAACACTCATTTCCACACCAATTTAATGTTCATGAAATCTTTCGTACAAGCAGCAGAGATATCCTAAAGACTATAAATGCACAAGTAAATGACCATTTCCATAAGGATTATTTGGTAACCATACTTATGTTCCTATTAGCTTTATAAATGAAATACACTTGCAGTAGAGGTTTAAGATCTGGAATAAGAATCCAATGTTTATAGCTTTTGGTAAGTTTTTACTCTGCTTCATATTAGATATAGAGATAATTAGTACCTTTTCTCAGCGGATATTTACTGTAGAATTGCTAAACACCAATTTCAAACATGCATGACAAAGACAACAAATACCACAATAAAACAAATTATGGAAAAGAGGTTCATGAGAAAACACTTCTAGAAATGCTCTAAATTGAGTTTTCAATCTATCTAGTAAAATAGTGCAACTGAACGCAACATTTGTGCAAAACTCTCTAACTCAAAACACAATTGTGTAACATAAAGTGATAAATATGATAGGACTTGCCATGATTAGCTATAAGAATTAAAACCCTTGTTAATCAATATGCATGGTCCTAAAATCATGCATTGTACCTAAAAAATGATGAAAATAAAAACACCCCATCACAAATTAAGACCCGATATTCCTATGATCATTTGAAAAAAAATTATCAAAAATTAAATAAAGAAACTTAATACCCAATCAGTCAATACATGACTTAAAAGGATGACAAAAGCAACAAATGTCTAACTTTTAGCGTTTCTTAAAAGCCATTAAAGCCTGTATTTTTTATAATATGGGATACGTTAGCATTTAAAAAAATGCAATCAAATCAATATCCTAGCGTTTTTTAAATGCTATGAAAGACATTTTTTTTCTAGTTGTGAACTCTAATTAAATAGCTATATATAAAGTAGTATAAAGTTGCTTGTCAAGGGAAATTAAAGTAGTCCATAAGAAAAAAATGTTTGGGAATCAAAATAGTAAAAAAATACTAAAAAGAAAGTTGTTTGAGTTTGGGAATTAGTGGTAATTCGCTCTCAAAGTACGTCTACAATTTTGTCTCATTATGTTGGTGCTCCTAAGATTTTCATCAAATCCAATAGAAAATCATATTAAAAAGAAATATGCTAAGAGGACTAAGAAGTAAGTATAGAAATAGCATATCTAAGAATTCGCTAAGCCATGTCACTAGAACAAATTCAACTTTTGATAGAGGTTTTGAACCTCTATGAAAGACTTTTCATAGAGGTTTTCGACCTCTATGAAAAGCGTTATCTTTTAAGGCGTTATCGTATCATCAAAGCTTACATAGGGGTTTCAAACCTCTATCAATTCTAACTATTTCATAGGGGTTTGAAACCTCTATAATATCTTTAGAATCTTACATAGGGGTTTCAAACCCCTATCAATTGTAGTGATTTCATAGGGGTTTGAAACCTCTATAATACCTTCAAAGGCTTACATAGGGGTTTTAAACTCCTATCAAATGTGATATATAAAAAAATAATTAATGGATGAATGCCCATAATTATTTATATTGAACTACATAACAATATATCCATTCACTAAAATGTTGAATAATCGTTGTATATCCATAACTTGTTCAAATAATCTACACAAAACTTGTTCAACGACAAACTAAATAAATAGTCCACAACTTCCTCATTTGCAAAGGAACATCAAACGCCGATGAATGCAAGCGCAATTTAAGCCACGAGAGTGCTGGCAATGATGGATTCACTGCAAGGGAAGCAAAGATAGATGCAAGTCAGAAACTATTCAAGAGATGACGAAACTCGATACTAATTGAAATAGTGTTTGGTAATCCTCTTCTTGTCCAAGTGAAATAGGAAGACTCAAGCAAGCACCAAATGACAAGTAGCAATATATAACAAAAATATATAAGCGGACAACCTAGTCTTTCGATCTAGTAAGAGAGATTCACAGCTTCAATGATTTGCTAACAACAACAACAATTGAGATAAATTGCAATACACCGACATGCTTAATTGGCACTCCATGAAACCCACTAGCCATTTCAGATTAAGAAAATGAACCACCTTGGCCTCACCTCCACAATACATTATTTTGGCGGCAAAAATAAGCACACTGTAAACTTGCCGTTAAATTCTCTACTCATTGGAACTTCTAATGGCACATATGAAAACTCGAAGATTAAGATTAAACAACCTATCACTACATTCACATCTTCGTAAGAAAAACAAAGTGAATAAAACCGAGTGCATGAATAGGAATAGCTACAAATGAAAATAGCTAAATTACACTACCAAAAGTTCTTTATAACCTAAAAGTAATTTTCCTCACAACTCCATGAGCTCTCCTACTTTCATCAATATTCCTTTGCATCCCGCCCCATAACTTGAGTAAGAACTAGCAACTCACAATAAGTAGATATACTTGCAAATGTGTGCAAAAGCATGCATATGTTGTGAGAATTAAATTAGTTTAAGAAGATTGACATAAGAGCTCACCTTCCAACAAATGTAACAAGGAAAATCTTCAAAATAGAGGTACATACATGTTCATCTTGGTTTTGATGCATTCGGTTTCAAGCATCCATATCATGCAATCAACTCAAGAACCGAGTTCTTCACCTACGGAAATCAACAAATATTAGAAGACATAAGAAATCTAATTCAGTAATCCAAGTGCTACAATTTCTGTAACAAGTTATCATCAAAAATTCCATATCTTTCTCTACAAAAGTCACCTACGGAAATAATATTGTGCACAAAAGTCACAAAACATAAACAAGTGCATATTACAATAATAGATTACAAATATTTTTTGTATGTGACCACATTATGAAGCATGGTTCTCACATTGAATTGTAACATCAAGCATGACTCTCACACTTCACATTAAATTAGTTTTTAATACATGTTTTAGCAACAATAGAGTACGTATCTCATAAGCAATGTATTAAAGCTAAACTCATTCGCATATTAGCTGTTACCTTCTTCTTTTTCCTGTGGAATACAGTGTCCTACAACAAATTTGCAATATTAATGGAAAGAAAATGCTATTACTAAAATTTGCACCAATTAAATACTCAAATTGCAGCAATTGATTCACATTTCACAAAACTCAAACATCAAGGCCAAAAATAACTCTCCAACAACAATCACACATCAGCTAAACAACTGGTACATAATTAAAGCCTACAAAATCAAGTACTAGCGATCCACACACCAACAATTCAATAGCCAAAAGAAGGTTAGACAAATAGAAACAAATTAATAAAAAATGAAATAAAACTTAGTTGAACATTCAAAGTGTATATGAATCATGAATGTAGAAAAATAAATGATCACCTCTATCGATCTATAACTGAGTGATCGTTGTATTTCTCGCGAGGCTACATCTTTCCTAAGCTTGAGTTTCTAGACCTAAACGGGAAAGATTTAGAACACAATCAAATAATTTAATTAATCATTGGTAGTGTGCATATATAAAAATATACTAATATAAAGAGCTACACTATAGAACAACCAAATAAATGATTTATGCTGCTGCTTATATTAAAATCACTTTGAACTCGATTTAGAACAATTGATGATGTTAAAGCGACATGTAATAGTGTATTACAAATTTACGATATCTTTTTTTTTCATATTTAGAACTTTTATGAGATTTCCACAAACTTTAATGGATTGATAATGAAATGCTTTCTCCCGTGAAGTATGAGAAGTGCAGGTTACACCAGGGTTGTAAACCTAGAAGAGAAGTTATCCTACTTCTGGACTTTTTTATAAAATAACATCATCTACAAGATGTCATAATCATAGCATTTCATACTACTTGGCTAGTGGGCGCATTAATAACAAATGCAAAAGATTATGAAAATAGACAATGATTTATGTTCCTGAGTAATACAAAAAAATGAGTTTCCACTCCCTTTTTCATATTTCAGTTTCAAACTTGAAATAATGTATGAGCTAAATCTAACACTAACAAAGGAAAAGCACAATTAGTATAAGAGAAAATTTTCAGCGGTCATTATAGAATTTTCTAGATTGATACTCACAATTATATTGCTGATCACGGAACTTAAAACGTTGTTTTACCTGTAATACAAGATTTTGGTCATTAGGACCTTGGCTCAAGTCCATTGCTCTTCTCCCAGTCAGTAGCTCAAGAAGTACTACTCCAAATGCGTAGACATCGCTTTGTATCGTTAGCTTCCATGTCTGATCGAGGTTAGCACAAATGAAAATTCAACTTCGAAAGTCGAAAAGAACAATACAAGCATAGTAATTATATATACCAAAAGAATTTAACAGGCCTAAAACCTAGGAGGTGGATGTCAATAATTTAGTCCCTAAAATAACAAGGCAGTGGCAACAATAGTACTTGAATTTCAGCATAAGACTTTAATGGTTTCAATTGAAGAAACTATATAAATATGGCGTAATCACATACCGATGTGTACTCCGGATCGAAATATCCGAAAGTGCCAAGAACTTTTGTTGTGACATACATTTCTTGGTTTTCAGGCATCATCTTGCAAGGCCAAAATCAGAAATCTGCGAAAACATAATTAATCATCGAAGAAGTTGAAATGAGTTTCTTAATCGACACGATCAACACGAATAAACTCTCATATATACGCCTACCTTTGCTTCAAAATTCTCTCCTAGAAGTATGTTGGTTGACTTGAAATCTCTATGTACAATTGGAATACCAAATGAGAACGAGAATGCAAATAGGTAAGGCCCCTTGCCACTCCAAGAGCCACTTTGAGTCTCTAAGGCCAATCCATCTTTACTTCACCAATTCCTAGTGCACATGGTAAAAGTAAATTTTGAAAGTTACAACAAACTTGATCAAATAAGAAGCATAATACTACCTTTCGAATTTGAAAGATTGCGCTATTCGCATTTATTCATCGGTGATCATCAACAAAAATGTGACAATATGAACTCACTAGTATTTGAAGAGCTCTTTTGATAAGCAAAAATAGTCGTATCGCTTCAAACAAATCTGCTTCAAACAATTCTCCTCCACATAGTGAGCTTCATTCACCGCATGACTGTTAAATTATAAGTCGGGGTTCCATATGATTCACCAAAGTTCCCATTTATTAATCTGTAAATCATCACAAAATAAGATAGTTCCCTTAAGCATGATTATTATATCCAAAAGCAACTTTGTTAAATCACCATGAAAACATCAAACAACTCAATTACAATAGAAGGGACCTGGTGAGACTACCTTTGCCAACCATAAAAAATATTCTATACATTTGAAGTTTTGACTACAATTTCCCACTTGGAGTCGTAGAATGTGGTTTAAGACTTGTCTTCTAGGAACAAATCTGGTAGCATTTTTTGTAGGGATGGAAGGCAATGTCCGCCAAAGCCGGGACTCGGAAGGAGATTTCAGCCATATGTTAGAGACACACACATGTATGTATAGAGAAGTGAGAGCAAAGCAGAATGTATTTAAAGAAACACAAAAGTAACAAAACTTAGTCTCATACAAAGCACTTAAAACTAGACAAAATAAGCTCCTTTTCTATATACAAGCAAAAGTAACAGAAAAGAAGATATTGAAACAAATATGAAACATTGAAACTCATCAAGTTTCTAGCACCATCTACGCTCTTCCCATCATCTGCAAGCACAAAAAAATTAAATTCAGAGACACAAGATGAGTCAAAAAATAAAACTAAATGGTTGAAACGTACTTTTTTTATAAAAATATAGAAGTCTAACCTCTATGAATTATGTGTTATATAAAGCCTAATCGCCTAATACAGGGGGGTTATTAAAAACCTCTATGAATTATGTGTTATAAAAAATCTAAATTGTTCTAGTGGTAGTACTTGAACACCTCCCCATCAAAAACCTCCGCAAAAACTCCACTACCCGCCATTGTTGGCACTATAGAGAACCAAATCAAGCAACAAAGCTACTCAGAAATCACTGAAAATTAGTTAAAACGAGTGAAGAAGAGTGAGTGGTCATCCCCTTCAAAGTTACGTCACAATCTTTACTAATTCTTGAAAAAACAAAACATTGGAAAAATAATTAATTGCCAAATAAAAGCCAACACTTGAGTATATTCCAAGTTTTCCTATCCAATGAAAGGCATGCACTAGTTTTGAGTTTTGGTTTTCCATATACCATCCAACTATGTTTCTGTCATGTTATGTTACCTCTGCATAAAATTTATGCATCAATATAATATACATTCATAAATCTGATCCTACAAATGATTGGAAACTTTAGGGTATAACACGATTAAACTTGTTTCATGGCCTAAATAATTTTAGGCTAAGAGAATTTTTGAGTGGTCTCCAGTCCTATTAATTTGTATATTTCTTTTGATAAAGGGCAATAATTAATCTAGATTTCTTTTGAAGTCCAAGACGAAGATTTATTGTTGCTCTCACTTGCTCTAACTAGGTTTAATTAAAAAATTACATCCAATCATGTTCATGGGATGGTTGTTACTAGATTCATGAATAAACATATAAATGTAGGCACCCATTTAAGACTTTATAATATAAGACTACTCTGCACTATTTATGCTTTTCCTTGTATGATCTCTTAGATATAATCAATTATTGGTCTTTATTATATTGAAATAACTTTAGTTTCTTCTCCGAAAGTTCGTGTATATAAATCCAATGATCGAACGATCTCGATCCATGGCATTGCCATTCTTTTTTTTTGGACTACACCTTTCAATCTTAACGAAACCGACCAATCATTAATGCAGTTATAAGAACGAAGCAACATGACCACTCGTTCCCATAGATTACCAAATCCTTAAGGTAAGAAGTCCCTCCTAACAATGCTCTGTAATACTGATGACTTTCCAGAACTCTGCGAAACAATCCATCAACTAATTAAGCTCACCGAGAAACCACATTACATAAGAACGAAACCTCTAATCATGATCCATCCAACACAAACAAGTGAAAAAAATGCTTAAATGGTCATGTTACTTCATTCTAGTGTGCTTACTAAGCGTACTATCAAACATTACAATTTTTCAACAAGGATCCGAAAATAAGTAACTTTGAGGGGTATTAGACATGAAAGTCACTATTATGCACATGGAATTACAAAATGAAAATGAATAAGAATCGAGACACTTCTTTCTCTTCTTTCGATAAAAAAGAAATTGACTTATCACCTTTTAACCTGACCCCATTGAAACTCGATCCCCCAACCTCATACACCAAAAAGACTATACATTCAATTGCGTCAAAATCTCAACACCATGACTTGAAAGCTACCAATTACACAACATTAACCGGATGATGATGTTACATCGATTCCTTTCATTCAAGAAGACAAATTAAGTAACATATTCCAAGCAAATGATCCAATTAGATGGATGCAATGCATATTTTACAAGAGAGCTAATAAAAGAGCTCTCAATTCTCTATCACGAGAAAACAAAAGCCCACGGAAAATCAAATAGAGAGAACATGAAGTTACTTTGTAAAACTCAACAAAGCAACTAATTAATTAATCCATAACAATCATTCTCAAATCTGTACCTAATCGCAATGCAATAATCGTTCGGCATAATAAGAAAGAAACAATCATTCACAAATCTGTGCCTAATTAACCAATTATTGATCCAAAACAACCAATTCACGTAGAACGCAAGGTCAAGTGCAAAGAAGCACTGGTCAGTCATTTGGAATGAATGAGTCAATTGATCGCCCCAACCTTATGATTTTATGCTTTATCTATATTTTTCATCTTTTTTGATAGGAAAAGAAGGTACGAGAGAATCTAGTACAAAATTATCATACCTCTCGATCGATGATGGAGCAAAAAAGGCGATTGAGAGTGATAGAGCAAAAACAGATCAAGATGATGGAGAGCTTACCAAATCTAACTAGGAAGATTGAACTTCCATGTCCGTGAACTCGCTTTGATGATCCACCAAACAACCCTAATTATGGAACTCGTTCGATGATGGAGCAGCAGAGGCGATTGAGAGTGAGAGAGCAAAAACAAATCAAGATGATGGAGAGCTTATTGAATCAAACTAGGAAGACCGAACTTCCATGTCCGCGAACTCGCTTGATGATCTACCACAAAACCCTAATTACGGAACTCGCTTTGAATGTCGTGGAGCCGAAAGTGGAGATGGAGAGAAAGAAAACCCTATATTTGATCGAGAGGTGAGAGAATGGGTTGGAGATCAAGATATCGAAAGGGTTTTTGATCGAGAAGGTTTTGACGAGCGAGAAGGGTTGGAGATCGAGATATCGATACCCTAGATAATATGAGTCGATTGTGAGTGATGCGTCGATGAGATGTTAGAGTTTTAATAGCCTAATACATAGCGGTTTCTAAAAACCCCAATAAATTAAGTGTTATAAAAAGCCTAATCACTTAATGCATATAGGTTACTTAAAAACCTCTATGAATTAGGCGTTATAAAAAGTAATACATAGGGGTTATTGAAAACCTCTATGAATTAGGTGCTATAAAATACCTAAATTGTTCTAGTGTGTACACACTACTACCAAAAGATTTTGAGCCTTAGCATAGATCTAACAGGAAAAATAATTATCAACCTTTTTTATAAAGTTGGTCGATTGAAAAATAACCAAATTTCACAAAGATAAGCTATTGAATCTATCTTAAATATGGAATCCCTATAGAGAAATTCCTTAATAAAATATACACTTAAGCTCATTAAGTTCACTTTAAATAACAAAAGTGGGACTCTTGCAATTTGTGGCTTTTTTGTAAACGCATACAATTTAAAATATCTGAATCATATGCATCCAATGATCAATAATTCATAATTAATGAATTAATGTAGTAATGAAATGCTCTACATAGAGTTTTCAATCTACCTAATAAAACAGTGCAACTGAACGCAACATTTGTGCAAGACTCTCTAATTCAAAACACAATTGCATAACAAAAAGTGATAAGTATGATTGGACTTTCTATGATTAGCGAGAAGAATTAAACCTTATAAATCAATATGCATAGTCCTAAAATCATGCGTTGAACCTAAAAAATTAATCAAATAGAACACACCCCATCACAAATTACGACCCAATATTTCTAAGATCATTTGAAAAAATAGTATCAAAAATCAAATAAAGACCAGTCAATACATGACATAAAAGGTGTTGGATTATGGGGTTCATACGTAAGGAGAATTCAAAATAATTTTTGAAAACCCCAATAGGACTGAAAATAAGTTCCATTTAAATTGATGTACAAAATCTAAACCATACCTAAATCCGTGACTTCCTTATCTGTCTGTTTGATTTCTAAGATGTTCAAGTGCACGTCCTCTGTCAAAAATCCACATACGACAATGACCACAATTTAGAGTGCAAGCGTCAAGAGAGATTGAAAAAGTTTTTCTTTCTCTCCCAAAATCCAGAGAACAAGAAATTTGCAAAAATGAAAAAACTTCTTTCATTTTAGGGTTTCAATCTTTATTTATATGTGTAGATAAGCTTTCACTTAAAATTCTATTCGTAATATAACTATTGTGTTTAGGTAGTTTAAGCAAATTACACATATGCCCCTGTTAATATGTTATCATATAACAAATTCTAAAGACTTTTAGGTCATAAATTTTATCATATAAAATTAATTACTCTGGACCAATTGAAATTGCACAAAGTCATTCTTTGTATGTGACTCAATATGTTCATGCGACATTGGCTGTGAACCAAAACAATTTTAGTACACAAGTCATAAGCGATCTCTAGCAAGACATTATGACTACCTAAGTAGCATGAATATCAAAATTGATACAACGTAATGAATAACATAAGTCATATCCTTTTGTCATTGGATATCCTTTCATTAAACATAAGACATGGAAAGTCACTCTTAATGAAAACATCCAAATGACATTGATCATATCAATTTACTTGGACTTGGCCATTTAAAAGTATAATATATCGAAGGATCCACTGATATCTATCTTTATACGAGAGGGATAAATTATATCTTGATTACACATCTTCACATATTATTAACATGGTAACCAATCACAATCTTTATAATTGTCTTGTTAAAGACATTGTTTGATTGTCTCAAATTACCATGCTCATAATATTGAAGTCTATGTTAATCTCAATTCGAATGACAAAATGATAAACCTATCATGAGTAACACCTATGAATTAATCCATGTGGTGTTCTCAAAACGGGTCAGTCCAGTACCTTATTCCTTAACAAGTACTCATTATCTCGATTCATATCCCTATACGCATGATCATCACATGACCATCATTCAAGATTCAAACTAGTCTTATTTCATTTTAGCTCCCAGTATAATGACTGACTAGGGACATTAAGGAATTCAACAAACACCCATGGATCCAATTATACGGTAAACATGCAACCATTTACAATAAAAGAGCAAATAAAAACCTCAATTTCTTTAACTAAAATTATAAGATAAACAATGTTTCTAGATTGACCAAGGGCGCATGCCCCAACATCTCCCACTTGCACTAGAGGCCAATCATTCATGTATCTAATATATAATGACTTAACATAACCATCATGTTTCGCTTGTGGAAAAGTCTTTGTCAATGGATCTGCAACATTGTCTTCTATAGGAACTCTCCAAATCTTCACTTTTCCCCTCTCAACGATTTATCGATTGAGATGAAAACATTATAGTAAATGTTTGGATCGATGGTGTGATCTTGGTTCCTTGGCCTATGCATCGCCTCGTTGTTGTCATAATACAAGCAAAAAGGGTTAGCCATACTCAGAACCACGCCAAGTTCAAAGATGAACTTTTTTATCCAAACTGCCTCCTTAGCTACATCAAACGCTGCAATATACTCAACTTCTGTTATAGAATCTGCTATAGTTTCTAGCTTCAAACTTTTTCAGCTCACTGCGCCTCCATTCAAAGTAAACACATATCTAGATTGCGATCTAAAGTCATCTATATTAGTTTGAAAACTTGCATCTATGTAACCATTTACAACAAGCTCGTCTTTCAAACTTCCATAGACCAAGAACACTTCTTTAGACTTTCTTAATTACTTAAGATTTTTCTTTACTGCTATCCAGCGACTCTCACTAGGATCATACCGATATCTGCTTGCTATGCTCAAAGCATATCATACATCAGGTCGAGTACATAACATGACATACATAATAGATCCAATAGCCGATGCATATGGAATCGAATTCATGCATTCTCGCTCATCATTAGTCTTAGAACATTGAGTCTTGCTAAGACTTATACCATGAAACATCGGTAATGACCCTCTTTTAGAGTCTTGCATACTCAACCTATTCATTACTTTGTCAATAAAGCATTGTGACTTAGAGAGATGAGCCTTTTAGATCTATCTTTAGAGATCTTAATCCCAAGGATGTAGGCTGCATCTCCTAAGTCCTTCATTGAGAAACACTTCCCTAATGAAGGCTTGACGGTCTGCAAGGTTGGAATATCATTTCCAATGAGTAATATATCATGAACGTACAGTACTACGAAAACAACCACGCTCCACTATCCTTCTTGTATACACGAGGCTCATTTTCATTTTTAATGAAACCAAATTCCTTAATTGCTTCATAAAAATTAATATTCCAACCCCGAGAAGCTTGCTTTAATCCATAAATGGATTTTTTCATCTTGCACACCTTCCTATAATTCTCAAGATGAACAAACCCTTCAGGTTGTATCATATACAAGTCCTCAAATAACTTTTCGTTTAGAAAAACTATTTTGACATCCAATTTCCACATCTCATAGTCATAATATACGACTATGGCAATTAGAATTCTAAAGTATTAAAGCATGGCTACAGAAAAAAAGTCTCATCATAATCACCACTTTGAGTCTGTATGAAACATTTTTCTACTAGTTGTGCTTTATAAGTGTGCACATTGCCATCCATATCAGTTTTCTTCTTGAAAACCCATTTACATCCAATGGTCTAACCATCTTCAAGTAAATCGACCAGGTTTCAAACTTGGTTGGATTACATCTCAGAATTCATGGCACTAAGCCATTTATCTGCATCAACGGTAGACACAACCTCCTAATAAGTAGTAGGCTCATTTTGATCCATAAGAAACACCTAACTACTATTAGTAAGAAGAAATCTAAATCTTTTAGAGTAATGTCTTACCTTATCAGACCTACACAAGCTTTGTGATACCTGTGGAGGTTCAACCAGTTCAAGACTTTGTTGATCTTTTACAGCGGTTGAGTATTTATTTGTGGTTCTTGAACGTCTTCAAGATTTAATTTATTCTTATTGTTGTCTTTTGAAATAAAATTGTTTCCATAAAGGTACCATTTAGAGCAACAAACACTTTGTTCTCAGTGGGATTAAAAAAGTAGTATCCTCTAGTTTTTTAGGATAACAAATAAATACGCACTTGGTAGATTTGGCTGATAATTTTTTTGTGATATTTCATTATATAAAAACCTCATAGCCCCAAATCTTAAGGAAAGACAAACTTGATTTTTTCCCAAACCACATCTTATATGGTGTTTTATTAACTGCTTTGGAAAGAACACGATTCAGTGTAAATGCAGCAGTTTCTAACGCATAGCCCCAAAAAAAGGAAGATTTGCATAACTCATCATAGATCGAACCATATACAATAATTTCTCCTCTTAGAAACACCATTCCATCATGGAGTTGTTGGAGGAGTTAACAGTAAGACAATCCCATGGTTTCTAAGATGATCATAAAACTCTTGGCTCAAGTTTTCACCACCTCGATCTTATCGAATTATTTTAATAGTTTTACTAAGTTGATTTTGCACTTCATTCTAAAATGTTCGAAACATCTCAAAAGATTCATTTTTATGTTTCACAAGATACACGTAAACATATATGCTGAATTCATCATTGAAAGTAATGAAGTAATGATAACAACCTCTAGCCATTTTGTTTATAGAACTGAATACATCAATATGTATTAGACCCAATAAATCACTTGCCCCCTTTGTGTCCAAGAAAGGGACTCTTTGTCATCTTGCCTAGTAAACAAGATACACATGTTTCATATGATTCAAAATCAAATGATTCTAAAAGTCCATCTTTATGGAGTTTAGAGATGTGTTTCTCATTAATGTGGCAAAGGCGAAAATGATAAAGGTAGGTTTAACTAAAATCATTTGACTTGAATCACTTTGTATTTACATTAAGAATAGGAGTATCTGTGGACCTTTTCATCTTTAGAATATAAAGACCATCACATAAATCAACATTCGTATAGAAAACGTCTTTACGAGAAATAGAACATTTATTATTCGCAATAATGAAATTAAAAAATCTAAATCCAAACATGAAACTGAAATGATGTTTATGTTCAAGGTAGGAACATAATAATTATTATTTTAAATAAAAAAAGTCCACTTGGTAAAATAAACTCATAGCATCCGATAGCCAACGCAAGAACCTTTGCTCCATTTCCAACTCATAGGATGACTTCTCCTTTCTTTAGCTTTCTACTTTTGGTGAGACCTTGCACATTAATACGAATGTGAGATCCACATCCAATATCCAATACCCATGAATTAATAGTAGACAAGTTAACTTCAATAACATAAATACCCGAAGCGGTAGTTGCAATACTATTTTTTTCTTCGGATCTTCAAGATAGAGCATGCGATTTCTTAATGAATGCCCATGTGAATGGCAGAAATGATAATTTCTTTCTTTTTCCTTTTCTTCTGGGATTTTAAAGTAGAAACAACCTTAAGCTTGACTTATTCCACAAGCTTTGTGAAAGTCATAACAACCTTGGCAACTTTAGCCTTGCCTTGGTTTTTCTTCTTCATAGCCTTTCGTTTATGAACCATAACCACATTAGAAATGGGTTTCTTGACATTATGCTCAGTAGTTTTAAATATCAAATGCAACTCTGAGATAAACTTCTCCATATTATTCATGTTATACTTCATCACAAATTGTAAATAACTATCAGACAATGAATTCAGGATAATCTGTATCCAACTCTTGGCTTATGGAAAATCCAAGTCTGTGAAAATGGTCAATATAGCCCTTCATCTTCAAAACATGAGGACTAACTGACGCACCATCAACCATTTTGCAAGAATGAAAGTTCTTAACTGTCTCGAACCTTTCTTGCCTAGCCTGCTGTTAGAACTTTATCTTCTGCTTCGTAGCCTGGTCATAAGCTTCCATGTGTTCCATGTCCTTCTGATGTTCAGGAACCATGGTTGCCAGTATAATGTATGCAACATTTATGGAGTCCTTGACATGCTTAGTATGTGCATCATTCACGGCTCTTAAAGCATTAGTTGGTGGTTCCGCAAGAATAGGATCATCCAGTACATACAACTTGCATTCATGCTTAAGAACAATTCTCAAGTTTATGAAGCAGTCGAGAAAGTTTGTCCTAGATAACTTATCATTCTCAAGGAAGGATCGCACTGACGAGGGATTAGTGTGATTTTAAGAGGTCATAGATCTACAACAAAGATTATGCAAAAGTTCATTTTAGTATAGAGGAATAGACTCCCACTAAATTAACAACCCTCCTAAAAACATTATGTTAATTTAGGGACTAAAATCCATATTTGACCAAATTCCAAGACAGCTAAGGCATGACACTTTGAATTAGATTATTTAGGTAGGTACTTATTACCAATTACATCATATGTAACTTTTTGTTGTTTTTATGAGATTATGATATCTTATGTCTTAGCATGTTTTATCTCATCTTGTGCCTAAAGCCCAAAATTGTTTTGATAGATTTATCAATTCTAACCTTTTCAAACAATAGAGTAACTATTACTCAACTTGCCTCACCAAGATAACACAATACACTATCCGAAGGCAGATCCATATTGATGTGATCAAAGCCTTGGCAAATGTTTGAGAATGGATAGCAATTGACTTGAAATTTGGAAGAGAGATTTTTTATTTGTTTTAGTGATCATAAATTTAAAAGAATAAATATCAATATTAGAATGCATGTACAATCACTAAACAAATTAGGGAATTTTACAAATAATAACTAATATACGAATCTCATTGCGCTATGAATAGTTAGCGGCGGTCCCCTTTTTTTTAAGACAACGAGTTCCAGTTCTAAAAATTGAAAATAACCTAAAATTTCTCATTATTTTAGTCAATCCAATTGACCAAAACTGCTTTTATTTTAATTCTGAAAAATATTAATTAAAACATTTTTAATTAACTCAGACTCACCTCTAACTTAATATCTTATCCTAATCTAATTAGAATTTAAGATATTTTGAATCCTTATTCAATACGAATTTGTTATATATCTCACCTATCATATATGATTTGTAATTATTATTTGATTACAAGTTTATCTTCTTTATAATAGGAATATATAATAGATAACTACAATGAGATATATGATAAAAACCAATTTCGATTCTTATTCATACAAAACAAGAAATTGAATCAAGAAACAAAATATAAATCATGCATTCAACACCAAAATCATATTAAATTAATCATATTAACCTAATCATGATTTCTATCATAGAGACATACATAATTATTGAAAAAAAAAATGAAATACGTATTCAAATTTTAATACAAAAAAATAAACATGACTTCAAACATACAAAATTCGCATTGTTCAATATTAAGAAAAACATATGTTAATCAAGAATACTATGATTGAATCAAATTATATATACATTAATCAAGATCATATTTTCACACATATATCATATATATCAGAGAAAATATGCAAATGTTTAATAGAAGCCTAAGGCTCTGATAACACTGTTGGGTTTTGTGATTCATATGCAGTGAAAAAGTCAAAATAAATTTAAAAAACCCAACAAGACCAAAAATAAGTTCCATTAAAGTAGATCAACAAAAACTAAATCATACCTTAATCTGTGATTTCTTTCTCTGATCGTTCGATTTCCAAATCGTTCAACAAATACCCATAGATATTATTATAATGACTGACTAGGGACATTTAAGATATTTCAACAAATACGCATGATCATCACATGATCATCATTCAAGATTCACACTACTCTTAATTCATTATAGTTCCTAATATAATGACTGACTAGGGACATTTAAGATATTTCAACAAATACCCATGGATATTATTATAAAGTAAACATGGAATCACTAATAATAAAACAACTCGATTTTATTAACTAAAATTATAAGATAAATAATATTTGTAGATTGACCTAAGGCACATGCCCCAACAAAAAGATGACAAAATCACAACTACCCAACACTAAACACTAAAAAAAAACTAAATAGGTCTTCAACATCTTAAAGAAATCCATAAACAAAAGAAAAGAAGAGAAACCTAGATTGAAATCGAACACTAACTTCCAAAACATATGTATACCTAGTAAATACAAAATATATATACATAAAGATTATATATATAGTATGTACAATCATGCATGAGAGATATAAAATTAATTAATCCATGCATATATGCATGTTTTACCCACGAAAAACTAGAAAAACTAGAAAGCATGTGCTTACACATAAACATACACATGATATGATCAACTGTTTAATGTACACCACTTATCAGGTGTAATTAACTAACTAATAAGAATTGAAGTTCAACAATAATTACTGATCGAATCAACTTGTATATGCATTTATAGAAAAGACAACATATATACCAAACCATTGAGCTAAAAGAATTTTTACACAAGAAAGAAACCAACCCAAACTTGCACATGGTAAGACTGATCAAAAACCACAACGACTTATGAAAGTGAGGACATACCTATCCATTGAGATGAAAGATTTCTTTGATAAGAAAAAAAAAAAAAACTTATATATCACCCCTTAAATTTGCACACGAGAAGACTCAAATGCACGACTCCTTATAGAAAGAGACAATATACCACAATATACCAATTAGAAATAACAATTTTTTGTGTGCCCTAGACATAAGTATATGCACACACAGACACAAATGCATATGCATGCTTTGTTTGCTAGCTAGCATTTAATATCCATGTGAAAAGCCTTCGAGAGATATGGAGACAAAAGGCATTTACAAAAGTTGTATGGAAGCATGGACATACAGAGTTGATCATATCAATGATAAGGGTAGTCAGTTATTACAACTTAAATCTCCACTGCATACACTATTTCCAATACTATTGACTAGACAATATTAAGGCTTCCAATCAAACATATATATCATAGAGTACTTAATTTCTTAAGAGTTAATTACTATAAGAAGAACTGAATCAAAAATGGCAAGACGTATATAAAGGGAAGTGGCATGGTCATCTAATTGAGAAATCTTCATATATTATACACAAACTCTAACATCAATCAACAGTCCTTAATTGAGCTTTGAAATACATTTTTCTTAAAAAAAACCAACTTGATTCATTTCAAAAGCTCAGAGAGCACATACAGGACTCTAAATTTGTTGATCTGATCTCAAATTGAACTGATCATATTTTTGCTCCAAGACATAACATGCATTTGAATACAAAGACAAAATTTATCAAGGAGCTCAAGTGATCCTAATAATTAACTGGCGTAGAAAAATAATTAATGTAATGTTTTTTTCTAGATGATGATCATTTAATTTCAACTAGGCATAATACATACAAAGCCAAAGGAGGGAGAGATATGAATGCTGTAATTAGACATAAATTTTATTTATTTTGCAAAATTATGCAACAATTATTTTTCATAAAAAAACTTTGCAGAAATAAATATATGATTAGTTTAATAAGATTAGAGAAGTATTAATTAATCAATTAATTTATATAGTCAGAAGTTTAATAAATGTTTTCTAGTTATTCCCAAAACTGGAAAACAACCACAAGTTCCTTAAATATTTGCTTTACAGTGCATCTACATTGCAAAGCAATATATGGAGAGGATATATATTCATGTAAAATAGAAAAAGGCAATTAAGGAGACAACCATATACAACATCAACAACATCAACAACAACAACAACATAGCTTCAGTCCTAAGGAGACAGCTATATAGATAAAGTTATATGCTAGTTGCATGATATCTAATGTTTCAGTTTGATTCTTAAAATTGAATATGAAAACAATACATATATACATTACATATTCAATTATATATAATTAAAGTATCAATTAACAGAAACAGAGATATATAGATATATAGAATCCATACGTACAAATATTTGTTTAGTTGTTGTATGTGATAATATATACGAGTTTTTAACCACCAATTAATTTATTTGTTACCTACCTAGTAACTATTATATGTCTATTTATAGTATACTAAATAGTACTTCTATTTTTTTTTTTAAGAAAGAGATCAGTTATATATTCATGTGTCAAAAGAATGGGGTTAGGACTTTTGTTCCACAACCCATAGCAAAGAATAGATATCTATCTATGTACAAAAACAATATGACATTACTCTCTTTTTTCACAAAACTCGTACGACCCCTTTTCCCTAATTCCCTTAAAACCGCGCCGCATCCCCAACCGACTCCAGCGTCCGCCATTATCGATTTACGAAGGTTGTGTTGGGGGCACTACCGTTACCAAGACTTAGCAAGAACAATGTTTAGTCCCCCCTCCCCAACCACGAGCTTGGAGCTTCAATTTTAGTTTTAAACATTACACACAATAAACATCCTTTGACACCAATGCAGTCCTCTTATAAGTGATTTTTTATACATATATAAGGTTAGTTTTGTAGTATATTTAGTATAAATATCCTTAAATGAATGCTAATTCATAATATTATTGTATTTTGTAGGGAATTAAGGTGTATTAGAAGAAATCAAGGAAAAACAAGAAAAAATGGAGCAAAATTCCACAAAAGTAGAGTTGGCACCATGGGAGCATGTATTGATGTTGTGGGAAGACAAGGCAAGCTGTGGGGATGAAAAGCACGGCATGGAAGGGAAGAAGAAATAAAGAAAACAAACTCTAGAGAATTCGGCGCATGTGTGGCAAATGACGTGGCTAACAAGGGAAAGCGTCGAAACACAAAGGGGACGATGTTGAGGCTCCAAGAGCCTAAAATCACATAATGAAGTTGTGGCGCAGTGGCGGCGTCGTGAATTAACACACACGGTGTCGGGGCATTAGTGGCAACGCCAATTTCGTAGAAATTAGAAAGTGGAATTCTAATTCATGTTAAATTATACTTTAGGATATCTAATTGTTATTAGGGAGTATAAATATATATTAGAACGTAGTAAACAAGATAGAGCAACCCACATAGAAGGATATTAGCCTCCATTAGCGTAATTTAGCATTGAGCTTTAGTATTAAGGAGTTGATGTTGGAGAAACGTTGAAGACTCTATGTTTGCAAACAATATTTGGTTTCATTGATTAATTCAAGGTAATATTTATATTCATCTCTGTTTGCAACAAATTACATATTGAATTGTGATGTATGTGTTTCAATGATGTGCGAGTAGCCTATTTATTTTAAGGATCAATGTATCCTCCAGTATAAATGCTATTCTTTGAAATAGGAATTAAAAGTGATAATAAAAAGTGCAGTTGTTAGAATTTATATTGATTTTGAGCGTAATGTTTTAGACATCTTGGTCACGTGTTTAATGAACTTAGGCTCTAGGAGTCATCATATGATAAGTTGTTATTAATAGGTTTTTAGTAGTTTATTTTGATGTATTAAATATAGAAAGTCTGTAAAATATATATTTAATTATATTTATTTGTCATTTTTAGGTGAGACGGAGTGCGCGGTTGAATCCAGGGTGGAAAAATACTCAAAATGGAGTATTTACATGTAGTGAACAGTTACCGCAGGATATGCCTCGAGACACGCATTACATAGTTTATTTGTAGGTGACAAGAGGTCAGGAGAGGCAGAATTATACACACATTAGTCACTTGTCCCACAAAAGCTCTTTGATGTGCTGCGAGATCCGCATTGCACTTCTCCCACGGTTTCAGTCTTCTTATGCGATTTTCTAACTTCCCAGTTGTCCGGGCAGCCAACCATTTGCACAACATGTTACAACAGTCTCTTCTCTCCAATCACGCGCTGCTATGTAGCGCCACAAACTCTCCCAGTACGCACCAAGTAGCTCAATTTGCTCACAACAGTAGCCACTCGACTCTCCTCGGGATGCGTGTAGCACAAGCTCCTAGATCTTCGATGAATTCATGTGATTCTCAACCGAGTGGTCAACACCGCCACGTGTCGGGCTCTCCACGCTCAAGCACGTCACATGAGCGATTTCAACCAATGAGAATGTGTCATGTCAGCAGGCGATAGCAACTGAGCCAATCAATGAGTGACACGTGTCCCAGATAGTGCAGAAAACACCCAACAACTATCAGATGCTCCTCGACGCACGAGTCACTCCACCAGCCCCCAAAATTTGTTTCTCTCACCTCCCGAGACCAATTTTTAGCAATTTTATATATTAGGAACTTAAGTTTTATTAAAGAATACCGACTTTCATATTTGAAGGTCGATTTTTATATTTTAAGATGCCAGGAACTCGACGACAATGTCCAGCTAAACTAATCTTTGCCTTGGTCGGAGGGGAAACAAGTCGGGATCATTGATTCATGACATAACTTTTGAGACCTATGATTTTATTATTTAATTTGATTTAATTTCTTCTATTTCATTGTTGTTGATTTTAAGGAATATGTTTTAGATCTAGGGTATGTACCTGGCCAGTGAATGCTTTTGGGTGGACAATCTATAGTTATTTTGACCGATTGTATCCGTAATTATATTGTTGGACCAATAATGTGACGAACATTCACCCGTTTGCCGTAAAAATCTTTTGGTTCTTGAGTGTGCAACAATTGAATATAGGTTAAATCGGAAGCGGATGTGATTCGGTTATGTAAGATTAGTATTCCCACGGATCCTTGTTATTGTGGTTAGTGTGTTAATCCTGATTGACGGATGTCTACGGTTATGCATTAATTAGGGAAGTAGTTAGTGGTGGACGTCCTGGCTATCGAGATTATGAGAATTAGGAATTTCTGGCGAATGTCGATTTTCTATAGCTAATCTAAGAGAATTTAAATTAATAACTTTTTAAGAAAGATTGAAGACCATGATATGTCATTGTATCTTGATTTTGATTTGTGGAACCGTAGACCTAGGTACCCATTAATTGTTTTGAAAGTTAATTTCATTATTTTATTTATTAGTGTATTTTAGTTTAGTTAGTTAAATTAATTCATTTAAAAACCCCAGATTTCTATTTTTATTGTTTTTAACCTTAGAAAGACTACCAATCTATGTAGGATTAGCCCTTTGCCACTATTCTACAAAATATCTAGTTTATGAACTTTATTTTATCGTCATCATAGCCATTGAAGCTTTTAATCCGGCATGAACGGTAAAACTGTAAAATACACAACATCGAGATATAGTTGTTGATTAAGGCAAGCTATGTAAAGGATGGATAATAAGCAATCACAATACATCAAAAATCTAGAGAGGCAAATTGGTCAACTTGCTATAGCATTGAATTAAGGAAAGAATGACCGTTTCCTAGCAACACCATCACCAAACCCAAGGAGAACGTAAGTATCATTCGCATGATGAGCACTACGGCAACAAATGAGCCAAAACAAGACCAAGTAATGTATAAGAATGAAGAGATGCATAAGTACAACACGGACGTGAGGCAAGATGAGCTTGATGGTTTTAAGAAGCAAACAATCAATGTTTTGAAGAAAATAAAGGGGAAGCAACAATGGAAGACCAAGAAAAAAATGAAGGACCTCCCGAAGAAGACCCACAAGGAAATATGATCATGTTGGTTCCAAAGAAATCAGAACCAAAACTCAAGTTCATCCCGTGACTTCAACCTATCAAAAAGAGAGATCCTGGAGAGATAAGCATACCGAAAAACATTGAAGGGCGCTAGTTTTGAAATGTCCTATGTGATACGGGAGCCTCAATCAATGTCATGATAATGATGAACATGATTCATGCAGACTTAAAGATCAATTGCCCGAATACCATGAATTTGCGAGTAGCAGATGGTAAATTGATACCTAGTAGAGGAATAGTTTTGAATGTGCACGTGAAATTAGGAAGATTCACATTCATCGCGGGTTTCAATGTCATGAACCATAACATGGACGAAGATGTATCTATGATACTTGGGCAGCCATTCTTGAACACGGCTAAAGCAAGTTTGGACGTTAGAGAAAGGAACATCACGATGAGTATCGATGAGGGCAATGAGGCTGAGAAGGTTGTCTTTGTTGATGACTAAGAAGTACACCTCACGAAAATTACATCATAATCTCTGATTTGCAGATAGAGTTTCTCGATTTATACTTGGACTAAATGAGCTACAAAGGCGTCAGGCTCATGACGATAAATTAAGCACTACTGGGTGGCAGCCCAGGGGTTTTAAATTTAATTTTTTGAATTTTAATTAGTAGTTAGTTATTTAGTTTAAGAATTACAATTAATGAGTTTTAGTTCTAACTTTCAAAAATTTTGTGTCGAATGTGTAGGAAAAAGCATTTGCCGGGTGATAATTCATCGAAATGAAAATGTCTCAGGAACTCTTTAAAAGAGAGAAAAAAAATGAAGAAGTTCAATGCGGTGAAGGTAAGATGCATGGGCAAATCGAAAGGTAATATTTATTAATTTTCACATTTACATGGATTTTATGCGGGCAAGACACCTTTGGTAAGTTGTACACAAAGTCGAAGGAGCACCGAAGGAGAATTAATGAAAAACCATATGCGGAGATGTTGGCAAATAGCTCGACGTCGTGATTATTACGTACAACGCCGTGGGTGCGAGTAACGAGGCCGAGAGTGCAGCGGCACAAATAGAACAAACACTGCACTACGTCGACGATGTAGTGGTGGCGCTGTCACGGCGCCGTTCCTATAAGGCACGATGTCGAGGTTAAAGTAAAGGTTTTTAACTTTATTTTCACACATTCTCCATACTTGCACTGAAACCCTACCAAAACCCTAAGCATACACCCCTATAGAGCGAAAGTTTTACTATTCTCAAGTGAGTTTAGTGAGTTCCTAGTGATTTAGAATGAAGATAAAAACATATTGTGGATTTGCACAAGTGAAGAGCTTGGTCTTGAATTTTTGGAATTTGATTCCAAGGAGAGTTAGGTTCTAGTTGGTGAGAAACGTTAGAGCGCTTTAATTGGAAAAGACTTGGAGGAGTGATCTACACCGAAAATAAATCTGGCATTTAGGTATATTTACAATTTCATTTAGTCATGCATTTAATTTTGAAAATTTTGATAATATTGTATGAAATTGTGGATTTGAGGCTGTAGGATAGGTTTTGCATGATTGTATGAATGTGATCATTAATATTACCTATGAAAACTTAGTTGTCATCTTTGAAATTATTTGGCGTATGCATGATTCATGTTGTATGAATATTGATTTTTTGGGTGATTTGAAAATCGAATTGCGTTGCATTTTCTTAGTTGCTTGAATTTGAAGGAAATGACAAGAATAACTAAACAAGTTAGCCAAATGAGAGCAAATGACTTTGAAGCATCCATCTCTTGGAACCCTAATGATGAAGAGCTTAGACCTTTTAAATCCTAATATTTCATTTGTAAATAGGCAAAGGATAGATACGAGAAAATTTTATGTAGGGAGTTCATTTGCAAAAGAGGAAATAATTTTCCAGCCAAATATGATAATAAAGTGAACAATTTCGTTAGGCACCGAAATCCGGAGCAACTCACTCAAGACTATAGGTAAAATGTGTTGGGGCATGTGCCCTAGGTCAATTTATAAACATCGTTTATCTTATAATTTTTGTCAATAAAATAAAGGTTTCATTTGTTATTTTATTATAAGTGATTGCATGTTCACCTTATAATCAGACCCATGGGTATTTATTAAAATATCATAAATGTCCCTAGTCGGTCATTATAATGTGAATTAAAATGAGTTAAGACTAGTGTGAATCTTGATTGATGGTCATATAATGATCATGCGTATAGAGATACGAATGAGATCATGAGTACTTGTTAGGGAACAAGGTACTGGACCAACCCGCTAAGAAAACACCACATAGATTATGTCATAAGTGTTACTCATGATAAGTATATCATTTAGTCCTTCGACATGAGATTACCATAGACTTCAATATTAGGGGTATGGTAATTTGACATAATCAAACGTTGTCTTTAACAAAAAGATTATAAAGATTGTGATTGGCTACTATGTAAATAATATATGAAGGTGTGTAATCAAGATATAATTTTTCCCTTTCTTATAGAGAGAAATATCAGTGGATCCCTCGATATATTAGACTGTTAAATGGCTAAGTCCAAGTGAATTGATGTGATCAATGTCATTTGGATGTTTTTAGTCTACCTAAAGATCTAGACTAGTACGATTGAACATTAAGGGTGACTTTCCATGCCTTATGTTTAATGAAAGGATATTGCATGACAAAAGGATATGATATATGTTATTCATTAGGTTGTATCAATTTAGATATTCATTCTACTTGGGTAGTCATAATGCCTTGCTAGAGACCGCTTATGACTTGTGTACCAAAATGATTTTAGTTCACTGCCAATGTCTCATGAACCTATTGGGTTACACACAAAGAATGGCTTTGCACAATCTCAATTGGTTCAGAGTAATGAATTTTATATGATAGATTCATGACATAGAAGCCCATACAACTTATTTTATGATAACTTATTAATAGGGGCGTATGTGTAATTTGTTTTAATTGCTTAAATACAATAGTTGTATTACGAATATGTTTTTTAAGTAAGTTTATCTACATATTTAGATAGAGGTTGAAACCCTAATACAAAATAAGATTTTTTGTTTTTACTATTTTTGAGTTCTCAAGATTTTGAGAGAGAAAGAAAAATATTTTCAATCTCTCTTAGGGCTAACACTCCAAATTGTGTTCACCATTCGTGTGTGGATTTGCGATAGTGGATGTGCGCTTGAATGTATTGGAGATCGAACAATCAGAGAAGGAAATCACAGATTAAGGTATGGTTTACTTTTATGGATCTAGTTTAATGGAACTTTTTTTCTATCTTGGTGGGGTTTTTTAAAAATTGCTTTGAGTTTTCTGCTACGTATGAACCCCGAAACCCAACAAAATTAAGTTAAAGGAGTGAGTGGTATTATTTTTGAGTTCTATTCTAATGCAAAGTTCACGAGTAAGGATGAGCCAGTAAAGGTGAGAGGGGTTTTAGTTCCCTTTAATAGATGTGAGATCAATACTTTCTATGGGAATGAACACTTAAGTTGGTATGGATCGCATCGACTTTCTCGTCCAGATTATATAAAAGACCTTATAACCTATACCCATTTAGAGCCATAGAAGATGCATTGGTTGTTCCAAGACAATAAGAATAGGCTATATCAGGTGAGAATGTGCCCAAACACATTAAGAAAGGGAGCATTCGAAAGGTTTACATATTATAGAAACATTTCCTTATTGCTTCATTATTCTCCACTTCTCATTAGGGTGAGATAAATAAGCCAAAAGCGACTTGTCTTTATGAGATTAGAAAATGTCGGAAAATCAACATCGGAGAGATCATACACAATAATCTGAGGGAGTCAATCATGTTAGCAAGGGACAACAAGTTGTTGTTTCCTATATTGATTACTCAGATGTGCTTAAAGGACAAGGTAAGACTGAGAGATGAGGAAGAATTTGATATAGAGGACCAACCAACCATGGATAATGCTTTCATGCCTACGTTGAAATCACCACCTGGTTACCAAGACTCTAAGGAGGAAAGAGAGAGAGAGGGATCTATGCGTAAGACAGAGTTGTTAGTCAAAAGGCAAGACGCAGAAGCAACTGCAGCAGAACTAGCCCATGAGCTAGAAGATGAGGAGAATGAATGAAAGGAAAAGCAACAATAGAAAGCATTTGATGAGGGCTATAAGTTTGTAGACCCATAGATTGGAGAACATGACTTGCATATTCTTAAAGTCTTTCCACCACCTTCTCCACCATAGGCACCTATAGAACCACTTGAGGATTTGACTCCACGATAGTAAAGGCTGAGAATAACAGAGATGAGGAGATAATACCAAGATGATAAGGCACAATACCGAAACCATGCTAAGATACGAGCATGATATGGAGATTAGAGAGCAAAGAAAGACGGAATAGGCGATTCGATTTCATGTTGTTTGTTGATCATCACCTAGCCATAGCTAGATATGAGAGGAGCAGGCGGTTGAGACCTATTGATAGGTCATATGACTTTCCAGCAGCACCAACATACGTGTTTGATCCGGATTTAATGCAGAGCAGGACAATGGAGCTTCCATTGACACCATCGCAGGCTGGAGATGATGATGTAGATGGTAATGATGATGCGTAGTCCTGAAATCAGTATTCTAGGATTCCTTTAGACCATGGGAGTTGAAAGTGCTTTAGATACCAATATTTTTTAACATTTGGGATATTTTCTTAACAATATTTATTTATTTTGATTTTAATTTTAGTTTAGTTTATTATAATTTGTGTTATTACATATGTTTATGTATTTTAGTGTCATAATTTCTCAGGCTTACTTTTAAACAGTGAGGACAAGATTTGGTTTTAGTTTGGGGGCATCGACACTATACTGCACTATGAGAAGTGGTAAGATAAGCTGAGAAAAAAGGATAAACATTACAAGTATGATCATTTAAATTTTAATTTGAAGCAATTAAGAAGGAAAGTATGATAGTGTATAAATTTTTCATTTTACTCACTATATGAATGTTTAAGTAATATAGATAAAGTTATATATAGTAATATGTAATGAATAAATAGTTCATTTGCATGTTCATGCCTTTAGTTGTGGATGAGTACATTACAAGTATCTTGTTGATATGAAACTTAATAGAATATTTTAAATTTTTCAAGAAGAAACAATGAAATGTAGCAAACAACGATGTGATTTCATGACTAGAAACCTAGAGTTAGGGAAGACCTTGAACTTGAAACAAAAGCAAGAAATTAGAACACTTCTTGTGGAAAAAGTTAGACCTCTAAGGATTCTATAATAAGTGTGAATCTTACTTGCATACAAAGTAAATAACGACTTAGTGCAAATAGGGGAAGAAATAGGCATTATAAATTAGAAGTTGGAGTTAACTTACTTGATTAAGTGAAAGTGAGAAGTGCTATCAAGGTTTTTAGAAAAAAGATAAAAAATAAGAGAAGCCTACAAGTTCTATAGGAAATGGAGTAGAGAACTTGATGGTTGAAAAAAGTAAAGAAGAATATGTCAATAGGAAAAGGAGCAGGGACTGTAAAACATAAAAATGAAAAAAATAAATAAAGAGAAGAAGGCAAAAGTAAACTAAAACACTTCAACTAAAAGATTTAGCTCAAGTGTGAGTAGTTATTTAAGTTAAATTTCCACTTCAACTATGTGAAAGTCCTATAGACTATTGAAGTGCTAAAGTCTACCAAAGATGATTTGTATCTATGCTTATTTGTGAATTTCTAAGTTTAATGAGAAATCATGAGATTGTATACTTGCTACTTGAGTGTTGAAACTAAACAAAACTTGTGAGTAGTGATGGTTCTTTGTTTAGATCTACTTTAGCGTTTTGATAGTAAAGTTATATTTGTTGTTAAAGCTACATGTTCTAAAAATATAAGTTTTTGGAAAGAAAAATGCTTGAGTAGATTATTAACTTGAGACTTAGTAAATTAAAAAAATACTTCATGAACAATGTGAATCGAATGAGAATTAGTAGAATACACCTTTGCTCGGGACACGCAAAACCTTAAGTTAGTGGGTATTTGATAAGTGATTATTTATACATATACATAGGGTTAGTTTAATAGTATATTTAGTATAAATATCCTCAAATGAGTGTTGATTCATGGTATTATTGCATTTTCAGGAAATTAAGGTATATTGAAATAAATTAAGGAAAAATGAGAAGAAACAGAGCAAAATTCCATAAAATTAGAGTTGGCACCGTGGGAGCACATATTGACGCTGCAGGAAGACAAGGCATGGCGTGGGGATGAAAGGCATGGCGTGGGAGAGAAAAAGAAATGAAAAAACCAACTCGGAGGTCGAGCGGTGGCACGACGTGGCAAGAGAGAGAGAGAGCAGGGACACAAAGTGGGGCGACACCGAGGCTATAGGAGCTAAAAACCACATAATGAAGCCGTGGGCGCAAGATGGCGGCTCGTGACTTAACACAAACGGCGTCATCGCATTAGTGATAGTGCCAATTTCATAGAAATTAGAAAGTGAAGTTCTAATTCAGGTTAAATTGCAATTTAGGGTTTGCAATTGTTATTAAGGAAAATAAATAGGTATTAGGACGTGGTAAACAAGAGAGAGCCAACCACATAGAAGGAGATTAGCCTCCATTAGAGTAATTAGCATTGAGTTTGAGTATTGAGGAGTTTTTGTTAGAGAAACGTGAAAGACTCTACATTTGCAATCAATATTTGGTTTCATTGATTAATTCAAGGTAATATTTGTATACTTCTCTGTTTGCAATGAATTCTATATTAAATTATGATGTACGTGTTTCAATGATATGCGAGTCTATTTATTTTAGGGATCAATGGACCCTATGGTATGAATTTTATGCTTTGAAATAGGAATAAAAAGTGCAATAGCTATAGTTTGTATTGATTCTGAGCGTAATGCTTTAAACATCTTGATCACGTGTTTAATGAACTTAAGCTTTAAGAGTATCACGGCCATTGAATCTTTTTAATCCGGACATGAATGGTATAGCCATAAAATACACAACATCGAGAGAAAGTTGTTGATTAGGGAGATGCAGATAATATACTTGGTTGGTTATGAATTGAATGATTTGAGACTTGAAGCAATGTGGAACTTACATTATTCACACCTATAGGTGGTGTTCTCATTTGTACATTAGAATCTTTCACGTCACGACAGTGGGTTGAAGTGGATTTAAAGGAAATCCGTCTATTCTAATTAGGCATTGCACAAAACATATTGAAATGTACATATGAATACAAAGCATAGTATTAAATTACCTAGGTGAAGTTGTGAACTAAGATATCCTTAATATAAAATTTCAACTAAAGTTTAAAGTGTCTTGTTAGATAGTTTAGATTAGTATAAAACCAATTAAAAGAGAATCCCTTGACAGTAATTCAAGTTAAGTAGGTGATATACGACTAGTGCAAAAACTTTTTTTTGAGGACGATATTCGTGATCATCATAAGTTGATTGCACTATTACTACAAGATAGTTGTTATTACTCGTGGCACGCATCATCCTCCCCAACCATAGGCCAAAAGAAATCAAAATTAGTTAGAGTACTATCTCAACACACTTAAATTGATGGCAGGGTCTCGTACATAGAGGCATTAAACCACAAAATGTTATTTTCTTTTAAGGTAGACTCAGTTGTATCACATTTATTTTATTTATTTCTATGTTTATTCCTAGTCTCTCTAATTTATTTTTTTCTAAAAGTTAGTTGGATTACTATCTCAACAAACTTGAATTGTTGGCGGGGTATCGTACATTTAAGATCATTGATCTTCGTGCTGCAACATACCTACGAATAGGCATCAATTATATTCCAAAGGCGTCTATTAGAATTTCAAGGACGAAGCTAACCATTGATGAGAGGGGCCGGTTCTAATATGGTAAAATTTGAGTTTTCTCATATTAAGTGTTAAAATAATTAATGAATACAAATGCACTTAATTTAAGAGTTTAATATATAGCTTTTACATGTATACACACATATACCCATGCTATACACATAGATAGGACACGGTGTATTACAAAAAAAACATAGGACACAAATGCTTTACATATATACATATGGTCTTTCCAAAGTTCTAGACAAATTTAAGAGGGGCAGATTTAAGAGGGGCCAAATGTGCTTAAAGTGCAAACTCCCTTAATCATATATATAATGTTATACATTTACGTAATATGCATAAAAAAATTGGGCAGGAGGGGGGGCATGGCCCTCCTCACTAACAATGTGGCTTCGTCCCTGTGTTGGACCCCAGGTAATTTAACTGTCCTAGATTTTAACCAACATGAATGCATAGCTAATGATTATGTATCAACTAATGTCATTCTTCTATAGTTTTTATGAGTTTAATCTCCTTGAATGCGTTTTTTCTTGATGTACCATTCAGTAGGGAACAAATTTTTTGTTTACGGTACACACTGTTCTAGATCTGTTGATAATTATTTAACTCTTGGACATGTCTCTAGCCATTGCTGATAATCACCAAGATGTTCCGATCCATATGATTTTACTTGTTATCTATCTTTGGACTCTATTACTACACTATAAAGAAATAAATTTAGTCGCTGAAGCTGTTAATTCTTCAGTTCATTCTCTGAAACTATAGTCACAAAGAAATAGAAAAAGAAAAAATAGAGTAGAGGGAAGAAGTACTAACCTCACAAAGAAGTAGAGATTGAACTTGAATCTCAATATTGAAAACCCTAACAAGGGGACGGTTGAGACGATACTTGATAGGGGTGGGCAAACTATGGTTTGGTGGTGGAAACCACCAAACCGCGACCAAAACGAGGGTTCGCGGTTTGGGCGATTTGCAAACAATCGCCAAACCGCGAACCATCAAAGCCGCACCCAAACCGCCCACGGTTTGCTTGATTTGGTTGGTTTGGTTTCGTGGTTTTCTTTCGACTCATTTTCAAAAAAAAAAAAACAACAAAAAACAAAAAAAAGAAGAAAACAACAACTACCACCACCACCAGTGTTGTTGTTCTTGGTGTTGGTGATCATACAATTAGTGAAGTGAGAGGTTATTGGTCACTGACTCACTGGTTGTATTTAAAGCCTGAACATTAGAGATAATTACATCTCTTGCGATGGTGGTGGGACTCGTGACTGGTGCGAGGCAGTGGTGGAAGCATGACCGGTGGGAGGAAGCTGTGCGAGGCGGCGGTGGACGCAGTAGTGTAGGTGTTGATGGTTGGCACGGTGGGAGGCGGCGACAATTAGTAAGAGGTGACGGCGAAAGGCGGTGGTGGGAGCCGGTGGGAGAAGGCAAATGCTTGAGCGTCAGCGGTGAGATGTTGAGGAGTGAGGATGGACGACTTAGAGATCAAGCAAAGCAAAAAGTTTTTCTTTTTTTTATTTTTATAAATGTAAGGTATTTACTAAAATATCTTCGGTTTGGTGAACCACGATTTTTTTAAAATGAAAACTGCAACCAAACATCAATTTTACGATTTTTAAGTTTTTCAAACCACCCATAACCCGCAAGTTCTAAAAACCAGACCAAACCATGCGATTTGGACGGTTTGGGGGGTTTTTTAGAAACCGATGCCCACACCTAATACTTGAGCTTGAAGAGAAGAAAGTCGATGGAGTTATGAGATGCAGAACGTCTTCAACAAAGGTTTTTGAAAGCAAACCTCCCCTATCCTTGTGACTTAACAAAAACTTCCTCGGAGCAAGTTGATTGAGATATGGTAGAGAAGCAAGTCGATGGATAGATGAGAGGCAGAGAAGCAAGATGATAGATGGAAAGATAATAAAGAGAAATAAGACGTGGATCGATAGAGAGATTGATTTGGTGAAGAAGATCGATTTGGCAGAGAAGCAGGAGAAGCAAGATGTCGATCGATGGAGAGTTGAGGCAAAGAAACAAGGATCTTGCTCCTAAAAATCTTACTAACCATGTCTCCAAACAAATCCCCTTTATTTCCCTCCATACAAGGAAAGGGGGAAAATGAAAAGTTTGATTTTGGTTTCTTAGTTTTTATGCACGCATGGGTTGTAAAAAGAGGAAATAAACTTTTGAAAATAAAAAAAATAAAAAATAAATGCAAAGCACGAGTTTTTCAGCACCAAAATGAATTTAGTAGGTGGCATTGCTTAATGACTAGAGTTATCTTCTTAAGCCTTGAAATATAAATCCTCTCCTTAATTCTTAGATCTTTTAATGATCAAAAGATATTCCCCTGCCTAGATAATGCTTTTAACCACATGATTTAATACAATCACTAACTTTTGGTGATTTAAAACTTTTTTCTTATACGGATATAAAGAGATAGGAGAAGAAGAAAAGAAAAAAGAAATAAAAATAAAGAAAAGAGGGCGAAAGTTAGAATAAAACTCTTCAAATAAAAGATTTAACTCAAGTGCTAGTAGCTTGATTGAGTGAAATTTTCGTTCCAACTATATTAAGTCATATAGACTCTTGAAGTGCTAAATCCTACCAAAGTTAGTTTGATCTATTTTTATTTGTGAATTCATGAGCTTAACAATAATAAGAAATAATGAAATTGTCACTTACTACTTGAGTGTTGAGGTAAAACAAACTTATGAGTAGTCACGGCTTTGATTGTGATCTACTTTGGTGTTTCGAAAGTGAATTGTATGTGTTGTTCAAGCTACTTATCTTGAAAATATAAGTTTTTGCAAGGAAAAACTCTTGAGTGGATTATTAACTTGAAACTTAGTGGAATTAAAGGATGCTCCATGAACAATGTAAAATGAATGAGAATAAGACTAATAGGAGTTGTTAGGATACTTAGTAAAATACACTTTTGCTCAGAACGTGCAGAATCCTAAGTTTGGGATGAGTAATTATTTAGACTTATATGAAGTTAGTTTTGTAGTATATTTAGTATATGTAGCATCCCCTATCCCTGCTAGGATGATACCCAACCTAAAACCCTAATTAAGCCTCAATACACTAGAAAGACTCAATTGAGTAACAGTACAACCGTCCTTCATACATGATAATTACAATATAATATATTTTACAACGAATAAATAATTGAAAACGTAGTGGAATTACAACTTTTTTTATAATACAAACGATATACTAAAACCGACATAAACCTCGGTCGTAAAAGCATATGCCAACCCTGGTTATTACAAAATAGTAATTTAATACAATATGTAAATAGTAAGGAAATCAATTCACCGTAAAGAAGACTATAATCTCCTATTCTTCTCCATTCCTATGTCGAAGCACATGTCGATAACTTGAAATGTTACTTGGGGAATGACCGCTCCAACTCTCTTAGTAAGTGATGCTCGTAAATGTATCAATTATTAACCGATATCAATAAATCAATGAATAGCAATTTGAATCCAAAACATATCTATTCTGTCATTAAAATGATATAATAATAGATAACGAAATGCAAGTTCAAAGGTCAATTGCAGCTGTACTCGCGACTTGTATTATCATTTTAAAAATTGGGTTGTAAACTCTCGTTATCCTAGATTACGATCTACAGAAACTCACACGTTGGTCGACGTGTAATTTCTATGATGTATCCAAGCGTAGCATAGCTACCACCTCAAATAGAAAAGCAACAATCGGGTACCTCAAGGTTTCTAAAAGAAAAATGCTGGTAATGATCCAACACTTGCATCGTCACTCCAGTCCGATTCACCCGTCGAACGTCTTTTCTGGAAATGTAACATTAAAACAAGTTCAAGGCACAGTACATTGCCCCATTCCCATTTCGTAATTTTATATGAAATAAATATACTAATTACGTTGCATAGTTGATAAGAATACGAGTATCACTTACCTGTGTCGAGCTTTCCTAACTTTATACTGACTTACATGATTCTCGAGATCTATACACTTTTTCTCCATCGACCAAAAACCTAAAATAGATTAATTATCATCAATTTAGGTCTAATACTCATTAATTAGTACTATAAACTAGTCCCATTTGAATCCAGAAAACTAATTTGTCACTATTTAGGTCAACCCGATCATTTCATATTTTCTCAAGGTAAAACTCTCGGTATAAAGTCTCACACGAATCTCGAATTCTTCATTTTTCATAAAAATTCATTATTTTCTATTTATTTGGTCAAAATATTATTTTTTAGGATTTTTACTTATTTTTCTAGAATTTTCTCTATTTTCCAGCAATTTATTTCTTTTTTTAAATGGGGTTTGCGGTTCGGTATGGGGTCTAACCCTCTCTTCTTCCTCCCCTTCTCTATTAATCGATTCAACAGTTTCATTTTTTTAACTTCCTTAATTGGGGTTGGGCCAAACCCAATCCCAAGGTGCATTTGGGCAAGGGAGACAACTCCATTGCCGTTTCCTACTTCGGACCCCTACTCCATCTCCATAAAACTTGCATTACAACAACTACTGCAACACACAACTAACAACAACGTCACAACAACTATCAACAATAACAACAACACCAATCAAAACAATCTCACTTTCGATTTCGGTTTCTCCTTCCTTCTTTCACTCTCATCTCGAACTCTCTCTCACTATCGATTTTGAAACCGAAACCAATATATAGGAGACGACTACGTTGTGGGATAAATATGGAATTTCCTCGAGATTCACATTACACGAATCTCGAAGCAGATTTGATGGCTCACTCCATTTCATTTTATATTGTGATTTTTCTCAAGATATGTGTTGCGTATATTGTAACGGCCCGAATTTATTAAACAAAGATTAGCATTAATCTCGAGGATTAACGGTCGTGATTCAGGCATTGTATGGACAACTCCATTTTCTTAGACATGAGAATCGATGGAATATATTATTTGTGGATGATAGTTGTTTAACTGTGATGTTTAAAACATTATATTATTGTAACATCGCTAGTGCGTATGTTGCTATCATGTAAGGTTGTATGACGAGTAAACGCTTTGTAAAACGTGTCGACGCGGGTATCGAGTTGGCATAGTACGGGTACACTAGTTTATAATGCTAACTTAAATAAAATGACTAGAATAAGGGTGAATATTGTATAAAATAGATAATCAAACTTTAGGCTAAGTCATAATAATCGGGTACATCAAGAATAGGCGTGCCTCGAGATGCATGCCGAGATGCAGGGTACTAGATGCCGAGTAATTGGGTACTAAGGGAAGTGATAGTACACCAATTTAAGACCTTAAATAGCCTACATATGTATAAAATTGCCTATGTTAAATTAATTGAATCAATTAATTACAAATGCCTATAGTTGGATGAAAAAATATTTATATTATAGATTTGCCTCAAGATTCACACTAGAATGGAATCCTAGGAGATTTAAGTTGGGAATTTGTATGAACAAGATGAAAGTTAGTGGAGTAGGAGCTAACAAGGACCATTAGATTGACTTCGAGATACGTGAACCCAATTGATTTTAACATAACCTATATTTAGGTAAGTTAGTGAAAAATCTCTTCATGCAACAATAACAAATTTTGTTCATGTGATGAAGTGCTAAAAAATTCAGCAAGAACAAGGAAGATTAATTAGATCATTAATACTTACATGGAGATTAACTGGCTAATTAAATCATTAATACTTATATGGAGATTAATTAACTAAACTAGTGTTAGTTGGAAAAGTGTAAGCAACCAGTTAGGTCGCGGGGCGTCAAAGGTAAGCAGGCCATGTGTAACGTCCCCAATTTCCAGGCCACCTCGGGACCCGCCATGTCACATTTCAAGTCACCAAGCCCTGCCACGTCATGGCCCACTTATCGTTGACGCCCCGCGACCTAACTTGTTACTTACACTTTTCCATTTAACCCTAACTTAGCTATTTAATCTCCATGTAAATATTAATGATTTCACGAGCCAGTTAATCGATTTATCAAGTTATAGTGAAATTTTATAGCAGAACTCTTAAATGAGTAAATTATGCAACATTTAACAATCTTAAGTAGTGGAAAACCCGACAAAAGATACCATGTATATATCGAGGCGAGAAAAGTATAACAAAGGTTCCATATACATGTAAGCAGTGTTCTATAGTCCCCAAAACCGGATAAAAATATAAATACGTACATACTGTAGTCACACACGAGCTGGCTCCACAATCTAAGAGGTAGTCGCCCAGTACCTCCTTGCCTTTGCCTTTGCTCGTCGAATGATCTACACTCGGTCACCCAACAAATACAGTGATGAGTCCAATGAGTAAAATCCTATGAGAAGTCCACATAATATTCATGAAATAAAATTGATAATCTACGAGAAATGCGAATATAAGACTTGGCGACAGTACGTCATATTCCCATGAATGTAGGCAACACACGAGAAGCAAAATCAATAGCGTGAAATAAATAAACAGCATATATTAATTTAATGTGCAAGAAAATAAAAGAATATTAAATAAACAACCGTATAATCACGAGAAAAACCCTGACCCAAAGCAGCCAGTAATCAATAAAATCGAATAAGAACCACGTAGATACTTATAGGCTTACAGTGACTAAATATCAACTTCAGTAAACGGCATGGTTCCTTCCCCACGCTGTTACACATTAGGACCACCCTTATCGCTCCCAATGGTCGCAAGTATATCATATTGTCATCGACATGAGCATTATCACAAGTAACCCATGTAAGCGATTTAGCCACAACCAATATATACGCAAATTGAAATAAGAGCAAAAAACCTCGTGTGTGCCCACCAACTGTCACACATGTAATCCGATATCGATAAAACCAACCATGAATTCTGTAAGGCATCCCAATAGGTTTACGCACCTCAAATACGTGCTTTAAAACCTTGCTTGTGAAGCTCCTAAACTGACCCCGACCTCATTCCCGACACCCCCTATCCACTCCTAGGTCGTTGGTGTCGATTTGATAAATTTTTGATGTTTAGACATTCGTTTTATTGCACAACCGAAATAAAATTATAATGAAAATTCTTGTGGTTTCAAATGTCCCCGTGGGTATAGACATCCTGTGGGTAAATACATCTTTGTGAGTACAGACGTCTCTGTGAGTACAAACGTCCCTGTAGGTACAAACATTTCTGTGAGTACAGACGTCCCTGTGGGTACAGACGTCCTTATGGGTACAGACATTTCTGTTAGTACAAACATCTCTATAGGTACAACACTGTTCATCATATTCTCCAACAGGCCAATATGCACGAAAAAGACAACAATCCAAATATCAAATCTCGATCCGAATCATGAAATTCTTGCTCACCATGAGCGTATTTGAGTTCAATTACTCCCAATCATCCCAAGATAACTATAATGACCATTTATATTGATAGAATTAAGGGTTTTGAACATGCATTTTAATGAAATTGGAATTGAAGAAAGACATGATATTTATACCTTGTAAATGTCTTTGCTAGCTTGAATCCTTAGCTTGAACTGACCATCAATTTGGTTCAAATCCTCCTAGATCTCAAAATTTCAGCCACCAAACCCTCTATTTCTTCTCTCCAACAACTTTCTTTTTCTCAAAGATTTGTAAATGAAAATGGTTTTGATTGCATGTGTTGATCAAATCTCCTTTATATATTAAAGTGAAATTGGTTTCTAGACATTGATCCCCATGCATTCACGTATCTCGAAGCTCATCTAATGATCCACACCTTGACATGTAGCCCACGAACTCCTACAACTCAATCCAAGTGACACTGATTAGTTACTCACATGGTTCCTAGATATGTCAATACAAATCTCTACGAAAATCCTATCATTCCAATTTATTAACCAAACTATAGGCCTTGATTTGTTTGATTTAATTACATTAGTTTAGGCCCTTTATAATACATATGGTCAGTGTTTTTATTCACCAAATTGACAAATTTTGTGATCCCACTAACCCTCGACTACCCGACACTCATTGCTCCGCGTCTCGGCACGTATTACGAGGTATGTCATAGCCTATTATTTTAATTTAATCAACTTAGCCTATGTTTACATTACCCTTTTTAATTGATTAACTATTACTCGAGTTTCCTAGTGTACCCGTATTTCGTCCACCCAGTACCGCGTTGACAAGCCTTTCGAGGCGAACACCTGTCACACCAACTCGCCAGATAGCAACGCACAAACAGGCGATGCAATACACTACTAATGATTTTAAATACCACATATACACAACCAACATTCACCAATAATATATTCCATCGGTTCTCGTGTCCGAGTCAACTGAGTGATCCACGTAACATCTGAATTATGACCGTTAATCCCCAAGATTAATCCTAATCCTAGTTTAATTAACTTTGTTCGTTACAACATGACGTGGCAGGGCTTGGTGCCGTGTGATGCGACATGGCGGGTTCTACAATTGTCTCAGAGTTTGGGGCTGCCACATATATCGAGGTCGATCTCATGGCTATTAACAAGCTCATCACTTCTTGACTGACTTATTGTTGATCAATCACAACTTTTCTCGATATTTGCAAGCACGAATCTCTAGGCCAATCCAAAAGACCAGAGCTAAAGTCACATTGATTTTCCTTGTGATCTATTTACACGCATCTTGAGGCATGACAATGTCACTCAAAATACAAATGTTCAACCCATTAATCTCATTGATGCCTGAGCTACACGTATTTCGAGGCAAATCCAATGTATCATTTTATTTGAATTAAACTATAGGATTCATTTATATGCACCTATGTATTTTCGCGACTATAAATTCACTACGCACGCCAGCGACCACTTTCGGACGTGCACACTATTGTACATCCCACGAGTGTCACCCTCGACCTATCACTAGGTAGCTACCAATTATTAATTATTTATTTATTTTCAATATATATTTATATACAATTTATATATAAATATATATAAGCTTATATTAACACGCCTATGACTTCGCCGTACGCGCCAACTAGTTCACTCAGGCATGCACACTAGCCCCACGACTCGTGTGCATCACCCTTGACCAACACATGGTATTAGGCGTCCCATAATTTTTTAATTATTCAATTATAGGCTAATTAATCTGATTAATTCCAATAAATAATACTACAATCAATACAAACAACATGCAAATCCACGCACATGCTAATCGAGACATGCCGGGCTTAACTATGAACCTGATTCGAGTTAATTAGAAATAAAATTAATGTTAAACACCTACTTAAGGTAAAGAGTCATTACAATCTTCCCAATTTGAAACAATTTTTTCCTCAAAATTAAAGGAAACATACAAGTTACCAATAGTTCCGAAGAGAAATGAAAATCGCTCTTCCAAATGTAACTCCCGTTGCCAAGTTATCTTTTAATTTTTATGAAACTCATATTTTCTCTTAATCTGAACCTACAAACCCTTTCATAGATGAGACTTTCAAAAGTACAACAAAATTGTCATTTGAACTCTCCACTAATCTATGATGGTTGACTCCTCAACATCTTTATCTTTACTAGTTGTAGTTATAAATCACCTAATCTGCTATACCCTCTATGTGTGGCTCTTAATTAACTCATTTTTCACAAAAGCTATACCTCTAATCTAAGTTATGTACATCAACGTACAATAAGATTGAGCATATTAAGCTTTATCATTTAACGATGTAATCCACCTGATTACCTTTATTTTCAAAGAGCTCACACAAAGTATTATATTTTATTTCAATGGTTAAACATTATGAGTCACAAGCTCAAAATATTTATTTTTAGGAACTAGGATTAGCAGCTTGGTGTTTCATCAACACAAAGAAAATATCATGTACTGAGATTGAGAATGATTTTTAGCTATATCAACTTCTTCTACCGTAGGAAGCAAATCTCATATCTCCATCCGAGGAATCACACACTGAAACACCATATCATCTCACATCTCCATATACATATATCTTGCTCAATCTGTCAAAAGAATAACATAACCTCACTGACAAGAAATTGCAGAATTCGGTTAATATATTCACTAGAACTCATACATTATTATGCCGATTCTAAGATCTTGTTAATTTCATTACATAAACCCCAATTATTTCATCCTGCTACCATCAAATGTAGACAAAAACTTACTTAACCCTTTGGGTTCTTATTATTTAGTCTCAACCTACTAAATAACTCTCATATCTCTTTATGAATTTAATAACATATATCATCACCTCAGACAATCCATAATCTTCTAGTATACCTCAATACAATATGGCGTTGCCTGTATAACGAATATAAAGATATTCATGAGATTATTGAAACAATTCTTGCCTAATATTTTTCCTTAACTAATTTTTTTTTTCAGCAATTAATGCATTCAGGACAATTCCATTAAACAGTCTAATCTTGATACTAATCATTCGTAACCAAATCATGGTATATTAAATAGTTTCAATTAGACTTCTTAACCACCATATAACCCAGTTAATCAACCTTTTGGCTCAGTTTCAAATTTGAGCTTCAAAGAACATATTTTTAATTACTAATTCCACAACTCAGTTGATGATATGCTGGCAAGCTTTATAAATCATCATCGCTATTACACATCTCTCTCAAGAGATAATACTGGGAAGTTCCTATTATAATGACAATTTCAATTCTTTTCGCTATTCAAAGTATTAATCACATCAATCACTTTATGTGGGTGATTTCTCAGAGTGAATTCTTTACATTCATGAATCTAGGTTACTCACTTCACCTCTAATTTCTTTCACTCATACAACAATACTCTACAAACTCTATTAGTTTGAGAATTCCCAAATGCCATTGCACCACTCATTGGTTTTTGTACTTCTCATTAGTTTTCTAGTGTTTCCTCTAAGATTCTCTAATCTTAAGGATAACTAAAAGACTATCCACAACCTTTTCACTTAAGTACATATATTTCAAACCCTACGATAAATGAATGAACTTGCATAACCTATTTAATTGAATGGATTAACAAATAAATTTGGATCTACATTCATATCTTATAACCCTAAGTCTTAGCTCTAGGATTTATCTTTGCATTTGATTCTATTCATTGTTTGAAATACATTTTAAACTTTCACTCTATAAGTGATGCCTTAAATGGTTTTGGTACTACTATCAAAACAATTATTTGCTTATAGTTCCTCTCAAACTTTCATGAACTATAGAAAAGTATAAAGTACAATCTCTTGCCTTGTTGTGTGAAAACATAGCTACCTAAAGTAATGTATTAGGCTAAACGTTATACTTTTCTATATTCTAGGTATAACCAAGCAATTATTGTAGTGAACATACAAAAATAACAATACTACAAGTCTTTGTATACCTTGTTTGTATCATTCAATCATTCTAAGATAACATTATCCTTCTGATTCTATGTTGAATATAAAACAATCTTCTAATTGTCTCACTTTTAGTCAAGTCCTTGCAATTTACATTCAACACATATATGAGAAATTTACATTTGAAGCTTAGTATTTGAACTCGTAACCAATTTATTGTCAGAGTTCACATGACTCTGCGATATTGTTTTTGCATTTTCTAAGTCTTCAATGCTTTTATATTATTATTGATAAAACAATTATAATCTTATTCGAATAGAGTTCAAAAACTTTACGTTTTCCATTTATGAACATAACATGAGCTCTAGTGAGTTTTCATGGTTTCCACCATGATTTTCAATATGAACAAGCTATTGCCTAACTTCCTTTTTACATACTCCTAATTTGAATCTTAATTTAATGAAAACTAGATCTCAACCAACCATTGAGAACAACTAGTTTCTTGTAATATACCCAAATGAGTTGTTGATTCTGGGCAATGAATATGCATTCTTGACTTAATTCAAATTAGTTCATTACTTGAGTTAAGTTCTCCAGCTCATATAATTTGAATATTACACTAAAGTATAATGGAATTGATCATTGGTTGAATATAAGAAATCAAGTAGTTGATGAATTTAAATCTCAAATTATGGCAAAATTCCAAGAAAATATGATAAATAGGCTCCTTGAAACTTTTTGAAATCACAATTTTTGTTCATCAAACTTGAATTATCATAAAGAATCTACTACTATTCTACAACAAATTCAAACCATTTGAATCTCAAGTGATAACTTTATTTCTATGAATAACACTCGTAGAAAATTAGAATTTTACTCAATTCGTGGCTAAAAGTAGCAGTTAATACAAAACTCTTGATATTCTGCTTACTAACTCATTTCAAGTATCTTAAGGTATTCCTCTGATTCTCAAATCTTGAAATTCATTGATAACTCACTCTCCCCAATTTAGACTATTCTAGCCCAAAAGATCAAGCTAGAACATCTCACTAGCTCACTGCTTTATTCTAACCCAAACTATACAAGTTTTCAACTTTAAGTTTTCCTATGAAATTATCATAAAAGTGATAGAAGTCCAGTAGATAATATAGAGTTAACTAACTTAGTGGATTTGTCCATAATCCTTCAACTCTCATCTCTCACTGTGAATCTTCATTTTTAATGTAATTTCACAATTATGATTATTTTCTTATATCCTAACATTAATCTATACATCAATCTGGAAAGCTCATGTTTCTTTTCCCTACGTGTAGATCCACCATAACGCACTCTTTTCTTTTATCATTCTATTAGTGAGTGCAATTAAACCACAACAACACTAATAAACTTTTTCTTATTTTTACTTTACCTTCAGTATGTGCAGTTACACCACAACTGTACTGTCAGGTTTCTTCTCATTATTCCCATATGGACTAGCACCATATCTGGAATGTTATACGTTATAACAACTTATGAAGTATGAATAATTAGTGGTAATCTAACCTCAGCTAGGTTTTTATCATCGTTTACTACTAATTTCCTCATTGAATAACTTTTGATCTTCTTTAACTAGTCTAGATAATAGTACATATATTATTCAAAATAAATAATCGCCTTTGAGTTTCCTTGGAAATCTGTTCTTTATTAACATCCATTCTCTTAATATATGTCTTAAATTCCAGGTCTGATCGATCTTTCTACACTGACTATTATTAATCTAATAATATTAGTGAGAATAAACACCATTACGGACTATCCAATAAGAGAAATGTTTACTTTTTGTCATTGTATGATTTCTTATGTCTTTCTTTTTTCCATATATCTTTGAGATTTATGTTTCTACAAACCCTCAATCATTAATACTTTCTCAACTCCTGATATATCATTGGATACAAATCATCTTATAATATTTCTATTGTCTTCCTTTGTTGGAATATCCCTGAAGTCCAGGTTTTCCAAGAACCATCACCATTTATTCGTTCGATTTAAAGATAAAGATAGGAGAATGAACTTTAAGATAATATATATGAAAGATATTACAATTATATCTATCGCATAGATATAATATATCACAACAAATATCATAACTCAAGCTTTTATCTTTCATTAACCTCCAAAACATCGATAAAACCATTTATAAAGTCCAAAATTTTCAATAACTTGAGAACCAATCTCCAAGTCAGTGAACCTAGAATTTTATTGAGTTTACAGTTAATGATATCAGATTCCTACACTAAACTGTATTAGAGTTTATTCTTGATTCTCAAAAAATTCAAGAATAAAGAAGCTCGCTTTATAAGCTAGGCTTTGATACCAACTATATCTGAGTTATTACTCGTTTCCAAGTAATAAGTTTATGCTTTAAATTAGGCTCTGATACCAACTATAGCATCCCCTATCCCAATTAGGGTGATACCTAACCTTAAAACCGTAATTAACCCCAGGTACACCAGTCAGACTCGATTAGAGTAACAGTACAGCCGTCTTTCATACTTGATAATCACAATATAACATATTGTATATCGAATAAATAATTGGAAACGTAGTGGAATTAAAACATTTTTGATAATATTAACGATATACTAAAATCGATATAAATCTCGATCGTAAAACCATATCCGAACCCAGTTTATTACAAAATGTTATTTTAATACAATATAAACAGTAGGGAAATCAATTCACCATAAAGAAGACTATAAACTCCTAATCTTTTTCATTCCTAAGTCGAAGCGCATGTCGATAACCTGAACTGTTATTTGGGGAATGAGTGCTCCAACTTGCTCAATAAGCAATGCTCGTAAACGTATCATTTATCAACTAATATCAATGAATTAATGAATAGCAATATGAATCCAAAACATATCTATTCAGGCATTAAAATGATATAACAATAGATATCAGAATGCAAGTTCAAAGGTCATTTGCAACTGTACTCGTAACTTGTAAACTCCTATTACCCTGGATTATGGTCCACGAAAACTCACACGATGGCTGACATGTGATATTTGTTATGTATCTAGGCGTAGCGCAGCTACAAACTCAAATAGAAAAGCAACAATAGGGTACCTTAATGTTTCTCAAGAGAAAGTACTAGTAATGATCCAACACTTCCATCGTTACTCCTGTCCAATTCGTCCATCATAGATTTTTCCAGAAGTTTTTCATAAAAAGAAATTCAACTCGCATTACATTGCCCCAGTTCAAGTCCATAATGCTATATGAACTAAATATATTAATTACGTTGCGTAGTTGATAAGAATATGAGTCTCACTTACCTGTACCGAGTTTTCCTAACTTTATGCTGACTTACACAATTCTCAAGATCTATACATTTTCCCCGTTGACCAAAACCTTAAAATAGATTAATTGTAATCAATTTGAGTCTAACACCAATTAATTAGAACTCTAAAATGGTCCCATTTGAATCTGAAACTAATTTGCAACTTTTTAGGTCAATCTGACCATTTCACATTTTTCAAGGTAAAAATCTCGATATAAAGTCTTGCACCAATCCCAAATTCTTCTTTTTTCAAAGAAACTCATCAATTTTTATTGGTTTGGTCAAAATATTATTTTTCGAGAATTTTCCTTATTTCTCAAGAATTTTTCTCTATTTTTCAGCAATATATTCCATTTTTGAATTGGGGTTTGACCCTTGATCCGGATTAAACCACATCTTCTTTCTCCCCTTCTATATTGATCAATTTAATTGTTTCGTTTTTTTTAACTTCGTTGATTGGGATTAGGTTTGGCCGAACCCCAAGGTGCATTTGGTCACGAGAGACGACTCCACTATCGTCACCTACCTCAGACTACTCCATCTCCATCAAACATCCATTACAACAACCATAACACCATACAACAATTAACAACAACGCCACAACAACTATCAACAATAAAAACAACACCAATCACAACAATCTCACCTTTAAGTTCAATTTCTCCTTCCCTCTTTCACTCTCATCTCGATCTCTCTCTCACTATCGATTTCAAAATTTAAGCCAATACAGAGAAAACGGTTGTGTTTTGGGAAAAATATGAATTTTTTTCGAGATTCCTATCGCACAAATCTCGAGGAAGATATGATGGCTCACTCCATTTTATTTTATATTGTGATTTTCCTCAAGATATGTGTTGCGTATATCAAGGTCGATCTTATGGCTATTAACAAGCTCATCACCTCTTGACCTACTTATTATTAATCAATCGCAACTTTTCTTGAGATTTACATGTACGAATCTCGAGGCCAATTCAAAAGACCAGAGTTAAAGTCACATTGATTTTCCTTGTGATCTATTTACACGCTTCTCGAGGTGTGACAATGTCAACTAAAAACATTCAACCCATTAATCTCCTCGATGCTTGCGCTATGCGTATTTCAAGGCAAATCCAATGCATAATTTTATTTAATTTAAACTATAGGATTCATTTATATATTTATATACATAAACTATATATATAAATATATATAAACCTATGTATTTTCATGACTATAAATTCACCATGCGCGCCAACGACCAGTTTCATGCATGCACACTATCGTATGTCACATGCGTGTCACTGGGTGCCCACCAATTATTAATTATTTATTTTTTTCAATATATATGTATATATACAATTTATATATATACATATATAAGCCTATATTAACATGCCTATGACTTCATCGTTCGCGCCAACGAGTTCACTTCGGCGTGCGCGCTACCCTACGACTTGTGTGTGTCACCCTTGACCAACACACAGTATTATGAGTCCCATAATCAAATTGTCAATTATTCAATTATAGGCTAATTAATCTTATTAATTCCAATAAATAATATTACAATCAATACAAACACCAAATGACACGCATATCCATGCACACGCTAATTGAGACAAGTCGGGCTTAACCACGAGCCTAACTCGGGTTAATTAGAAATTAGATTAATGTTAATCACCTACTTAAGGTAACGGGTCGTTAGAGTATAAATATCCTAAAATGAGCTTAAATTGATGGTGTTTATGTATTTTCAAGTATATAAGGCATAAAGGAAGGAAATGAGTAAGTTCGAGAAAAAACAGAAATAAAACTCACAAAATAGAGGTTGATGTCGTACTAAGCAATGTTGACGCTATGGGAGACATAGGCACAACTTCGGCACTACAGCGCTAAAGACCATGGAAGAGAAGAAAAAAAAGGCAAGGATGGCTAGCACAGTCATGGCGCCGTGGAGGTCAAGAGACGGCGCTTGAGACAAACAGGCACAACGCCGAGACCACTGAATAGAGAATTTGCACAAAAAATGATAGGCGCAGTGACGGCACTGCGGGTTTGTACACACAACGTCAGGACGTAAGTGACAACGCCGAAATGTGAGAAACTAGAAAGTAGAGTTCAGCTGAAATAGTCAAGTAGGGTTGTAATTGTTTTCAAACATGTTTAAGGAGTATACATAGATATTAGAACGTGGTAAACTAACAAATTATCACTCATTAGCCACCATTAACATAGTTTAGCATAGGCTTACTTTATTCTTGAGTATTAAGAAGATTTGTAAAAAGAAAACATTAAAGACTCATGTGTGGTGATTTGGGTATCATTTTTATTGATTTAATTGAAAGTGTTTCATTATATCTCTGATTTTAATGAATATCACTATATACATGTTTGTTTCAATAAAGTGTGAATAGTCTTTTAATATTATGGCTCAATGGATCCAATGGTATGAATACTATGATATAACATGAATATAATATAAAGTTGAAAAATGCAATGGTTAGAGTTCTTATTGATTTTGAGCATAATGCTATAAACATCTAAATCATGTGTGTGTTGATATTATGTTTTAGAAGTTGTCATAGCTATTGAAGATTTTAAGCCGAATATGGACGGTACAACCGTAAAATACACAACATCAAGCGATAGTTGTTGATTAGGGAGACACGGATAGTAAGTTTAATTGGTTATGAATCTAAAGATTTGGAATATTCAAGCAATGTGGAGCTTAAGTTATTCACACCGATAGATGAGTTGTAGTTTGCACATTATAATCTTTTCCATCACGACAGTAGGTTGAAGTAGATTTGAAGGAAATATGTCTATTCTAATTACTCTATTCTAACTAGGCATTGCACATACATAATAAAGATGATAAAGTGAGTTGAAAAGCATAGTATTTCATATCTAAGTGAAGTTGTGAACTAAAATAGTCTTAATATAAGAGTTAAAATAATTTACATTGATTTGTTAAATTAGATTAGTTTAGTTATAAAAGCCAAATTAAAAAGGTTCCTTAGCAATAGAGTATTTTTAACTAGGTACAAACAGAGTGCAAACACCTTTCCCTGAAGACGATATCCTTAATCAACATAAGTTGGTCATACTATTACTACAATTGAGCTGTTATACTTGCAGCCCACACCAATACTGTAGAATTGTTTAGGAGGTTTCAAAATTTTAAAATTGTTGTTATTTTGTTTATTTGATGATAAAATCTTATATTGGGATGTTAGTCCTTTCAGGCCTCTCCCCAATTCTGTTATCGAGATTTTTATGCTCCACTTTATTAGTAAAAGAATCTGATCTTGATAGTCTGATTAGCATTTATTTAGATTAAATTATTAATGGAAATCTTGAGGTTTTCTGATAGGCTGACTAGATTATCAGAGATTAGTGTTAATTTAGGCTAGTTAGTTATCTTAATGCCGAGGGGCTGACATTTAATTTGTTATATAAACTTTTAAAATTTTATTTCAACCATTAATATAATGAAATAATATCACACACACACACACACACACACACACACACACACACACACACACACACACACACACACACAAGTAATTGTTTTAAACAAGTTATCGTGTTTAGTTGTGTCGACTCGTTTATGATAGTAACCCGCATAACCTCAACACTAACCCATTAATATCTCCTGTTAGCCGTGTCATGTTATCATATCATCACTCATTTTGCCACCCTTACTAAAAATGTATTGTGCAATAAGTGTTTTGTGAATTTATGACTCATAGATTAGTGTGTTGCATTAAAATTCAATGGTTATAAATGAGGTTTCTATGATATGGGTATTTTTGTGGTTTCCATCGTAGCAGTATATATATAATCCTTATTATGTATAGTGAGAGTAGCACATTAAAGCATCTCCAATGGGACCATGGATTGGGGTGGAAATGGATCCACCAAGGATACTGTCACCTAATTAGGACATCTGACCAGCCTAGATTACCTTAATCTCACTATAATCTAGCAGTCTTAACCTCTCAATCAATAAATACTTAAGATTTATAATCTCATACTCATTAAATATAATGTCACTATACACAAAAAATTCGAATGTGAATCTTGTACCTCAAAGTTTATGAAAAATTAATTATATAATCCTCAAAGTTCATTTAGGTTAACTACATTATCCTCAAAATTTCGTAAAAATTTCTCGACAGCACCTCCTCCATTTCTTAGCCTACACCGAAAACCCTGGCCTTCAAAAACCTTCAACAAAACCTGCTCAGCTTTGGCGGAAATGCCAAAGGATTCACAATCAACCTATAACAATGTATTACTTTAACGAAATATATAATCATTTTAATTTGATTAAAAGGATCAAAAACCCTAAATAACATTACATTAGCTCAAAATAATGTTAATGCGTCTCGATACCGTTCGAATCCCTTCAAAATAAATCCTAACCACACGCGAACCTAAAAACCCATTTTTACAATATATTATATTAAAAAACAATACATACATAATGAGAAATGAGCTAATCAAGTCACACATAATTCAACAGTTTTTCCTTTCCTTCGTCGTCGCTCGCGCTTGTCATTACCCAATTATAGAAATTCGATAACATCAGATAAATAAATCCCACACTATCCAGTACACCTGTAATATTGAAATGTATAGTATTCCAAGAATTTAAACAAACAATCATATTGCAAGGAATCATAAATATATAAGTATGTAATTCATCCCTTTTCTATTGACCGACCACAATCAAAAGACGTCTCTTCCAAAAGTGGTTGGTAAACAGTAAAAAAGATTCATGAGTTTGAGAGGAAATCCCTTGGGAAGCCATGCCCTCGACTCTCTGTGAAGTATGATCCTGGCCAACATCATAACCATAATCCATCCTAAACAAGTGTCTACAAGATCAGTGACCCCAATCGCAGAGCACCACGGTGTTCATCCTGCCACACATATAGCCAATTAACACAATGGGACCCCCAAAGGCCTCCCCGAAGGCCTCATTCCTCTCGTGTCCGCGAATGCATGATCAACAAATATGCAGCGATAAACCGTGCATGCAATATATTCGAGAAATACTAATACAATTTAAAGGTTACCATGGGATTTACTTAACATTACAAACGCAAAACCAACGTCCCCTTGCGCTCTAAGTCGTTCAACTATTCCACACATGGTTCCAATTGCGGTCCTATAACTAATTTATAAGCCCTGTAAGTTTCCATAACAATTCCACAATTGTTTTCCAATTAATTGTATTTTAATTAACCTAATCGCATCCCGAATCCCTCAAAATATTTCCAAAATATATTCTTCGATGTCCGAATTTCATTTTCGACTCCAAATTATTGTTCGACATCAAAAATTATGTTGTCTAGGCTTAAATATAATTTTTTCAATTTATTATATATTTATCGGTCTAACCTCGACCAGAAAACTCCAAAATCTCTCTGAATCATATCGTCGGATGTCCGAATCCCAATCTTGACTTCAAATTGTGATTCAGAATTGAAAATTAACCTTGACAATGCCATAAACCATTTTCTAAATTTTTGACATTTTCGGATATCGTAACATGCATTACGAAAAAATATCCGGTATAAATCCTCGAGAAAATCCCAAAATCCTTATTTTTCATCAAAATCCTCAGTTTTCATCAATTTGTCCAAAAATCCAATTTTCTGAATTTTCTAAATTTTCCATGGATTTTATTTTCTTTTTTCCAATTATCATACCTTTTCACGCGTTGTAGCACGCTTTACTAGACAACACTCGGCGTACTGACCCCGGAAACTTCCAATTTCCATTTTATTATCAAAATTATATTATTTTTATCAATTCCCCAATTTTTTTTTATTTGAGGGAGGGTTTACCCCTGAACCGGTCCAGTTCAGGGGTCATCCTTTACCTTGGAATTGCTCTGTTTCGATTCCCATAATTTTTTTTATCGGAATCTCCTCCTCTCTTCATGACACAATCAGTAACCTCTATCCCAATTAAATTTTGAATCCAAAGACCAAAGATTTCAGTCCTTAAAATAAAAAATTTAAATTTAAAACCTACATAAACCACGAAAGCCTCCAACACCCACGACTTCTCTTTAATTTGATCTACAAAAGTGAGAAAGAGAGAAAAAAAAAGAAATAGAGAGAGAAAACGAAGAGGAATAGAGGCTTGAAGACGAGGCTCGAAGAGGAAAACGAAGGAGATGAAGACGGTGAGAAGATGATGGAAGCCGTGTACAGGGGCACCCCCCTCTTCTTCATTTCGTTTTTAACCAAATGGGTAGGTCAAATGACTAATATACCCTTCAATTTATATCTCAAGCTATAAAAATCCAATGCCCCTCATTGTAATTTGTCATTTTATTATTTTATTTTCATGATTATCCCTTCAATTTGAGTCCGAATTAAACCCCGAAAAACACCCCACTTCGACCAAAAATTGGAGAATTTACCAAAGTGCGCCTAAACTCCAGAACAACCCGTCTTCGCATGAAAATCGAGGCATGGGGCCCACGTCAACCCGTTATACCCGTTATAGGCCAGCTATGCTCTATGGAAGTGAATGTTGGGCGGTAAAGCAACAACAATTCCATAAAATGAACGTAGCAGAAATGAAGATGCTTAGGTGGATGTGTTGTAAAACTCGTAAAGATAGAATAAGAAATATAGAAATTCAAAGACAAGTAGGAGTAGCACCAATTGATACAAAGATTAAGGAAGGGCGGTTGCGATGGTTTGGTCACCTGCAAAGACGGCCTACAAATGCCCCAACTAGAAAACTTGACTCAATAGAAACTGTAGAAATTCGACGAGGTAGGGGCAGACCAAAGTTAACATAGGATGCATTAATTAGGAGGGATTTGAATAGTTTGCAAAGCTCACCATCAATTGCACTTAATCGAGCACAATGAAAAAGTTTGATCCATGTAGCCGACCCCAGTTAATTTAGGGCTGAGGCTATGTTGTTGTTGTTGTTGTTGTATTTGTCGTGAAATCCGAAACTAAAGTTTGGATCGACTTTTTAACTATCTCGACACCCGTTTCGACACGTATCTCGAGACAAAACCCCGCGAAATATCAAATTCACTCATTCGACTGAAATTTCGTAAAATAACATAATATATGGTACACAACACTAGGCACACATCACAAAAAATACAATTAATTATAAATCTCCATTTCACCGATGTTTATCTCCCGACTTATGGTAAAAACCTCAAGTAGTCTCCGTTAATCCCTAATTAACTGCAATTACCGATTTAAAACTTTTGGGTTTTGACAATTTTTTAAACTAATAAGAATATTCGTCCTTAAAATTAAAATTGAACTAAATTAACATGGAATAAAAGAAATCCAAAAAATGATCTCTCATATACGTCTCTCGTTCTCATGTTAACTCCGAATCACCTTGAAACTGCCCCTTACCCAAAACAAGTGGAATTTCTTTATTTCAAAACTTTTGGACCTTTCTATCCACATCGAAATAAGTTGCTCTTCATACAACACGTCACATTGCAAGTCAAAATGATTTCATTCAACTATATAATGCGAATTAGATTCATTCCTCCTGAGCATAAATACATGAAAATATGTCATCAACTTCGACTAACTTAGGCGGTACTGCAAATTCATACACAACCTTCATAACCTATTTCACAATCTCGAACGATCCCATAAATCAAAGAGGGAGCTTTCCTTTCAGTCCAAACCTATAATGGCATTTGCGAAGGGAGACTTTCAAATAACCTCAATTTTTTTCGCTATATTCCACAACCCGGTGTTAGAGATTATAATAACTTTTGTATCTTTTCTTGAGCTGCTTTTAATCTTAGACGAATCTGCTAAACAACCTAAGTGTGATCTCGTATCATCTGTGGCTCCAAAACTTCACCAAATCCTCCGGTTCATCCCAATCGGAAAAAGAACAAGAAGATATCCCATATAAAACCTCAAAAGGAGCCACCTTAATACTCGATGAACAATTTTTATTGCAAGAGAACTCACACAGAGATTTGTATTCATCCTATGAACCTCCAAATCCCAGTACACAAGCCTTTATCTTATTTTCCAACCCATAGATCAACATTTCAGTCTGAACATCCACCCGTAGATGAAATGTAGTACTGAAATAAAACTGAGTGTCGAACAATTATTGTATGCCCCTGCCACAACCCCTATGTGTACCGAGCATCAAGATAAGAAACTATCATCACTAGTACTCCAAATGAACAAACCATCTCTCGCCCACACAACAAGCTCAATTATGTACAGGTATCGAAAAGTGACATAGGAAGAAAATGAGCAGACTCCATCCATTCATTAACAATAATCCAGACCACATCATGTTTCCTTTGTGAAGTAGGCAAATAAGTAACAAATTCCATCATAACATACCTCCGAGTTTTCGACTATCGGCCTTAACCTGTTGGCAAATTTTAAAACTCAACATATAATCAACCACATCAGCTTACATCCCTGGCCACCAATACAATTGCTCCACATCACGATACATTTTGATCATGCCAGAATGAATGATATATCTAAACCGATGAAATTCTTTCAATATCTCATCCCAAACCTTACTCGCCAATGAAACTCATAGTTTGCCTCTAAACCTGGAAATCTGATATGCAGACTCCCCTGAATCTGGATTATTGTTGTCAAGAGCAAACCCTTGAACTTACATCAACATATGAAATCTTCGATAAAGTTATTGCATTGACTTTTTATGAACAGACTTACTCACAAATCAATCACGTCTTCTACACCCAAATTGCATCATCGTATTTTTTTAATCATATGAATTCAACATTTTTCTGAGTTACAATGGTGATTGGCGTAGCTAGATTAGAAAACTCTTTCATTAATCTATAATATTAGCCAATCAAACCCATAACTTTCATCTCAAACAAACACAATTCACAAACAACTGAAATTTCCTATAGTTTAATTTTAAGTTTAACCTCAATACAATGATTCTGACAAAAATTCCCATTTCCTGATCAACGACATTCCTAGCCCTATTCAGAGGCAACTCAAATAATATTCTGGTGTAAATAAACATTGTTCAACTTGGAATATACAAGAAAATTCGTCTTATTGAAAAATCCAAATATGCATGACAAGTCGCTAACCAATCCCGTGTCCCTGACAACACGTTAAACTTTATAAACTTCAACACGCATAAACCAACGGTCATCTCATATCCAAAAATCTCAATAATACGTTTCTCACACATCAAGTGAGGACAATATAATTAGGGACTCGAATCAAAGTTAACCATAACACAATTATCAACATAAGTAGATATAAATGAAATTATTAATGCATTTCTCACCACAAAGTGAAAACACACCTTACCTCCAATAACTAGATTTAGAACATGCATATATTAACCACAAAAGGAAATTGTTCTTTCAATAAGATTTTGATTTGCCTTCAAATCAGGTTCAGTCACCACCTGAATATGTTCCTTAATCCGTTATTGAGGTTGTGACACACTAGAGGACAATCCCAAAAGTTGTGGACACACACTTCTTTAATGTCCTTTCTTTCCACAATCAAAACACATAACTATACTCAACTGCTGAGAAAAATCTAGGATGATGTGACCTTGGTTCCCACACCTAAAACATGTAACTGTAGGTTTACTACCTACAGAAGATTCATGACTAAATGTCGATCTCTAACTCGTTACCTGTCCCTGAGATCCTCAACCCTTACCACCACTCCTCTGCAACAGAAATGTACCACTCCGAGTCGCAGGCTGGAAGGAATGTGATCGTGTCTGTCCTGACCGTGTTGGTGTTAACACCGAGGGTCTATTGGGTGTTCTCAGAAAAGGACTACGTTGCACCTACGACGGGACAATAGGTGTCGTCGATGTGAATGGTGATTCTCCACTATTTCCTTTTTTTTGAAAACTTGATTCAACCCTCGCTTGAAATCTTTTCTGACCCTCGAAACCTGAACTTTGTCCTAACTCCACAACGCCCTAATATCATCGTGATTCGCACTGAAAAATTTGTGTAGTCACATAAGCTCTGGCCCTATCTCGAACCTTTCGCAAAGTGTTAAGCATAGTCGCCAATATAGTGGTACCAAGCTGTTCCTACAACCTATACATATACTTGTGCTTTTTCTCCTTCTCTGTCATTCTCGACTCCCCAATAAACCTCAAAAGATAATTAAACTGAGCATCGTACTGAGCCAATATCATATCTCCCTAAACTAGATAGTCAAACTCTAGTTTCTTTTGCAAAACTAAACTCTCATCAAAGTAGTGCTCAGTAAACTCCTCGAGAAATTTTGCCCAAGTCTCGAATACCGGATGTCCATCATGCAGAGATCTGCACCAAATCTCATCATCAGCCTACAGATAGTAGGAAGATATCGAAGCTCTCAAATGTTTGTCAATATTCAACATATTATGAAGCTTCTCGTGATTGAGAACCCAAGTCTCAACAATCCTCAAGTCCAATTCACAATAAAAGTACATAGGGTAATACTTCCTAAAATTTCTTCTCTGTTTTTCCTCTCGCGTCATTCCACTAACAATGGCTGGATCAGCTTGAACAAAAAATGGAACAACTGGCTCAACTCCGCGACGAACTACAGAGGTAGCCTGCTCCTTATGAGCGACATAAACTACAAGTGCCTGGGCTGCCGCTTGTGTTCGTAAAATATTCATCAACTCTAACATTTGGCCAACTAGGTTTTGAAACATATTTGAATCCACACATTGTGGATCCCTATTGCCCTTGCCAGATCCCTGACCTGGTTCTTACTGTACAATGAGTGGACAAATTAACTATATTCATCAATATCTCAATAATATAAAACACAAATAACATAAATCATAAAGTTTTTTAACTTTTTAACCCCGTTCCGTCGCGTTACTTCCCAACTAATCACTTACTAAACCTCAATCAACAAGATTCCGTTAGAATCTAAGCTCTAATACCAACGTTATCAGACCCTACCTAATTAGGGCATCTAACCAGCATCGATTACATTAATCTCCTGATAATCTAGCAGCCTTAACCTCTCAATCAATAAATGATGAAGATTTATAATCTCATACTCATTAAATATAATATGTCACTATCCACAAAGAATTCGAAAGCGAATCTTGTATCTCAAAGTTTCAGAAAAATTAATTATATACTCCTCAAAGTTCATTTAGGTTAACTACATTATCCTCAAAATTTTCTAAAATTTTTTCGACAGCACCTCCTCTATTTCTATGCCTATACCAGAAATCTCGACCTTCAAAAATTTTCAACAAAACCTGCTCAACTTTAGTGGAGATGCCGAAGGACTCACAATCCACCCATAACAATATATATTGCTTTAACTAAATATATAATCATGCTAATTTCATTAAAATGATCAAAAACCTTAAATAACATTACCTTAGCACCAAATAATCTTAATCCGTCTCGATACCGTTCTAATCCCTTCAAAATAAATCCTTACAACACGCAAACCCGAAAACCCATTTTTACAATATATTATATTCAAAAATAATACATACATAATGAGAAAGGATCTAATCAAGTCACATATAATTCAACAACTTTTCCTTTCCTTTGTCGTCGCTCGCACCTATCATTACCCAATTATAGAAATTCGATAATATCAGATAAATAAATCCTACACTATCCATTACACCTGTAATAATCAAATGTATAGTATTTCAAGAATTTAAACAAACAATCATATCGCGATGAATCATAAATATACAAGTATGCAATCCATCCCGTTTCTGTTAACCGACCACAATCAGAAGACGTCTCTTCTGGAAATGGTGGGTAAACAATAATAAAGATTCTTGAGTTTGAGAGGAAATCCCTTGGGAAGCCATGCCCTCGACTCTCCGTGGAGTATGATCATGGTTATCATCACAACCACAATCCAGCCTAACCAAGTGTCTACAACGATTAGTGACCCAGTCGCAGAGCACCGCGCTATTCATCCTACACACATATAGCTGAAAAACACAATGAGACCCCCAAAGGCCTCCTTCCTCTCGTGTCCATGAATGCATGATCAACAAATATGCAGCGATAAACTGTGCATGCGATATATTTGAGAAATACTCATACAATGTAAAGGTTATCATGGGATTTACTTAACCTTACAAATGCAATACCAATGTCCCCTTGCGCTCTGAGTCGGTCAACTAGTCCACACGAGGTTCCAATTGTGGTCCTACAGTTTATTTATAAGCCCTGTAAGTTTTCATAAAAATTCCACAATTGTTTTCCAATTAATTGTAGTTTAATTGACCTAATCGTGTCCCGAAACCCTCAAAATATTTCCAAAATATATTCTCCGATGCTCGGATTTCATTTTTGACTCCAAATTATTGTTCAACATTAAAAATTATGTTGTCTAGGTTTAAATATAACTTTTCTTAATTTATTATATATTTATTGGTCCAACCTCGACTAGAAAACCCCAAAATCTCTCCGAATCATATTCTCAGATGTTCAGATCTCAATCTTGATTTCGAATTGTGATTCGGAATCAAAAATTATCAAGAAAAGTCCATAAAACAATTTTCTAAATTATCGAGATTTTTTAGTATCCTCACACGCATTACTAGAAAAATACCCGGTATAAATCCCCTGGAAAATCCCTAAATCCTTATTTGTGATAAAAATCCTCAATTTTCACTAATTTGTCAAAAAATCCAATTTTTTGAATTTTCTAAATTTTCCATGGATTTTATTTTATTTTTTCACAATTTTTAAACCTTTTCAGGCGTTGTAGCACGCATTACGAGACAACACTCAACATACCGACCCTGGAAACTTCCGCTTTCCATTTTATTATCAAAATCATATTATTTTGATCAATTCTTCAATTTTATATTTTATTTTTTCTTTATTTGAGGGAGGGTTTACCCCTGAACCAGTCTGGTTTTGGGGTCATCCCGCACCTTGGAATTGCTCTGTTTCGATTCCCGTAATTTTTTTTATCGTAATCTCCTCCTCTCTTCATCACACAATCAACAACCTCCATCCCAATTCTATTTTGAATCCATAGACCAAGGATTTGAGTCCTTAAAAGAAAAAATTAAATTTAAAACTTACCTACACCACCAACGCATCCAACACCCACAGTTTCTAATCAATTCGATCCACAACAGTGAGAAAAGAGAAAGATAGAGAAACATAGAGAGAAAACGAAGAGGAATAGAGGCTTGAAGATGAAGCTCGAAGGCGAAAATGAAGGAGATGAAGATGGTGAGAAGATGATGTAGGCCGAGTACAGGGAAACCCCCTCTTCTTCATTTCGTTTTTAACCAAATGGGTAGGTCAAATAACCAATATACCATTCCGTTTTTGTCTCAAGCTATATAAATCCAATGCCCCTCATTGTAATTTGTTATTTTCTTATTTATTTTCATGATTATCCCTTCAATTGGAGACCGAACTAAACGCGGAAAAATACCCCACTTCGACCAAAAATTGGAGAATTTACCAAACTGCTCCAAAACTCCCAAACAACCCGTCTTCGCGCGCAAATTGAGGCGTGGGGCCCATTTAAAGTCCAAAACTTGAATTTTAAAATTAAATTTAATTATTTGTCGCGAAATTTGAAACTAAAGTTTCGATCGACTTTTTAACTATCTCGACACCCGTTTCGACACGTATCTTGAGACAAAACCCCGCAAAACATCAAATTCACTCATTCGACTGAAATTTCACAAAATAACATAATATATAGTACACAACACTAGGCACACATGACAAAAATACAATTAATTATAAATCTCAATTTCACCGGTGTTTGACTCCCGAATCGCGGCCAAAACCTTAAGTAGTCTCCATTAATCCCTAATTAACCGTAATTACCGATTTAAAAATTCAAATGTCTCCAATAGGACCATGATTTGATAATGTCCATCCTATATGGTGTGGAATTAAAGTGAAGGGTGTTGTCACGGGGACACTAATGAGAGGTTTACCCTAAGGAAAATTTTTCTCACTTAATGCCTATCCGTGGTGCCTAAGAGCCACCTTAGTTCAACACAACTAATACTCGAATTAAATGAATAGCAAACAAAGGCACAAAGGGAATGTATTACTTAGCTCACAATGGGAATACAACTCCACCACTCTATGCTTTCCCAAGCATAGTGCTCCAGGCTTTATAAATCAACCTACAAGTAGTTACATAACCGATAAGGACACATGTCCTATTTACAATGATTCAGAGACAAAGTAAAACTCCACTCCGTGTGGTGGTCAAGGCAGTTACTCAACTGCTACACTCCATTGTTGACACCTAGTTCCATAACTCCCTTAACCGCCTGGTCAATGAGCACATTCTCTACATGTTAGGGACTTGCTTGGACGTGCTTTGGTCATGCTAAGAGCCATGACCAAGAAAGTTACATAACCGCTTCGAACTACCTTGGACTTGGTCCATCCGAGCCTAAGGTGATTTGGTACATGCTTTGCTTAGGGACAAGGTCTGGTTGGTGGTGCCTAGCTGAGCCTAGGCACCTTGGGTGCTAGTCGGGGCTCGGTCAAGTATGAGTCCAACTGGTCCGGGTTAGCTATACCATGGTCCTTGAGCAATGCCTTAGCATGCTTGCCTAAGGCATACTTTTGGGTCTCCCTTGCCTTCATGCCCATGCCACCACAAGGAAAGGTCCCCCTCCTTATAGTAGATAGTAAGCTGTTCCTGGAACCCCAATAGGAAACATCCAAAAGTGAGACCAATCATACTTTGACTTGGTCAACGTCCAAGTCATGTTTTGTCAAACCTTGCTCATGTCAAGGTCTTACCTTGCCCATGCCAAGTGGCGACCTTGCCCGTGCCAAGGAGACGTACCAAGGCGCAACTATGCTCGTGCCAAGGCGATGCGCCAAGGCGCGACCTTGCCCATGCCAAGGTGACACGCCAAGATGACGCGCCAAGGCGACGCCTTGCCTGCGCCAAGGGATTAGCTTTTTCGTGCCGAATATAATTCACCGACACGTATGCGCGGGCCTCCGCGCGTTATCCCACAAACCATCCCGTGTAAGCATCATCCAGCAACTAAATCCTACAAAACCTTCTGAGTCCACCAAAACCCGGATATTACTGAGTTTTCTCTCGGCCCAGCCTAGCCTACTCGGTTAATGCTATTAGGGCTGTAACAAACATCCCCCGCCGAAATGTCCGATGCCCTTATCGAACTGCTCGGTTGTTTCCACTTTTGGTAGTCTACTATTTCCTTCTCAAAGTGTTATACAGTAGTGTCTCGCTCCCAAATAGGTTCATCAGTACCCGCCCCTTTGATTAAGTAGAAATCCGCCTGTTTTCTTACTCTGGCTATGCGTCTCTTGGCTTAGAATCTACTCAATTTCTCCTGCAAACTCCTTTCATACCAACGATGGAGCTCGCCTAGCCGTACTCCGTCCTGTATGTGCCTTATCTGGAAGGAAAAGCTTAAGGTAATTAACATGGAATGTAGGGTGTACCATTGAGCTTTCTAGTAGCTTAAGACGATAAGCCACCCTTCCAACTCGCTTGATCATCTCAAATGGTCCGTCATATCGCTGAATCAGGCCCTTGTGTGTCTCCTTCTTGTTAAACTTCTTCAAGATCTATGGGGTAAGCTTCAACAAGACTAGGTCTCATTCCTGAAACTTTAAGGGTCTCCTATTCTGATTAGCATACTTTTTCATCCGTCTAACAACTTTACCAAGCTATCTTTAGCTGCCTACCTTAGCTTTTGCTTGTTCCTTGCAAAACAATAAATCGCAGGGCACGAGGCCATCGACTTTGATTTGGTTACCTCATGTGGAGTAGCCAACTGCTATCCTGTCACCACCTTGAAAGGACTCAACTCCGTGGCTGAGCTTTTATGAAGATTGTAGCAGAATTGGGGTGAATCAAGTAAATCAACCCAATTGGACTGACTTGCATTCACATAATGTTTGAGATAATCCTCCAACAATGCATTGATCCTCTACCCATCCGTTTGGGAATGGTTTGCTATGGAGAACTTCTACTCTGAACCCATCAAGTTGAATAGAGCAGTCCAAAATTGCCCTATGAATCGAGTGTCTTGATCACTAACGATGTGTTCAGGAATCCCCCAATATTTTGCCACATGTTTCAGGAACAGCTCTGCAGCCATGTCTGCATCACAATTCTTCGTAGCAGCTATGAATGCAGCATACTTCGAAAATCGGTCCACCACCACTGGCACACTGCTCATTCCCTGCACTTTAGGAAAACCAGTGATGAAATCTATAGATATGCTCCTGAAAGGTCTATCTGGTATATGCAATGGTACTAACAAGCCCGGTGCCTTCCTCATTTCTGTTTTGTCTTGTTGGCACACAAGACAAGTTCGCATGTACAAATCAATGTCCTCATTCATCTTTAGCCATAAGAATGAACGTGATAAAAGGGAATAAGTTCGCTCCATACCAGGATGTCCTGCCCACTAAGCATCGTGCGTTTCCTTCAAAAGCTCTCGCTTTAGACCACCGGTAATAGGGGCATATGGGCGTCCTCCCTTGGCATAGAGGATCCCATCTTGGAACCAAAACTTCCGAGTGATCCCCTCAGTTACTAGCTTTATAAACTTCGTGCAAACTAGATCCTTGCTCGTCTCCTCCTTGATACGAGGCAAGAACTCATTTTCCAACCTCACAACTGCCGACACCATATCAGCCACCACTTTGCGGCTAAGAGCATCTGGGACTGCATTAAGCCTTCCAAGTTGATGCTAGAAGTAAACATCAAATTTGGACAAGAAATCCAGCCATCTTGCTTGTTTCTGATTGAGCTTTTTCTGACTCATGAAGTAGGTGATGCCGAAATTGTCTATTTGCACCACAAAGCTCGTTCCCAACAAGTAATACCTCTATAGGTGGAGGGCATGAATCACCGCTAGCATTTCCTTCTCATGAGCCGGGTACCACTACTCAGCTTCTTTCAGTTTCCTACTTTCAAAAGCAATGGGGTGCCCCTCCTGGACAAGCACCGCCTCCAATGCTCGATTTGACGCATCAGTGTGCACTTCGAAAGGTATATCGAAGTTAGGCAGCCCCAACACAAATTCAGAGGCAATGGCCTGCCTCAATTTTGCCATTTCTTGGTCGCATCGATGCGTCCATGCCCAAGTCCGATCTTTCTTTAATAAATCTTTCAGCGGCGCCACCCTCCATGAGTAGCCCTTTATGAACCATCGATAGTAATTAGCAAAGCCAAGGAATGACCGCAACTCATATACCTTAGTGAGGTTTGGCCAGTCCATTATTGCTCGCATCTTCTCTGGGTCCATCTGCAATTTAACTTGGCCTACAACATGACCAACAGCAAACACACATTTTTCCTTCTTTACATACAAATGGTTAGCCCTCAAAGTAGTCAAAACCGTCCATAAGTGATCCACATGATCTTGGAGGTATTGACTATAAATTATGATACCATCCAGATAAACAACAACTAAACGATTAATGAATTCCCTAAGTACAACGTTCATCAAATTACAGAATGTAGCATGGGCATTCGTCACGCCAAAATGCATGACTAAGTATTCAAATGATCCATACCTAGTAACCATTGTTGTTTTGGGGATATCTCCAATTGCAATTCAAACTTGATAGTACCCCGATCTTAAATCCAACTTCATAAAGTGCACTGCACTAGATAGTCGATCAAATAAGTTTGCCACTAAAGGGGTTGGGTATTTGTTCTCCACCGTCAGTTTGTTCAGCGCTCTGAAGTCCACGCACATCTGAAGGGATCCATCGTGCTTTCGCTGGAAGAAAACAGGTGCTGCATACGGTGCCTTGGATAGCTGAATGAATCCAACATCCAATAACTCTTGCAACTGCTTCCTTAGCTCCTCCAATTCCTTTGGATCCATTCGATAAGGGGCCTGCGCTGGAGGCTTTCAGCCAGGGACTAGCTCAATCTCGTGGTCAATTGCCCTTTAAGGGGGCAACCGCTTCGGCAAATCCAAAGGCATCACTGAAGTCCGGTACCTTAACAACTTCATCAGGGACTCTTGCTGTCGTGCCTGCCTTAGTCTCCACCAACGCTGCCAAGTACGTTGGTTTGCCCTTTCTTAGTCCATCGTTATCTTGGATTGCTGAAAGATGGGACAACTTTGCATCCTTCTTCCCTGAAATCATATTAATAGCAGGAACGAAGCAAGGGTGGGACTGGTTCATCATGAACAGTCTCCTCAAGAATGTCATCAAAGCAATGCTCCTCATGTAAAGGAAACCATTCCCTAGAATGAAATCAAAGTCATCTAAAAGATCAACCATAAGGTTGACCCTTCCTTACTAAGACCCAACTTTAAGGCTCACATTCGATGCCATACCTTGGATATGTTTTGCTTCAGAATTGACAACTTTCATCCGACTGGAATTCTTTACAAGGGTAAGTCCCAACTTTTCCACCATCTATCCAGCAACGAATGAATGCGTTGCTCCCGAATCCACAATCGCTAAGATCGATTCTGGTTCACCATCGCATCAACATACATCAGTCCCTCCAAAAGACTATTCTTGGCTTGCTTAATGGCATTCAACAATTGTAGTGGGTTCATTCGGGGCTGAACATCATCATTAGCAATTAAGGCTGCAATTATCTCCTTCTTTGGGCAGTCTCAAGCCCTGTGAGGGCTATTACATATGAAATAACCCTTATGCGAGGAACTCGTTGAGGGCTTCATCTCGGCCTTAACAGTTGGTTTCTAGTTCGCTTGCTTTAAAGGGAAAGCTTTTTCTCACCTTTCTTGTAGTGATCTTTGAACAACTTCTTCTTATTATTCTTTTCCTCGCTTGGGAAGAACTAGCCTTGAAGTCCACAAGACTGTCAGCCGCAGCTATCGCCCCTAACAAGTCCTTCACGCCTTGCCTCTTTAGCTCTGATTGAGCCCATGATTGCAATCTAGTAGTGAAGTTAAAGAGTTTATCATCTTATGACATATTTTTGATGTCCAGCAAGAGAGAGGAAAACTCCTTAACATAATCTTGAACTAATCCCGTTTGTTTGAGCTTGCCAAGCCGCATTGGTCAGTAGGAATTGATCCATCAACTCCCTTTTCAGCACCTCGCAGTCTACAATATTGGGTCTACTAGCAGCTGCATCATCATCTACTCTGGTTCTCCACCAAAGCTTTGCATCACCTTCCAAATACATGGAGGTCACGATGACCTTTTGGTTCTCTTCCATCCGAACAGTAGCAAAGTATTGCTCCATATCCCAGAGGAAGTTTTCAAGCTCCTTTGTGCTCCACTTATCTGAATATTTCTTTGGCTCCGGCACCTTAGTTCTCGGCTTCGCTGCACCAAAAACGTCCAAAGTTCCTCCCACGACTCTTTTAAGTAAACTCACCTCCAAAGCAATCGTCGCAGCTATTTCGGTGGTGAGTTCCCCCACTGATCATACATCCGCTACAAGCTCCTTCAATTTGGATTCCTACATAGCTATCATGGCCTCTTGTGACTCTCCTATACTCACTATGGAAGCCACCAACATCTCCAGTCATTCAATGCACTGTGCCGATATTGAAACTCTGCTGCCTCCACTAGAACACTCATTGTTGCCATTATGTGTTCTAAGTGTGCTACAATCTCACTTAGATCAGATGCTGCTCGAGTCGCCATCGTCTTCGAAATGAGGCTCTGATACCAATTGTCACGGGGACACTAATGAGAGGTTTACCCTAAGGAAAATTTTTCTCACTTAATGCTTATCCATGGTGCCTAAAGGCCACCTTAGTTCAACAAAACCAATACTCGAATTGAATGAACAACAAACAAAGGAGCAAAGGGAATGTATTACTTAGCTCACAATGGGAATACAACTCCACCACTTTATGATTCACCAATCATAGTGCTCTAGGCTTTATGGACCAGCCTGCAAGTAGTTACATAATTGACAAGGACATATGTCCTATTTACATTGATTCATAGACTAAGCAAAACCCTATTCCATGTGGTGGTCAAGGCGATTACTCAACTGCCACACACCCTTGCTGCTACGTAGTTCCATAACTCCCTTAACTGCCTGGTCAATAAGCATATTCTCCTTATATTAGGGACTTGCTTGGATGTGCCTTGGTCATGCTAAGAGCCATGACCAAGACAGTTACATATCCGCCTGGAACAACCTTGGACTTAGTCCACCCGAGCCTAAGGTGACTTGGTCCATGCTTTGTTTAGGGACATGGCCTGCTTGGTTGTGCCTAGCTGAGCCTATGCACTCTGGGTGCTAGCCGGGGCTCAGTTGAGTTTGAGTCCTATCGGCTCGGGGTGGTTATACCATGGTAAGCATGGTAGCCCAAACTCGAATATTACTGAGTTTTCTCGCTGCGTAGCCCAACCTAATTGAGTCATGCTATTAGGGCGGTAATAGGTGTCTACCACAATGTCTACTTCTAGATATTGTGTAGCTAGAGACATCCATGTCAGACAAATGGACTATTTAAAAAAAAAATTATATTTTTTCAAGCCTTTACATGGTCTAAATCAATTATCTATTAGATACCATTTTAGAAAGTGAATGTCTATCTAGTGCTACATAGAATAAACATCATCTCTACATCCATGATGTGACACCAATCCATGGTTTAAATCCACATTACCATTGAAGATGCTGTCAGAGCATCTCCAATAGGACCATGGATTAAGGAGGAAATGGATCCAACTAGGATACAATCCATATCTATATCAAAAAATGCTCTCCGATGGGATCATGGATTGATAATGTTCATCTTATGTGGCATGGAATTAAAGTTGAGGGTGTCTACCACAATGTATACTTCTAGACATTTTGGTAGACATCCACGTAAGACAAATGAACTCTTTTAATTCTTTTAAAGTTTTATTTTTTTTATTTTTAGGGCTTTATTAATAGTATTAAAATTGAAAATAAAAATTTTCAACTCATCAAGCCATGGTTTAAATCCATTGTCCATTGGAGACCATTTTAGGAGGTGAACGTCTAGCTATCTAGTGCCACAAAGGATAGACATCATCTCCACATCAATGATGTGGCACCAATCCATGGTCTAAATCCACATTGCCATTGGAGATGCTTTTAGAGGATCAAGTAAATATCAATGCAATGTGTGTGTTTTGTAAGTGTTAAGTTAGACATATATAAGTCGTTGGATCGTAGGACATTTGGATGGCTGAAATCTAAACCCCTTAGTATATAAGGCTTGGAAGAATACTGTTCATAAGAATTGAACATTCGAGGGACATAGCTTGTCAGTTCCTCTCATGGTTTCTTGATTGCATTTCTTGATTTCTCTGTAAGTTTCTCATGTATGCACCAAATCATGCACGTGTTCTACATGTTTGAGACATAATATATAAAATTATGTCTTTTATAAATATATAATTAACTGGTCTTCTTTTCCTGAGAATAAAACTCAAAGTTTATATAGATACCAATATAAAATAAAAGTTCTTGCCAAACTTTTCAAAAGGAAACGCTATTTTTGGCACCAGTACACTTTTTTTGTTCCTTTTTCACCGCTACACTTTTCAAAAATGTATCCATCAATTTTTTTGAACGATTGATTAGTTTTTGTTTTTTTTACTTAAACAAGAGTGAACCCATGACCTTCCAATTAAATCTTGCTTATATACTTTTGGCAAGTGACGCCTCATGCATGCATATCACCAAAGATTTAATCAAAATACCAAATAAAGTATAATATCAATTTAAAAAATTCGAACGTCAATTTTCAATGTTAAGGGTTCAAAATTCAAATAATACAAGAAAAGAATGTGTTCATGGGCTTCCGGATATCGGGTGGTACCGACCAAAACGAAAAAAAGAACATGCTACCGGTTCTCTATACATATATAGTGGCGGACCTAGGGGACATGAGGTGTGGCCGCTCCTAACCCCCGGGACCCCTTATAGTACCCCTACGTATAGTCAACATTTTTTTGTGTTATGCTTAGTTTTTCATATGGTTGCTCCCTAAACCCCGAGACCCCCTGTAGTTTCACGTAAAGTTCACCCCTCCTAACAAGATTTTTTAGTTCCGCCACTATATATATTGGTACTACTACCATGGGAATCAAATATATACCCATGTCATGGGTACACTATTTATAACCATTGGATTCTAATCCAATACATGAATCGAGGCGTCATAAATGCACAAATCATTTAATGCACAACACATTTTGAGAGGTTTTCATGGCATGGGTATATATTTGAGCTCCATTGTAAAATATCCCTATATATTGGGTACTACTATCATGGGAATCACAAAAATGCACATGCCATGTGAACCACATTTATAATCATCGAATTCTAATCAACATATTAATCTATGAGTAATAAATGCACAATATATTTTGAGAGGTTCCCATGACATGGGTATATATTTGGGCTCTATTGTAGAACTTTCCATATATATATATATATAGAAAATTCTACAATGAAAATTCCAATTGATAGCTTTTATTGAATAAAAGATATCAATTCATTATTCATTCAAGAATCAATGCACATATATGTAGTGTATAATCTAAATATTAGAAAGTGCAACCAAGAAAAAAGATGTATATTTTTAAAGTTTTCCTTAAAAAATCTCTTTTTGAGAGGAAGTAAATGCAATTGGTGTGAAGGAGTGAGGAAGACGGAAACGAGAATAACATGTCTCCACCACAAACCCTAATCCCAATGCACCTATGTTTCACTTCTCTCAATAAACCCAAACAACAATCACCGTTGATCTCAAAAACTACTCTACTTCACTTTGTGGGCCTACGTTTAGCGGTGACGTGGCAGGGCGACCACCTGAGAGTCAAAGTCGCGAGCCGTTCACTGATCGTAGCGCGGTCGTCTCCACGCCATGTGTACTTCAATTTTTAAGGTATGTTGTATGTGATCATTTCTCACTTCCCTGCCATTCTCCCTAGATGAACAAACTCGCCTCGGGGTTCTTATGTTTTTTCATCTGACATGAACAAACAGAGAAATCAGAACTCAAAATCTGTTATTGAAGCATGAATCATAATTCAATGTTGTGTGTGTTTATATACAAGGTGTACACTACACACCCATGATGTAACTAACTAGAATAGTCTAACATATGCCTGTGGTACAATATACTAAAACATAGTCTACATCCCCCCTCAAGATGGAAGTCTATGCTAGTCACAATCTTTGACATCAATGCCGAAAACAATGGAGCAGGCAATGACTTGGTAAACAAATCAGCAAGTTGCATCCTCGTAGGAACATACTCGGGAAGAACAAAACCAAGCTTGAACTGATTTCTAACTTGATGACAATCAATCTCCAAATGCTTAGTACGCTCATGGAAAATAGGATTGGCAGAAAGATGAATGGCTCCCTAATTGTCACACTATATGGGAATAGGCAGGGAGACTGTAAGACAAAGATCATTGAGAAGATAAGAAAGCCAAAATAATTCACAGACTATAGAAGACATACAATGATGCTCAGCTTCTGCAGATGACTTAGAAATAGTAGGTTGTTTCTTTGTTTTCCATGAAATAAAAAAGGAGCTAAAGAACATGTACTAACCAGTGAGGGATTTGCGTGAAAAAGGACAATCAGCCCAGTCAGAATCACAATATGCAGTAAGAGATAAATTAGATTGAACATGAAAGAATAGGCCATGAGAAGTAGTACCATTAAAATAGCGGAGAACATGGAAAGCACCAGACCAGTGTTGTCAGTAGGAGCTTGAACAAACTGGCTCAATTATTATGTGGAAAAGGTAATGTCAGGGCGAGAGAAACCCAGGTAGAGAAAATGACAAATCAATCCTCTATATCGATCAACATCAATCAGCTACGGGGAATCTTCATCAGCAAACTTGTAGTCACGAGGAAGAGGAGTGGCAGCAGGCTTAGCAGAGGTAAGTCCAGCATCATGAAGTAGATCGAGAACATACTTCCATTGATGAACATAAAACCTTGAAGAATATCTAACTAACTCCAACTCCAAAAAATAACGAGCATGTCCTAGATCTTTGATGGTGAACAACTGATGAAGAAAGGCTTTGACCTTGGTTATCAACTCAAGAGAAGTACCAGTAAGAAGTACATCATCAACATAAACCACTAAAGCCAAGAAGATTCCATCAACATTATAGGTAAACAAACATGGATCATTAACAGATTGGACAAGACCAAAAAGTTGAAGCTGAGAAGTAAATTCATGATTCCACTGTCTGGAAGCCTGCTTAAGACCACAAAGACCTTTGAAGTTTACACACTTGATTAGGAGAAGTAAGAGCATAACCATCAGGAGGTTTCATGTAAACATTTTCATCAAGATAACCATGTAGAAAGGCATTATTAATATCTAATTGATGTAGTGCCCAGTTGTGAGCACCAGTCAGGGCTAAGACAATCCTCACTGTCACAGTTTTAGCAATAGGAGAAAATGAATAAGTGTAATCAACTCATTCAATTTGATTGGACCCCTTTGCAACCAAACATGCTTTGCATTTATCCAGTGTACCATCTGGATTAAGTTTCACTTTGTAAACCCATTTGGAACCTATGGCCTTCTTATAAGGGGGAAGATCAGTGAGAACCCAAGTACCATTCTCCTCCAATGCTTGTAACTCCTTGTTCATAGCAGAAACCCAAATAGGGTCATGTTGAGCTTGAGCATAACAAGTAGGCTTTTTAATATGAGAAACCAAAAGCCAAGAAAGACTTGTAGTCATTAGTGAGATGAGGAGAGTGAATAAAATGAAAAGTTGGAGGATCACTAGGAGTGAGAACAGGATCACCAACAAGGCATAAATCTGTATCAACATTATTTAATACAAAGTCATTCATCCAAACAGGCTTGTGATGAGCACGATGACTTTTCCGTTGAGCAAGAGGTAAAGAAATAGTAGCTACTGGAAAATATTCAATAGCATTAGGAAAAATATCCTTAATAGGCTTAACAACAGCAATAGGCACTGCATGATCAATTACTAAAATAGGAACATCTTCGACAGGTGATTATACTGGACTTGTTACAAAAGGAAGAGACTCGCCCGGAATAAAAATAAGTAAACTTGGTAGAACCAGGTGCAACACCCAAAGAATCAGGCATTTTATCAAAAAGAATAGGTAAAGGACAAGATGATGCAGGAGAAGTAGAAACAATCTTCAAAGGAAACTAATTTTCAAAGAAAATCACATCTCTTGAAACAAAACAGGCATTAGTAGTCAAATTATACAGCCTTTAAGCCTTTTGTCTAAGGGAATAACCAAAAAAAATGGATTTAATAGCTCTTGTGTCCAACTTATCTTTACTTGGAGAGACATTGGTGGAAAAGCATAAACAACCAAACGTCTTCAATGAAATAAAGTCTGGAAGATGTCCAAACAAAAGCTGATAAGGAGATTTCCACTTAAGCAACTAAGAAGGCAATCGATTAACAAGATATGTAGCAGAAAGAACAGCATCACCGAAAACTTCTTGGATAAACCAGACTAAAAAATAAGAGCTCTAGTGATTGGTAACAAATGATGATGTTTACGTTTAACCACTCCATTTTGTTAAGGTGTGTAAGGAGTAGAATGTTGATGAATAATGCCCAAACTTGAAAACAAAAATTGAAAATGTTGGTTGTAGAACTCAGTACCATTATTAGATCTGATTATTTTGATAGATGCTTGGAAATGATTATAAACAAAAGAGAGAAAATGCTTGATAACAGTCCTAGTGAGTGACTTACATTTCATAAAAAAAGTCCATGTAAAATGACTATAATCATCCACAATAGTCAAGAAAAAATGAGCTCCCTTAAGAGAAGGTTGCTTATATGGTCCCCAAACATCTTTATGCAACAGTTGAAAAAGGAAAGTAGAGGGAAAACAAGTCTACATTGTTTAGACATGTGACAAACATCACAAGTTATATCATGTTTTACACTTGAGGAATTTGTAATCAAAAAATCAAGATGTTTTGTTACAACAGCAGAACGGTGACCCAGTCGATGGTGCCACGAGAATGAAGTACTAGCATTATTACAATAAGCTAGTTGTGACACTGAAGGAGAAACGAATGAGTTGATAACTTTTTTATTGAAAGAACTGGAATCAAGGATGTAGAGACCCTCAATCATCTGTTCCACAGCTAGAACTTGAGAATGCTCAATGTTCTATATAGCAAAAAGGATGGATAAAATTCAATTGTTGGTTTAGTAGAAGAAATGAGTTTTCTAACTGACAAAAAATTGTACTTGAAGGAACTAATATGCATATAAGAATAAAGAACAATGGCTGAACTGAGATGTACATCTCCTATACAAGAAACTTGTCTAGTATGACCATTAGGTAGGCAAACCAAAATAGATTTAACTGAGGTAGTGACATTGATAAGCAAATCGTAATTTGTATACATATGATTAGTTGCCCCACTATCCACAATCCAAACATCTATGCCAATGAAAGTATTAAGAATATAAGTACGATCTAGTGAACTACTTGTAAACACACGAAGAACACAATTCACATGAGCAGAGAGCCCATCAGCTGAAACATATTTGCCTTTCATGAAGCTTTCAATTCCTTGTTGGATCATGGCTGTAATGTTAGTCTGCAAATCGTCAAATAGAAAAGTTCCTGCATCTGGCATATCCAAAGGTGACTCTAGCATATTGACAAGACTTATAACCACTGTGAACCTATTTTTTATCAAGATTTTGTTTGTACCAATCTGGAACTCCATAGAGTTTGAAACAAGTATCTTTAGTGTGTCGTTTGGCCTTATAATGATCGCAAAACAGATCATCTTTGTTAACAAATTTCTTATAATTCCCTTTACTAAAATATGTGTTTCCCACAGAAGGACCAGTACTGATTATGTTAGTCTTTATCAACATAGCTGTGTCCAAGCTAAGAGAATAACTAACATGAACCTCTTTTTGTTTCTCAAGTCGAATAATCATTGAATACGCTTTTTTGATGTTAGGTAAAGGATCCATTACTAGGACTTGATTGCGTATGATCATACATGTCACCTAATCCCATCAGAAATTGCATCAACTTATCATTAGATTTAAGAACAACTATCTTTGCTGCAACTCTATATTCATAAGAAGGAAGAGGACCTAAACAACTCAGTTCATCCCATAGCTTTTTAAGCTTTGTGTATTGCTGAGAAATAAAGAGATCTCCTTTACTGATTGAACAAATATCTCGTTTGATTTGATAAAGAAGAGGTCCATTACACTATCTATACCTCTCTTTCAATTCATTCCACAAATCAAGAGATGAAGTAATATAGAGAAACCTTCAACAATTTTTTTTGAAATAGAATTTAAGATCCAAGAAGTTACCATATAACCCACCTTGATCCATCGATCAAGAGTGGAATCTGTTGATCCAGGCTTCAAACATCGACCATCGATGAAACCAAGCTTTGCCTTCGCTCCCAATGCAATCAACATAGCTCTACTCTAAGAAAGATAGTTTGAACCAGTGAATGGGTTCGAAACCAAGATCACACCAGGATGATCAGAACTCTGAAGAAAATACGGACTCTCCACTCCATAATCTCCAGAATCAGCTCATTTTTTCAGCTCCATTTCGAACTGAAGAACTAGATGAACCATGGATAGTTGCCATGGTTACTCACAAACCAAATCAAGAAATGATTGCTATAGACTGCAATCAATTCCTAAATCACCGATTGCAAACAATTGCAAACGATCTCAAAAAACACTCTAAAAAATAAATCAAAACTCGTAACACAAATGTCTGAACGAATCTGCTCTAAAATCATGAACAAACTGAGAAATTAGAACTCAAAATCTTTTATTGAAGAATGAATCATAATTCAATGTACAATGTGTATGTGTTTATATATAGGTTGTACATTACAAACCCCTGATGTAACTAACTAGAATAGGCTAACATATGCCTGTGGTACAATACACTACAACATAGTCTACAGGACGGTGGGTGTTTGAGGATGACAAAATTATGCGAAAGTACTCTTATGTTTTTTTCAATGGAAATATTTCCTCGCTTCTTCTTCATGCATTTTATGAAGCCAACTTCCAACAGTTCTTGATAACTAATCTGTAGTTATCGTACTCCTAGTAACCAGGAGTCTAATCTGACTTATCGGTTCAGTTCTTTCTTGCCATTTGTCTAACATTTTTTTTCCAAACTATATATGTATGTATTCCCTCCAAACCATATTAAGAGACCTTTTAGAAAGTTGGACAATTTTCACAGTAGTTGTTCTTTAAGCAAACGAACACTCATTAATGCAATCTAAATATTAGAGAATAATAAATACAACTTGTGGGTGTTTTAGACGTAACTTACTATATATATATTATCTCCAATTAAGACACATTAATCAGACTCCTTAAAAATTGTAAACTATAGTAAAACATCACATAAAAAGATCTGGAGGGAGTAGTATTTTCATGGCACATTTATCAGTTTCCATTATATTTGCGCCTCATGATGCATAGATGATTGAAAATCAAGAGCCACCACACATGTGTACGTCATTTGTTTGTCTTTCTCCTAACAAGGTTACAATAAAAATGCACTAATTAATTAAACTAAAAGGCAACTAGCAATATAAATTAATCATAGTATTAGTATTTTATTTTCAAAAAAAATTAGTCTTAAACTATCATTGACAACATGAAAGAGGGGTACGATGATAATTAAAAACCTATAATTACAAAGTTAATTTGCATCTACTTCATTGACTTGATTTTTAAGCTTTGCCACTATTTTAATTTGCATATATACACCCTAAATCATACATAAAATCTTAATTATGAAGAGATATATACAGAAAAGAGTTAAAGTGTACAATCCTTAATATGATGTAGATCCCAATGTCTAGGAGATGGTTAGTTATACTACACCAAAATAACATGTTAAGATTCCCAAGAAAAGAGTTGAATAAAATAAGGGTAGTGCTATATGGACTTATTGATTCCAGACTCAAACATCTAAAAAGACTTAAATGCCCTTAATTCAAATCTATAACCTCTTCTTCAATCCACCTCCACTGTTACGGCCGCCGACGCAGCGACCGCCACCTCCACTGTTGCGGCCGCAACCGCCACCGTGACTGTAGTCCCCAACGCGACTACCGTCGCTGCTATAATCACCAGCCATCGATAGAGTTGTCTTCACCATTGACCACCGCCAGTGACCACCCTCCCTTTTTTTTCTCTCTCTTTGGCATGGAGTGGACGACCTTCCAGCCACCTTCCTCTCCTCTCTCTCGGCCACTCTCCCCTCTTTCCCGGCTATATCTGACTGAGAGATGTGGGGAGGAGAGGCCTCCACCATGCCATAGAGAGACCAAGGAGAGAAACGAGAGAGAGATATGAGATGTATATTATGGTGTGTTTGAAGCTCCGGTAGTCGATGGTCTGCTAGTTCGGGAGCGCCTGCAAAACCAAAAATTGCGATCGCGATTATGATTGCGCGATCAAATTCCACACCAAACCCTAGAAAGAAAACGAGAAGAGAGAGAGAGAGAGAGAGAGAGAGAGAGAGAGAGAGAGAGAGGTCAATGGTGTTGATGAAATGTGACGTCGGTGACGACGGTCGGTGGCGGTTAGCAGTTAGGGTGGTGGAAGTGGGTGGAGGTGGTCAATATGTTAATGTGTGTTGGGGTTAAAGATGAAGGTAATTATGTCTTTTGATTTAGTGGTGTATTTTAAACTACAAGTAAAAAGCATTTTGAGTTCAGACTCAAAGAGTTAGAATAGATTTTTTGATAAAATAAAACAAAAAATAAAAAATCATAATTTTTTTTTTACTCTAGCAAGCAAATATCCTCTAATACAAACAATAAAGCTCACATTATTGGTGAGCATTTATTTCATCAAACTGACCTTTTTTCTTCCCTATTTTTCTTCAATCACTCTACTGTCTTTTTCTTCTTCAAATTAAGAAGAGAAGATGATGAGAAGAGAAGCAAACACGTATTTAAATATGCTCTTAACTAATTTAGCTTAGAAGAGAGACCTTGACCAACACCCATTTAATGTCTTTGAAAAAGGAGCAAAACTAGTTCATATACTTTGAAAGCAACCATACATCTTACCTTCTTCTCTCCCGATAATTGAAAGCAACCAAAACCTTATTTCCTTCCAAACCTGTGAACCTTTTTGGAGTAACAACCCATTGATTCATCATCATCACATATATAAAACCTAGACCTAAAGCATTCACAATAATATCATAATCGAACCATGAAAGGTTCTCTTGATCATGATCGTCACCAAGACTATTACAACACTTTGCAGAGGAAATGGCAAAATAGCAACCACATAAAAAACAATCACTATCATCATTGTAACAACCAACTAGGAAGCTTTTCCACATTAATGGTGATGAATAAGGCGCCACAGATCACTGTAGTACTTGAAGGGCGATCAATCTGTCAGTGCATCAACCTACATAAGCATTTTAGTTGTCAAAGCCTAGCCAAGGCATTGCAAGTGATGTTCACCGTGGATAGCAGCGTTGGTGATGGCGATATCGAGGTTAATCCGGTGTCAAATCATGATGATCATGAACTTGCTTTTTCAAATGCTGTTCCAGGTCGCCTAGTGGCTTATGAAGACCTGAAGGATGATCTCATTCTCGTCGGCGACCTTAACTAGATGTACCTAACTGTTACAAATTAAAAATAATTGATTAATAATTAAGTAAATTATAATTACTTTTTTTGCAAAAATTTATATATGAAAGATGCTGGGGTGACCTTATTGAGACACTGAGAATCGACATCCAGTTGTTGGTGTCCATTCAATACGCATCAATTTATGTATGCACAAACATCAATGCAAAAATAAATAAACACCTGGTTCGGGCGTCCCTAAAACGATCATCCTAGTAAGGCTCCAAATATATAATTTTTGAAATAGGAACTATATAATATATATTGATATTTTGATTAATTTGTCTACTAAAAAAACGTATATTGATTTGTATATTTTGTGATGTGATTTTAATTGATTTATGTCTAAAAATGTAGGGATTTTGTTCGAGTCGCGAACAGAATTCGAATAATTATGTTGAAGGAAAATTCAAGGAAGGGAAGAGTAAAGGAACCATGATCAGTATAGTCTCTAGGTACTGTAGAACTTTAATTATTGTTATTAGAAATTAAAATTAAGAGAAATAGAGATGCCCTTTCCATGGGTAAAATAGTGTATATAATATGCACAATATGCAATTGGATCTTTTTACATATTTTGTAAAATGTACTTCCTCTAAATTAAATTTCTATAATCAATTATAATTAAGTTCTTGTCTTTATAATTAGCTATGTTATAATTAGTGGTTACTCATCAGATCATAAATGTTCATGCAAAACTAATTTTATTATATTTGACTGACAATAGTATGAATCTATAACATGCATATTTTTGTGCAAGAACTAAGCTTCAGTGCCACTTAATTAAGAAGAGACAATAATGTTTGATTACAAGTAACACATTCTTTGGTAGGAAATCCCTATTACTTCATTATTAAGAATCATTAATAACTTCGAAGGACAGATGTTGAGCACACGACACCCCACCAACTGTTGTGTTGCAAAGGAAGCCAATAAGTCTGCAGCCTGACTACCGTCACGATGAGTGTGAACAATCCGAATAGACCAACGACGATTCAAGAGTTATCAAATAAGAAGGATTAAGTGGTGATGGTGATTAATAGGCGTACCTAGAGATGTCCATGGGTAGGGTATGAGGCAAGTACACCTCACCCATACCCGCTCCATTAACTGGGTGTTTTACCTATACCCTACCCTTTTACCCTATTCTTTTGGTGGGCTAGCTATGGGTATCATTCGTTTGGGTAGCAAGGTACTGTGGGTATCCATACCCATTATTAATTAATATAATAAAAAAATTCAAAATTTAAAACAAGTAAAACAAAGTTTTTAAGCGTAAAATATCAATAGAACCTACACAACATATTATGAATATAATTATTGCAAAACATAAATAAAAATGTACGCAGTCTCTAATATTATTCTAAAATTTAAAATACTAAAGTCTTCATGTAAACCAAAAAAAGTCTTCACTCTTTGAAAGTTGGAAGAATGAACCTTCAATTTTCCACAATAGACAAGTCCTAATAGTAAAACCAAGTTAGTATCCATATAAAACAAAAAAAAGAAAAAAGAAAAATAGTAGCGTATTTATCTAGCTCGACATCAACATCTTCATCTTCTAAAACACTCATGTTATAAGTAGAGCAATGAGAATCTAACAACCACAAAATAATAATAATTAGTGACAATTAAATGAATAATTTTCATAAAGTGAAAATATCTCATGCATACCTTTTACTTGTTTCCTTAACCAATCTTAAGTGCACATTGAAGCTTCTACATTATTTAGCAAATTCTGTTTCGATGTGGAGTCACACATCTACCACTTGTACTAATACAAATTCATATGCAACCGTTGAAATAGGGATTGCAAAAATATCTTTAGCAATATACATTGCAATCCTAGATATTTCACTCCATGAGTCTTCCGCAAATTTAATATGTCAAAATCATCATCTGGCCAGGTAAAAGAGATTCCTCTAAATAAAAATCAAACTTTGAATTTATATTTTTAGTATAAGACGTTGCATCAACAAACTATCGAAACTTGTTGACACGTGTTGAACATGTACGATAAATCTCCCATCTTGTTTTATTACACATATAAATTCGTAGCGATAAGTGAGATCGTCTCCACAGGGATTTTGCAAACTTCTTAAGTTATACTATTAAGGGTTTTTATTTTATTTTGTCACTAACTAAATGATTCAATCCATGAAGTGGCAAACACTTTCTTGGAAAAGTTTGACCGAAATTGACTTTGGTTGGCTTTCGGACGACCCGAAAGTGGAATTTAGGAGTTGCAAGGACATGAGTTTATTGGAATTGACATGCTGATCAGTAGACACGACTTCGCTGTGATAATGGTGTTTTTAGCTAAATTCCATCGTTTAGGCATCCGAAATTGTGTTTTTACTATTTTTCAAATATTTTATTTTAGTAGAAGTTTCCATTTTGGACGTCGTTTAGGGCATTTAGTTTCTCATTTCGTCTAGTACAGGGTTAGGTTTTATTTTTTTAGAAATTTACTATTTTTGGCAAAAATTAAGGTTTTGCTATATAAAGCACCATTTTATATGTAATTCGCTATTTTTTTGATAAATTAATAAAATCTCAAACTTTACATAAGTTTTTGCCCTAGATTGTTTATTAGTGGTTTTTTGAGCAATTCAATTTGGAAGATCTTCCCTGCATTATTTGGTATTAGAGCCTTCATTAACCGTGATTTGGAGATGATCATGGCCCCGAAGAAGAACCAGAACCAACAACGGGTTGTAGATATTTATGAAAGGGAAACTCAGGCTCGGAATAAACAACTATTCATGCAATTGTTTGAGGTGCAACAACAAGCGCAAACAACATTGGATCAAATGACCTTACGATTGCGAAATTTGTTGTCGTGACCAATTGGTATATAAATATATTGGTGGATTAAAATTGCGGATTCACGACACCATCACTATGTTCAACCTGACTTCGTTGGATGTAGCTCGCCAAAAGGCAAAGCAAGTGGAGCAGCAGTTACGATGTGGTGGTAATCTTATGCCTGTTAATGTTATTCGTGGACTAGCAAATACTGGAGGGGCTAATACGGGTAGGGGAGCCATCCTAAACAATCCCACTGCTAGTGGTACAGGTAGAATCAAGTGCTTCTATTATGGCAAGATTGGCCATCGTAAATTAGAGTGGAAAGGGAAGAAATTCCTTTTTGTTGACAACGAGGAGGACGAAGAAGAAGTGGAACCATCATACGTCACTGCAAAAATAGTTTAAGACAGTTCGCAGATAATACGGAGGAGGAAATCGTGATTGGAGATGTCGATACTGCATTCGTTATATGGCGTTCTTAGATGAACCCGATAGTAGATATTGATGATGAATGGCTGAGGAACAACATCTTTCAGTCCAAGTGCACCATCTTGGGCAGAGTTTGCAAATTTATGATTGACGCGGGTAGCTGTGAAAACATCATCTCTGTTGAGGCGGTTCAGAAGTTAGGGCTTGCAATTGAGAAGCATCCCTACCCTTACAAACTATTCTAGCTGAAAAGGGCGGTGAGGTAACGGTTTTGAAACGCGCTTTGGTGATTTTCTCTGTTGGTTCAAGTATAAAGATTTTGTTTGGTGTGATGTTGTTGCTATGGATGCTTTTCATTTATTGTTGGGGCTTCTATGGCAATTTGATAGAGGAGTTATGCATGATAGAAAGACATATAAGTACGCTCAGATATTTAAGAGGGTACGGATTGTTCTTGTGCCTATAAAGCATTTTGATGACGACAAGCCGACGAAAGAGAGTAGCAGCTTATTGACACTTACTAGATTTGAAGCAGAGCTGCGTGACTCAGAGGTGGTTTATGTACTAGTTGGAAAATAAATTGATAATGATGTCATGATCCTAGAGGCAGTGGCACCCATAGTGGCTGAGTTTTCTAATGTCTTTCCTGATGACTTGCCCAATGGATTGCCTTCATTATGAGACATCTAACATCAGATTGACCTTGACCCTGGTGCGGCTCTCCCTAACAGGCCATATTACCGAATGAGTTCTGCTGAACACGAAGAATTACGGCAAAAAGTTGAGGAATTACTATTGAAGAGCTTTATTCGTGAAAGCTTAAGCCCCTATGCAGTTCCACCCCTACTTACTCCTAAGAAGCATGGCTCCTGGCGGATGTATGTTGATAGTAGAGTAGTCAACAAAATTACATTCAGTGCTAACTAGGATGAACACCTCGAGCATTTGCGAGATGTTCTTACTATTTTGCACAGAGAGAAATTTTATGCTGCTACCAAGAAATGCTCGTTTGTGACACCCAAAGTTCTATTTTTGGGTTATGTCATATTTGGAGATGGTCTACAGGTGGATGAATAAAAAATGGAAGCCGTGCAAAATTAGCTTAGACCTAGTACCGTCACCGAGGTTCGCAGTTTTCATGGATTAACATCCTTCTATAGGTGATTCATTCCCCCATTTTAGCATTATTATGGCACCAGTAACAGATTGTATGAAGGGTGCAAAGTTTGTGTGGAGCGATGAGGTAGCAGAGGCGTTTAAGCTCATAAAAGTGTGGCTCACTACTGCACCTATATTGGTGTTGTGGACTTTCATCTTCCTTTTCAGTTGCATTATGATGCGTCTAAAGTGGGCATCGGGGCTGCCATAATTCACAAAAGCAGGCTTGTGGCATATTTTAGTGAGAAGTTATCTGGGGCTAAGTCGTGCTACAGTACTTAAGATGTGGAGTTTTATGCTATGGTCCAAGCAGTCAAATATTGGTGCCACTACCTTTTCCATTGAGAGTTCGTGTTGTTTACTGACCACGATGCCTTGAGACATTTGCGCGGGCAAGATAAGGAGTCAACTAGGCATGCTTTGTTAGTGGCGTACTTGGAGAGTTTTACTTTAGGGGTAAAACATAAATCTGGTGTGAAAAATAGGGTGGTTGATGCTTTAAGCAGAAGCAAAAGTCTTTTAAGTAAAATGACTCTGGAGGTACTTTGATTTTCATCTTTTTCTGACTTACTTGATAGTAATCCTTTCATTGGTCGTGTTTTGGCAAAGTACACAGTGGTGAACGTACATATTATGCACTACATGATGGGTTCTTATTCAGAGGAAACCAACTTTGTGTTCCTGATTGTAGCTTGAAATTGTAAATCATTAAGGAGCTACATGGTGAAGGACTTACGGGTCGTGACAAAATTTTGCCGTTGATCCGGTCGTCCTATCATTGGCCTACCATTCACAAAAGGTGGAGATATATAAGCAGCGCTGCCGGACAAGTCAAGTTTCGAAAGGTACATCGACTAATGTTGGTCTTTATATGCCACTACCAGTTCCATAGTAGTCATGGGTTGATATTAGCATGAACTTCATGTTGGGATTGACTAGAACACAGTGAGGTCATGATTCAATTTATGTGGTGGTCTACCATTTTTCTAAGATGCTTCATTTTATTCCTTGCAAAAATACCACAGATGTTGTGAAGGTGGCTCAGTTATTCTTTTGGGAAGTTTATAGATTGCATGGATTACCTACTTTGATTGTGTTAGATCGAGATACTCGGTTCCTTAGTCAATTTTGGGGAAGTTTGTAGAAAATGGTCAACACACAGTTGAAGTTTAGCAATGTTTATCATTCGCAAACAGATGGGAAAATAGAAGTAGTCAACCGTTCTTTGGGCAATCTTTTGAAGAGCTTGGTGGATAATAATATTCGGAGTTAGGATATGAAATTGAGTTAGGCGGAATTTGCATACAACCATGCTAATAACCAGAGTATTGGATTTAATCATTTTTAGATTATTTATTCCTTACTTCCTTGGGGTCCCCTTGATTTGATACCATTACCAAGTAAGACGAGGTAGCATGGAAAAGCAAAGGACTTTGTGAGTGGGTTGCAGGAGGTTCATCGAGCTATCCGAGATAGTTTGCATGAGGCTAATGAAAAGTACAAGAAATTTGCAGAATAGAAGAGACGTCATGTGGAATTTTATGTTGGCAACTTTGTTTAGGCGGTCCTTACAAAGGATCATTTTTTCGTTGGTGATTACAACAAGCTTTTGGTAAGAAAGATTGGTCCAGTATAAATTATTGAGAAGATTAGTCCTAATACGTACTAGTTGAAGATTCGAGGGCGAATCCTATCCACCATGGGGAGAATGATGCAATCCAAGAAGTGATAAACACTTTCTTCTAAAAGTTTGACAGGAATTGACTTGGGTTGACTTTTGAAAAGTTCGAAGGTGGAATTTAGGAGTCGTGAGGACATAGGTTTATTGGAAACAACGTGTAGATCAATACACATGGCTTCACCATGATAACGGTGTTTTTTTGGCTAAACTCCATCGTTTAGGCCTCCGAAATTGCATTTTTACTATTTTTGGAATATTTTAGTTCAGCTATAACGTTTAGTAGAAGTTTCCATTTTTGACACCATTTAGGGTGTTTGGTTTCTTATTTTGTCTGGTATAAGATTTGGGGCTTTTTAGACATTTACTATTTTTGACAAAAATTAGGATTTTGCTATATAAAGCACCCTTTTATATGTAATTCGCTGTTTTTTGATAAGTTTATAAAATTTCAAACTTTAGTTAAGTTCTTGCCCTTGATTGTTTGTTCGTGGTTTTTCGAGCAATTCAATTTGGAAGATCCTCGCTGCGTTACTAAACAAATTAACTAACTAAACTAAATTAAACTAACCAAACCAAATATTCTAATTACGACTTCAAATCAAACAATCAATTTTAAGCAAATCTAAATCAAAGATAACAATCAATCTTAAAAAAATATAAACCAAAGATAATGAAACCTAAACAAAATTGCATTCAAATTCAAGATATACTTATTATAACCATAGTCATAGCCTAGTCGCGGGTTTTACGACATCATTAAACCTTTATCATAAGTAAGTTGTAGTAATTCATTCAAATCACGTAGTTTTTCTTTTTTTAATGATAGATTCATGCGATTTATATTTATATCCTAATCTTCACACTATTATTACTTTGAAAACTTAAAATGTCTAATAATAACAAAACAACATTAAGTTATATGAAAACACTTACTAATAAGCAAGAATTAATGCTAATATGTCGTAGGTGTTCAGCTTAGACCTGTGATCCATCTAACACTTCTCAGATAGGGACAATCATCTGAAGAATCCTAGTTACTTCTTTTTTAGATATAGAAGTTATCAATCCCTAATATATTTGCGACTATGCAAGAAACATCTATCTTCATAGATTATAATTCAAGAAAATAATCTTGTTTGAACAATTTATCTCATAATATAATATCAATTTAAAGCATTAAGTTCATGACCTCATAAACTTTGAGTTTGCAATTGGTTTAGTTCATATTTTGGTTTAGATTAATAAACTACTCACTTATATTAAACTTAAACAACATAAAATAAAAGAAAGACATTAATGAAAACACCTTTATTAATAAGTCTGAATAGCCAAACTTGAGTTATCTAAAGCAACAACAATGTAGGTAATGGAAATAATATATTGAGTACTTCCAAACTCGAAGCCCTAGTCTTCTATTTTATTGATTTACTAATACATATCTTAATCAAACTCAAATTCCTAGTTTAAATCTAAAATTTTCAAGGTCAACCTCAGTGATTCCTCACTGATTTGGGCTTTTGTGTAAATCGTTGAGAAAGTTGTTGAGTTACTCTATAAAATCTTTCTTTGTTGATCAGCGATTTAGGTAGCAACTTCTTTGTATTTTTTACTTTGTTGGCACTTTGCTACGTATCTCCGTTGCCAATTTGTCCTAGGATTTGTGTGTATTTTCACAACATTGGTACATCGCTAGGACATTTATGCTGTTTATCAAGTTTTTCCCTTTTCTTCTCTATTTTCCTTCATTTCTTCATTCTTCCTTATTTTAACATGAAATCACAAAAATAAAAAAAAACCCAATGTAATATAGTATCTTATATTCAAAATAACCTGACATATCAAATACTCTCAAACTCTGCAATTTACTATCTCAAACAAAGAAATACTCTAAATTATATTCGATTATCATCCTTCAAATGATTTCTGAATTACTTAATTTAAACAAAAGTGATAATCAAATAAAAACAAATTACCCTAATTGATATTGCGTCGAAGGCACCAATAATAGTCTTGAATTCATTGACTACTATGGATTTATAGTTAGACAAATACGAGGTCAAAACCACAAGGATTAAGATGTTCCTTTTTAGGTTTTGGGAAAAACATTGAGTTTCTTGAAAATAAAAACTCAATTGCACTAAGAATTAAATATAAAGAAAACAAAACTCAATTGATTAGAAAACAAAAATCTATAAATATAAAACTCTATACCAAAGTGAGAGTTGAAATTCAAGGGATCGAATTTGGTAGTCAGTATTTTAAAAGATTTTTTTGGCATAAATTTTCATAGATATGCTTATAGTGACTCTAATCACCTCTTTCACCTTATGTCAAAAGAGGGAATGTGTGACACAACCACTTACTAACTAGACTTGTAAAATACCGAGTGCTTCTCAAATTTTCAACAGGCTAGCAACATTACGTTCTATGATAACACCTATCCTGAGTACTAACTAGCATCAAATTCTTCCACCTGTCACGTGGAGATTACAATAAGCTGCTACCCTTCTTATATCTCAACGATACAAAGGCACATCGATTGGCAACATATAAGACTCCAATTGCCACCTAACATGATCCCCCTTACCGAGCGGCGGTAAAATCACTGGTGATAGCTTTTGACCGAAACTAAAGTGCACTTACACTTTATCTCGAATAAAGTGCAATAAAGAATACAAAATCAGAACTAAACAATATTAGAATTAAAAGTACAAAATATCTCGAATCTTAAAAACATCTAGAACTCAATCACCTTGGTCTAAAATGTGAAATTTATCCACCCATTGACATATAGTCAACACTACTCCTTATTTAAACAATAGAAAACAATGCAAAACTTAAAAATGAAATAAAAACTTAAGATGGAAGAATAATACGTTCTCTTCTCACAAAAGCTTCTCTAAAAGTCTAAGAGATATATCATATCTAGGAGTTATATGAGATCTAAAGTCATTCAAGGGTTTTCTAGTTATAGTAAGAGTGTGATTAGAGGAAATGTAATCCCGAATCTTGTGCAACAGCAAAATTGGAAACTACCAATCTTCGGTTTGTCCAGCGTCGTACGTTATAAACTCGAAGGTGTTAGGAATCACTGGGAATGATCTACGACACTCTGGTTTTTGTTTGATTTTGTTCGGAATCAAGTTCAGTGCCACGCCTTATCCTTATGTACATGCCATGACACTATGATGGCGTTGGGTGTATTCTTGGAATATGAGCTCCAGTTTCCTCCCAAGTTTTCACATGGTTTCATCTGTAACATTTCCAGCGAGTTTCATCTAAGTCAGTTAAGTTTCATGCAACGATTCCTTAGTGATTTCTTCACACCTAAAGGCGTTGGGTAGGACTCTCTAATCATGACTTGATTTTTTTCTTTATGATTAATTTTCCTTTATTTTGGGTATAAAGAAATTTCTCCCTTATTATATTTTTTTTCATCTTTTTTTTTTCTTCTTTTCATGTCTCTTTTTAATGATTTCAAATCTAAGACTAGCTTCCAACTTGGTAATGGATTATAGGCTAATGGGTTATAGTTATCATGATATGTGATGAATGAATCAGGTTGTATTGGCTCAACTAGGCTAAGGCTAAGGATTTAAACAAACAAGGCCTACATCTTCCCCATAACTTATTCTTAAGTTATTACTTTGTTTTAAATGGATTGCAAACCTATCCTGGAATCTATAGAGATTTAGTTCACTCTTGTGTCTGACTCAACATTAGAACTCTTTGGTGTAGACTTGGTATGGTAGACCTATCGAAAATATATGTTTTTCTCCTAAACTCTACTTAAGGTCTTGTCCAGTTATGGTAACATCAATTTACATTTGAAATCTAAAATTGTCCACCACTATCCTAAGCTAGAATTAGGTATTCATTTGAGCTCAAAACTAATGAATGGAAAGACAAAAAAGAAAGAATTCACAAGTATGGAAATGTGTAAACAACCTACCAAACCATTAATCCTTAAAATAAAATGAAACCTCATTACCTGTATTTTGCTAGAAATTTTGAAAAAAATTCTGAAATATGCAAAATATTTACCAAATCCTTGACTATTCATTCATGCATTCCATCAACGTGCATGTATATCGAACCCTTCATGGTTCATTCATGCATTCCATTAACCTGCATACATGTATACCCCCAAACTATCCTGAACCTTGTCCTCAAGGTTCAAGAAAGTAGGACAACCAATACACATCCCTAAAGAACATATGAAATATAATAATCGAATTTAAGAAAATGGAATGAATGAGGTGAAACAAATAAATATATGAAAAGCTAAAAATGTGTGCAAATGATGTGTTGTATTGTGATATTACAAAATTACAACATCTTCATATTGTATCGCTTCCAAAAATATATTAACAAATCGAAATAGTACCAAGTTTCTCAGTTCCTCTCCCAAATACATATAGAGACAATAAAATCAAATCTCAAAATCACCGGAACTATCCTGATGTTGCTCACTCTGTTGTAGAGTCCTTTACAAAGTTTGATAAGGAGTACGCACTCTCTGTGAAGAATGGGAGGATGAAGCGGCTTCATACTCCTAATGGGCTCAGTAAACCTGGTAGCCTAAGAGTATAATGAATGGACTGTCCAGAATTGAGGGAGCTGGCTCATTAAGGTGATTATGGACCTACTAAAGCCACATATGCCCATGGTATAAGAAACAACTAATCTCCATCTAATTATGGATAATAATCTCCTTATTGAAAATCTGTCCTGATACTCCCTTTGGTGGTGGTTGTGCAGATGAAGAAGTTCCTCTACTCCTACTCGCGGCTCTACTAGCCAGGGTCTCCTGTCTGGGCCTCCTATTGCTGCTGCTGCCATCTTCTCTACTGTGCTCTTTCCTCTTCATCTTCTGAATACTCGTCCTCGCGCATACCAAACTCGTAGATGTCATCATCTTGCATGGTCAACTGGGTTAGGAAATCAAACTCTAAACTAGCAAGAGGAACTCATGCTCGTCAGCATAGGTTAGTAATAAGGAGAGGAAAAGCTAGACTTTCATTCTTCATTGTGGCCATCTTCTCTTTGATAAGCTCATGAATGATATGCCCCACATCATTGCGACCGACACGAGCCCATAAATAGTAGAGCATCACATAACGGGGCCATGTCACGTCTCCGTGCTGAGTAGTAGGGTAGAAAGAAGTGATTATGGCCGCAAGTATAACGGCTCGATTGTAGTAATAGCGTGACCAACTTACGTTGATTATCGACATCATCCTCAGGGAAAGGTGTATTTCTCAATATTACCTAGTTAAAATTACTCTATTCCTAAGGAAATCATTTTTAATTGGCTTTTAAACCAAACTAATCTAATCTATTAAATAAATGTAAATTACTCTTAAACTCTTATATTAAGAATATCTTCTTTCACAACTTCACCGTGGTAATGAAATACTATGTTTTCAACTCACTTCGTCATCTTTATTTTGTATGTGCAATGCCTAATTAGAATGGACATATTTCCTTCAAATCTACTTCAACCCACTGTCGCGACAGAAAAGATTATAATGTGCATAGTTGAACTCTACCTATCAGTGTGAATAACGTAAGCTCCGCATTGCTATAAGTTCTAAATTTTTATATCCATAACCAATTAAGTTTACTATTTGTGCCTCCCTAATCAATAACTATCTCTCGATGTTATGTATTTTACGATTGTAGCATCTATATCCGGCTTAAAAGCTTCACTGACCTTGATAACTTCTAAAGCCTAATATTAATAAACACCTGACTAACATATTTGTAGCATTACGCTCATAATCAATATAAATTTTAATCATTGAACTTTTTAACTTTATAATCTATTCATGTTTATAGCATAACATTCTTACCATAGGATCCATTGATCCCTAAGATTAATAAAATATTCACACTTCATTGAAACAAATATGCAAATAGTGGTATTCATTGCAATCAAAGATTAAACAAATAACTTCAATTAAATCAATAAAAATAATACCCGAATCACCATACATGAGTCTTCAATATGTTTTCAACTACAAATCTTCTTAATACTCAAGAATAAAGTAACCAATGCTAATATATGATATTGGTTGCTAATATGTGGTAATGTATATGTTTACCACGTTTTAATACTTATTTATACTCCTAAGAAACCTTTGAAAACAATTTGAAACACTACTACACAATTTCACACGAAATAGAACTCTAACATTATATTTTTTTAAGTCTCGGTGCTGTCTGTAAGTGGTTCGACGGAGTGTCTACAATGCCACAGCCCCATGATAGTTTTGGCCACTTTATGTACTTTTCCCTCCTTCTGTAGACTCGGCGCCCTGCGTGTCTTGTCCCAACACCGTCCCTTATCCTCCACGACGTCGCCACTGCACCAACCATCCTGTCCACTTTTTTTCTTTTTGCCTCAGTTTCCTACGCCATGCCTTCATCTCCCACATTGTACCTTCGTCTCTTCATAATGCCATCCTCCCTTGCCATGATGTCAACCTCTTTTGTGTATTTTAGCTTCATTTCTTCACGAATTCCCCCGTTTGTCTTCTTTATGTCTTGTATACCTAAAAATACATAAAGACCGTCAATTAAAGTTCATTTTGGGATATTTAAGCTAAATATACTAATAAATTAATACTATATATAAGTTTAAATAATCACTTATCAAATACCCCCAAACTTAGGATTTTGCACGTCCCAAACAAAAGTGTATTTTACTAAGTATTCTAACTACTGTATCATTATAGTTCATATTCATTTTAGATTGTTTATGGAGTATCCTTTAATCCAAATAAAATCAATTTTAATAATCCACTCAAAAGCTTTTCTTTTGCAAAAATGTATATTTTCAAAACATGTTGCATTAACAACACATACAATTCACTTTCAAAACTCGAGAGTCGATCGTAACTAAAATCATCACTACTCACAAATTTGTTTCACTTCAACACACAAATATCAAGTTTACAATCTCATGATTTCTCATTAAGCTCAGAAATTCACAAATAAGTATATATCAAACTAATTTTGGTAGACTTTAGCACTTCATGAGTCTATATGACTTAACATAGTCGGAAAGAAAACTTAACTCAATTAAGCTTCTAGTACTCGAGCTAAATCTTTTATTTGAATGGTTTTATTCTAACTTCCACCTTTATTTCTTTATTTTTATCTCTATTTTCTTTTCTTCTTCTTTTTATATTTTCTAACTGCATGGTCCCTGCTCCTTTTCCTATAGATTCTATTTTTCATCACTTTTTCCAACCATCAAGTTCTCTGCTCCATTTCTTGTAGATATTGTAGGACTTTCTCTTTTTTTAAAAAAAAAAAAAAAAAACAATCTTGTTAGCACTTCTCACTTTCACTCTATCAAGCAAGTTAACTCCAAATTTTTCATTAAACATGTCTTTTTTTTCTCTTAGCACTAAGTCTTTATTTATTTTTTTATTATCAAGTAGGATTCACACTTATTATAGAATTCTTTAGAGATCTAACTTTTTCCACAAGAAGTGTTAGTATCCTCTTTACTTTTGTTTCAAGTTCATGGTCTTCCTAACTCTAGGTTTCTAATCATGAAATTATACCATTGTTGCTACATTTCATATTTTCTTCAAAAATTTTAAAAATACTCTCTTGAGTTGCATATCAACAAGACAGTTCTATCTTACTCATCCTTAATTAAGGGCATAAACTTTGCAAAGGAATTACTTATTCATTGCATATTACTATATATAATCTAATTTATGCTCCCTAAGCACATTCAAATAATAAATAAATAAAAAAGAAATACACTACTATGTTTTCCTCTTTAACACTTCAAAAATAAAATTTTGCAATCATACCTATAATGTCTATCCTTATTTCATCCTTCCTTACCACTTCTTATAGTGTAGTGTTGATGCCCCCAAACTTAAACCAAAACTTGTCCTCATGGTTTAAAAGTAAGCTTGAAACTTGAAAACACCAAAACACAAACATATAATAATAACACAAGATATATAATAATAAACTAAAAATAAAATTTAAACAACCAAATAAGTGACAAATTTTTTTGAAATATAAAGATAATCCGTATCAATCTATCTCTCATTTCCCAAAGGTTTAAATAAATCCAAAGACTCTGACTCTATGATAGCACATCATCATCATCATCATCATCATCATCAACATCAGCACTTGCAGCATATGATGGTGTCAAAGGATGCTCCACTTTCTGTTCCACACCACATCTGGATCAAACTCATAGTTCGATGCTGCTAGAAAGCCAAAAGACCTATCAGTATTTCTCATCCGTCTGCTCCTCTCATATCTAGCTACGTCCCTCTAATGATTTGTAAATAACATGAAATTTCATTGTCCATTCAGTCGGTTTTGCTCATATATTACCAAGGCTTCATAATACTAAGCCATGTTTTCCCTATACTATCTCCTTATCTCAACAATCCACAGCCTCTACTGTCGTGGAGTCAAATCCTATGGTAGTGGTACTGGTAGCTGTGGTAGAAGAGGTAGTGGTAAAACATTTAGAGCATCCATGTGTTACTCTCATATAAGATGGTCTACAAACTCATAGCCCTTAGCGAATCCCTGCTTGTGATTCTCTTCCTCTCCATATCCTTCGTCTTGCAACTCTTAGGCTAACTCCATTGATGTTGCTACTGCTATTGTTGCATGATCTTCTTGCTATTTGGCCAACAACTTGGCCCCAAGTCTATTTCCCTCGGTTCTTTCCCTTTCATCTTCGGAGTCTTACTAACCAGTTGGTGATTTCAGTGTGAACATAAACTCGTAATCTATGATTGGTTGGGTCTCAATATCAAATTCTTCATCCTGAAGTAGTCGCACTCTGGCCATCAAGCACATCTGAGTAATCAAAATTGGAAACAACAATTTTTTGTCCCTCTCCGTAATAATAGATTCCCTGAGGTTCTTGTAGATGATCTCGCCGATGTTGATCTCCCTATTCTTTCTAATCTCAAACAAACAAGCCACCTTTGGCTTGTTGATCTCGCCCTATTGAGAGGTTGGGTACAATGAAGCAACAAGAAAGTGTTGCCACATTATATAGACTTTCCTCATGCTCCCATTCTTTATGTTCTTCGACACATTCCTCGGACAACCAATGCTCGTTCTATTGCTCTCGAAGGGTATAGGTTCCAGGGTTTCTTGACACGTGTCAAACGTGTATAATAATTTTTCATATTTTACTATTAACTTATAGTAATGATAAATGGGATATCGTCTTAACATGGATTTTACAAACCTCTTAAGAATTTAAGCTGCCCTAAGGTTTTATCAGATTTAACTTGTTTTAATTTAATTAAATGGGACATAATCACTAAACAATATGCAAATAAACTAAATAATTAATTATAATAACAAAACTATAAAAAATTTAAATTTAATAAACTAACTTAATATACTTTAACTAATAATTCAAATTATCAATAATTTTTGTAAATAAAATACTAAGTAAACATCTAAACAAACCCCCTGTAAACAATGTAATACTCTTTGATTGTCTTTAAACACTAAAACGCTTTCATGTCATACTTCCTTCATCTTCTTTATATGTGTGCAATGCTTAATTAGAATAGACAGATTTCCTTCATATTCACTTCAAGCCACTGTTGTGGTGGAAAAGATTCCAATGTGCAAACTAGAACTCCACTTATCGGTATGAATAATATAAGTCTCACATAGCATTAAGTTCCAAACCTTTAAACTCATAACCACTTAAGTTTACTATATGTGCATCCCTAATCAATAACTATTTATCGATGTTATATATTTTACGGTTGTATCTTCCATATGGCACGTGTCGAGTGTGCACAATCATTTCTTGTATTTTACTATTAACTCGTACTTGTGGTAAATGGGAGATTGTCCCCACAAAGATTTTTCAAACCTCTTAAGAATTCAAGCTACTGTAAAGTTTTATCAGGTTCAACTTGTTTTAATTTAATTAATTTAATTTAATGGAAAATAACACTAACCGATATGCAAATAAACTAAATAATTAATTAAAATAACTAAATTATATACAATTTGAATATAATTAACTAACTTAATATACTCAAAAAATCAATAAATCTTTAAAGATAAAATACTAATAAACATCTAAGCAAAGCCTCTTCTAAACAATGTAATACACTTGGATTGTCTTGAAACACTAAAAATATAATATCACTTTATAATATAGATATAATTATTTCATACTGAATTTTAAAATCAATAAACCTTAATTCATAATAGGTTGATAGCCTTTAGCTGCCACTGATTTTTTTAAATTCAATGAAAATGCCACATTCTTATCATTATAAGTCTACCCATTGGATAAAGTTCAACACTGTAGAAAATAAAATAGAATTAAGTTCAATGAAAATGATGCCTAATTTTAGCCAATATTACCGAAGCTAAGTAATAAACAACTTAGAGCACAATCACCTAAGACATCCACTCGGGAAATGTCATATAGATTAATCCTAGTTACTACTTCTATAACTATAAACATAGAATTGAGTACTCTATATTAAGTAATATATTGGCCACTATGCACTAGACATAGAGAATTACCAGTTGTAATACACAAAAAAAGTGTTTTATCTGTGATTGATGTGTATGAATAGAGTTAATGCATTAAGTACGTGATTCCATAGTTATAACTACGTAACAATCCAAAGTATATTACATGCTTAGGGTTTGTTTAGATTGATAGGTTGCTCACACATGCTGGAAATAAACGATGCTAATATGTAATTAAAATATATAATTAAGTGAATAAATACCTTTAAATCAATGCTCTAATGTTGCCTCACATATAGAACTTAATAAAAGAGAAAAGAAAGAGTATAGAGTAGTAAAAGAGTAATTCGAGAAAGTTATTTCAAAGCTCTTTGGTCCTATATATAGTTCCCATAGAAATACATATCCTAGATAAATACAAATTCCTCATATTGATCTAAAAAAGCTGTCACTGACCCCAGCGATTCGTCAGTGATTCCTCACCTCTAAACAAATCGCTAAGTAGATCACTGAGTTTAGCTCTCTATGCTACACTGATTTATCTTGCAATTAACAGTTCATTCTCCAATTTATTGTAGATTGACTACCGACAATTTGGTCATGTTCTGATGCTCTAACATATCATACAAGTTTTGTGAATAAGGATTTGGAGGTTGTTCCACATGAAACCAATCGAAACTCAGACCCGCCAAGTCGTGCGCCATTTCATGATACGATGTACAATAATTGGCTGCATGTGTCCATTCGTGGTCATCATATCTCATCTTATTGCTAGGTTCATCATGTACATTTTGAGTGTACATATATTCTTCTTCCCCGTGTTCCGACCAACAGTGATATCCCGAAACAAATCCCCGACGAAGTATATGAAGTTCTACGGTGTCAACATCATAGTATTAATGATTACGACACTTCGTATGGTTGCATGGACACCGAATCTTCCCCTAAGTGGCGAATGTCCTACTGTGCGTCTTTGCGTATGCTATGAACTCGTTCACGCCGTTAATGAACTCTCATCGAGTAAACCCATTTTCAATATGACTATACATCCATTCTCGATTAGTAGACATCTCGATCCTAAGTTTTCCAGTCGATTAGTGGATAAATCTTATCAATTCTTAACAATGAAGTATATAAATTATTATAGTTTTCTTTATTTTTAAAAATGAATCCAAATTAATATTCATCAATTCCTAATATATATAATCTTGAGATTTCAAATATAGCTACGTACCTAGTAAGTACCAAGCAAATGACAATCACAATTAATAAACAATATAAAAATGAGTAATAACTCAATAAGACATCATTTTTTGTTGAAATGCACAACCAAACATTAAGTTAAACAATGTATGCATTTATTAATGCATAATTCCTGCTTGTCTCTCTATATATACGACATTGTACTAAATCATTTCAAAGTTGATATATGGACACATTAGAATAAGCAACCAATTTAAAAAAGAAAGGATGCAAAGATTCCTCAAAATTGAAACAATATCACAAGGAAAAGCAGCAAAGAGATAGTAAGTAAAAACCAACTTTCATTTAAGGAGAACAAGAAAGTATCTTCAACCGTTAACGAATAGAGTGTCTAAATAATCAAATTTTAGCACAATAATGATTGAATATCTATCAAGCAACACATTAAATTTGTACCACTCACTCACTCACTCACTAGCTATTGCCTATCTTAGCCGATGGCCTTTTTAATCTCCTCCTTGCATAATGTCATGGTTAGGACTACATATTGTAAAATTTTGTGGCGCATTATCATCATGGTTGTGTTCTAGTATGGTATAGCTTTGCAGGTTTCTTAAACAATATTACAATGTATGCGTTTATTAATCCCTTTTCCAGCTTTGAAACCGTATCAAAGAACATATTTGCCAAACTTGACATGAAATTTAAATGTGCAAAGGGATATATGTTACCGCTTCTTCAGGTGTGCTTTCTCTCCAACATGTTTAATAGAAGTTCAATGCCATGGTATCGTTGCTTTCTCTTCACTTAGCAAGCTGTGGAGAAAAGGAAAATTGCTACATGAGAAGAACTTGAGCTGAATAAATAGGATGAGAGATTTATTCCACTGAATTAACTGAATTAATGCTGATGACACTCATTCCATTGAATGAACTAATGAAGATATAAAGAAACCAGAATAATTTATTCTGGAGATAGGGAATTGGGGTTTCTTAAAAAAAATCAGGTTCTCTACTTCACCAGCTAAAGCAAGCATGGAAAAGAGGAAGCAAAAGCAAACCAAACATCTCATAACAAAACGTAACAAAATCCCAAACATTCATTCATGAATCTTGAAAACCAAAACCCCAATTTTGTGAAAATCATATTCCTTGAAAAAGAAAAAGAAAACCCCATTTGTTGTCACTGAATTCATTAGTGTAAGTTTTCACAAACAACCAGAACAACAAACCCACTAAGTCCTTTCATTTCTTTACAATAACCAACTTCTTAAAGAAATCCATGAACGTACAATATTTGAACATGAAGAAAGTTGAAATTGTTGCAATCAAGTATTTTTTACAAGAAACCAACAACATGACTTCAACATGAGTCATATTCATATTAACTCATGCTAAATTATGAAACTCATCACAGTCAAATTAAAGTTAATAACATTAACAATTTGCCCAATTGCCCACTACAATCCACACTGAATCCCAAATAAACCATCCATGATTCTTCTTTTCGTTAACAATGATGCGAAAAAACTCTATAATCCTTTCAATAACCAAACTGGCAATAATCTCATCTCAATTGCCCATGATGCGAATGGTGCCAAAGGAAGTGATTTGGATAGAAGGATGAAAGAGATGCAAGAAACCGAGACGAAAAGCATCAGATAAGGTGAGGAATCAAATGGGGTGTCTTAGAACAAAGGATAAAGATAAGATGAAAGGAAACCAAATTGTGATAAACAAAATGCAATAACCACCATGTATATATAAGAAACACAAAATGCACTACTTATATAGATACAAGAAAAGTCTTAAATTCACATAAACTAGTTTTCATGTAAAAAGTAACAAAGATTAAAAATGAACACACATTCTCATATATTAATCTAATAGATCAAAAAAATCATATGAGCAATGACATCGACACTACAAAGTGGGACTCAATCAAGTTGTCAAAAGAGGAATTTTAAGCACCCCAAACAACAAAGAATGGAGTAGCACCTCAATAAGATCTTTAAAAAATTCAAATACACTAAATGAAAAACAATTGAATTCCCACAAAAAATCCACCCCTGAAGCTCAAATCTAATTAAGTGTGATTTGCAAATGCAGGCAGTTGAAATAAGGAAACGCCATCGGATACATTGAGAAATAATTGAAATATTCTAGCAACAGCAATGAATTCAATGAACTGCAACCTTAAAATTGAAGATAACTAGAGAGAGGCCATAAGTGCTTGAAAAAAAAAGCAATCAGAGGTTAGAATGCACAAAACAGATTGGTAATGTCAAGTCCTATTAAGCTCGAATATCGGGTAACTTAGAAAAAAAATAAAGAGGCCCAGAATGGCATTGGCCAACTCCCCACTTCCCATTAAATGCAATTTTAAAAGACTATCTTCATTACCTAAACTATTTGAGCAAATACAAAATGACATAAATTAACAAGAGTACTAAAACTACAGGTCAAGGTCCACACTCCCCATTAAAATCCAAATTTAAAATGTCACCTTCATCAGACCTCCGAATGAATATCAAAAGACTTTTTAAAAGAGATTTTCTAAACTAACTCGATCTTTGGGAAGGATTGGGGATTTTTGTTGGTGGGGCGCAATTCGACGAGTTATTGTCGAATCTTGGTGCATCTAGAAAGTCTTCAATGAGTAATCTAAGGAAGATGGAATTGTCTCTTGTCCTATAAGTCACTCATGCTTCATATTAATTTGATTAAGCTAAACCTTAAACCCTAGTCCCCTGATTTGAAATGCATCAATTTCGACTAAAGATTAATTAAGATAGGTAAAGAAGAAGCTTATAATTACAAGCTGCCTACAAATGGGCGTGATGGGCTTAATCTAGATTTTACCTAAACTGAATGTAAGTCCCTATCATGGAAATTACTTGAGAATACATATATATGTACATAGTTCAAGAAATGTGAGTAGACAACACATCCAAAGAATGGGCAAGCTCCAACTTTTACAAAACAACTAGACAACACACAAAACAAGCGCTCCAAAACCTGCTAACCCTCATCGTTGATCAATTAGGCGAGTTTTGCCCAATCGTCCTACTAGGCATCACAAAAATAGTGCTATGGATTGTCAAATCCGACCACAACGACTTCAAAACCCCAACCCACAAAAGGGCATAACTCGAAAAGCTGCTCAATCCAATTGCAGACCAAGTGTTTGAACAAATGCGTCACACAACCCAACTCATCAAAATCAATGGAGCAATCGAGTAACCAAGCATTGCCCGAAGCATAAATACCTAACCCATCGGTTCAATCTAAAATTTAGATTTCAAACAAACTAGTCGCGAAGCAATCAGGCATTGCCCCAAGCAATCAAGCATTGCCCGAATAAAGCATTAGTTCAACCAGAAGGAAACTAAAAAAAAATGAGGGAGATGGAAATGACTTACAGTACCTCAGACGTCGGAGATGGATCGAATGGACAATGAGAGCACAAAGAGGGTTTAGATGACTTGGGAGGTCGTGATGATTTGGAAGACGAGGAGAGCACAAAGGGTTGGTGTAACGGATCAGGTTAGAAACTCTGGAGAAGACAAGAGGGTTTGAGCAAGCAGAGCAAGGAGGGAAAACGATGGACTTTTTTTATTTTCGCTTTACAACAGATCAGTGACAAACTTAATATTATCGTTGATCTATTTCAGATCTGTTGTTGGTTTCGTTTGGTTCACAGATCTAACGCTACGTGTTGGTGTGCGAATCTCGATAAATAAATGTTGAGCGGGAATATATGGAGGGAAGGCTCAGTGACAGATCTGTGACAGCCAATAGTCTGTCACAATTTTTTTGTTACAAATCTGTCGTTGGGTAGTTGCCACAAGGTCAACTTAGTCAAATGAATTATTTGATGCAAATTTGCTATTGATTTGTTGCTGTTTAGCAACAAATCATTGTTGTTGCTATTTATTGTTGCTATTTCACCTCATTCTTGTAGTGAGGATTTGAATTAGTACTAATCACCAGCTTAAGGTAATGGGTCGTTACATATGCTGCCTACATTCATCAAAATATGATTTACTATTGTTAGATCCTATACTCGCATGTCTCATAGTTTATCAGTTTTATTTCATGAATATTGTGTGGACTTCTCTTGGGATTTTACTCACTGGACTCTTCACTATATTTGTTGGGTGACCAAGTGCAGATCCTTCGATGAGCAAGGGCAAGGGTAATAAGGTATTGGGAACCTACCTCTGAGATAGTGACGCCATCTCGTGTTTGATATCAATATATATTTATGTTTTCGTTGGGTTTTGGGGACTATAGAACGCTGAATGCATGTATATATATTTCTTGCTGTATTTATTTTGCATTTGATATACATGATATATTTGTCCCAGCTTTTCCACTAAGAATTGTTAAATATTGCATAACTTACTCATTCAAAACTTTCACTGTAAAATGGTAATATAACTTGATAAATTGATTAACTGACTAACTAAATCATTAATACTTATATAAAGATCAATTAGTGAAACTAAGGTTAGCTGGAAAAGTGTAAGCAACCAATTAGGTCGAGGAGCGTCGTAGGTAAGCGGGCCATGACGCGGCAGGGCTTGGTGACGTGTGATGTGATATGGCGGCTCCCTGCGGCGGCCTTGAAGTTTAGGACCGTCACATGCGACTTCGACTCACATATTGTGCATCAAGATCTATGTATGTTCGCTTCTTAAGGCACACATTGATGACTCTTGTGAGCCAATGTGTCTTGTGGTGTGTCGCTGTTTCATTCTAGCAATATATTTGGTGACAAAAGAAAAAATATTCACGTTCCTTCCACTCTCAGACCCATCTGTGAAAGCATCCGATGATAATTTATCCAATACTCTCGACCCTCCTGAGTATCATGCACCACACCATCTCAAACACACAACACGTGGTGTTAAAAACACAAACTCAACATCTCCTCCCTCACAAGTGTGATCATCCAGCGAGTGTCGGCCACTCGTTCTATAAGCACCACTGCGCTCCTCCCAGGCGAGACGATCACGTTTCACGTTTCTCTTCCTTGCTCTCTCGATCGCAAGACCATCTCTCATGATCTTCATCTCTGCAGGTCTGCATCTCTGTTAATTTCTTGATCGATTTGGCTTTTATTGAATCCAGCGTACGTACGTTTTGGTTTTAGTTTGAACAATTAACTTGGAGGATTTAAGAATGGCAGATGCGATTAGGTTTTTCGAACTCAACACTGGAGCTAAGAAAATTAATAAATATTTACGTTAGGAATTTTCGAATACCCATAGGTAGAAAATTCTTATACTTCATATTTCTTTATTAGTCTTATTATAATGGATATAAATTCATATATGTTTTACAACCTCTACCTAAAGGAAGGTTGAATTTACATGCAGTGAATATAACATTGGTTAATTTAGTATAAAGTTTGTTTTCATAGCATTAATGTTAATTTTTATTTAAGGAGTTATATCATCATCTGCTCCTAAGTTAGAATCTCTTCGTGTTCCTATTATTGAGGGTGACAACTTTCTTGATTGGAAAGATAAAGTTCTCGTGTACTTGGGATGTATGGATGTTGACTTGGCATTTTGAATCGATGAACCTCCATCGATTACGGAATCTAGTACGAATGATCAGAAAGTAGCATATGACAAATGGCAACGATCTAATCATTTAAGTCTTATGGTGCTTAAGTCATATATCTCGAAAAGTATAAGGGGATCCATTCCAGATTGTCCCAATGCCAAGAACTATCTTAAGGTCATTGAGGAGCAATTCGCTACCTCGAATAAGGCCTTGGCCAACACACTTATTAAGAAGTTCTCTAGAATGACTATTGATGATTCCAAAAATGTAAGGTCACACATGATGGAAATGAGGGATCTTACTGCTCAAATGAAGCAATTGGAGATTGACATGTTTGAGCAATTTCTTATGCATTTCATACTTAATTCTCTTCCTATACAATTCGGTCTTTTCAAAATATCATATAACACACATAAGGAAAAGTAGAATGTCAATGAGTTGCTCACTTTGTGTGTTCAGGAGGAAGAGAGGCTGAAAAATGAGAAGGTTGAGATTGCTCACCTTACAATTCATGCTAAAGGAAATGCATATAAAGGAAAAGGTGGAACTTTTAAGAAGAGCAAGAAGCCCATGAAGAAAGAAGGGCATCCTATCACTTGTTTCTTCTGTTAGAAAAAGGGACACTTTAAGAAAGCATGTCTGAAGTATAAGAACTGGCTTGAGAAGAAATGTATGTCTTTCTCTTTTGTGAGTTTTCAATCTCATTTTATTGATGTACCACAAAATACATAGTGGATTGATTCAGGAACTACAATCCATGTTGCTAATGTCATGGAGCGCTTCCAAAACCTAAGGACGCCGAAACCAAATGAACACAATATCTATTCTAACAATAAGATGTGTTCGAAAGTCGAGGGTGTTGAAACTTTTAAATTATTTTTAGAGTTTGGTTTTGAGTTGTCTCTTGGCAATACCTTTTACATCTTATCTTTTGGTAGGAACCTTATTTCAATTTCCTAGTTATTGCATTTGGGCCTTACCTTTCTGTTTGAGGACTCTTCTTTTAAGTTGTTTTAGCACAATATTTTGCTTGGTAATGGAGTCATTGTGATGGTTTGTTCAAATTACTTTTATCTCCTAACTATGAATGCAACCTATTATCTCGCATGATATTAGTGGCAAAAAAAGATGTATTGTTAATGAGAACTCATCTATGTTATGACACAAGAGATTAGGTCATATCTCCATAGAGAGAATGAAAAGATTAGTAAAATAAGGAGTTTTAGCAACTCTTGAATTTTTTATTTTCAAACTTGTATTGACTGTATCAAGGGCAAGTAGACGAACAAGTCCATTAAAGGTGCTACAAGGAATTTTGACATTCTTGAGATTGTACACACAGATATTTGTGGACCATTTTCCACCCATTGCCTACATAGTTAGAGATATTTAATCTCATTCATTGATGACTACAGCAGATATATGTATCTCTATGTAATTAATCATAAGGAAGAAACATTAAATGCTTTTAAGATTTATAAAGCAGAGGTTGAGAAATAAAAGGGCAAAAATATTAAAAATGTAAGATCCGATAAGGGTGGAGAATATTATGGAAGGTACATAGAAAAAGGTCAAATGCCTAATCCTTTGCTAAATTTCTCTAAGAAAAAGGCATAGTAGCTCAATATACAATGCCTGGTAAACCACAGCAAAATGGTGTTGCAGAACGGAGAAATATCTTTAATGGACATGGTAAGAAGCATGATTAGCAATTCTAGTCTTCCCTTAATTTTATGGAGTGAAGCATTGAAAACTTGTTGTCTATGTTTTAAATTGGGTTCCATCTAAAGCTGTTCCTATAACTCTTTTTGAGATTTGGAACGGATGGAAACCCATTTTAAGGCATTTACATGTTTGGGGATGCCAAGTTGAGGTTAAAGTTTATAATCTTCAAATAAAGAAGTTTGATTCTAGAACAATTAGTGGTTTTTTTATTGGCTATCTAGTTAACTCTAATGGCTACATGTTTTATTGCCCCTTGCATACTATTAAGGTTGTTGAAGCTAGAAGTTGAAGCTAGAAATGCTAAATTTCTTGAGGATCTTGAAGTTAGTGGGAGTGATTTTCCTAGAAACCTTCAGTTTCAAGAAACTCAAGATATTATCGGTTCATCTTCTACATCCTTACAAGGAATAAACTCAATTAACGATGAACCAATTTCAGATTCTCCACTTACTACTGAACAAGCAAAAAATTATATTTTGCAAAATCAAGAAAATGCTGAAGTTTTAAGGAGATCCACGAGGATGAAAAAGCCTGCACTTTCTAGTGACTTTCTTGTATATCTTCAAGAGTCTAACATTGATGTTGGACTTGATAACGACCTAATTTCATTTTCACTAGCCATCAAATGAGAAAATTCTACGACATGGTATAATGCCATGGAGGAAGAAATGGCTTCTATGACTTTTAATCAAGCTTGGGATCTCGTTAAGTTACCATCAGGTAAACTAACAATTGGTTGTAAATGGGTCTACAAGACCAAAAGAAATGCATTTGGTAACATTGAATGATATAAAGTCAAACTTGTGGCTAAAGGCTATACACAAAAAGAAGGCATTGATTATCATGAAACATTTTCTCTAGTTTTGAAAAAGGATTCATTTCGGATAATCATGGCTTTAATAGCTCATTTTGATTTAGAGCTACATCAAATGGATGTGAAAACAACCTTTCTTGATGGAGAATTGCATGTGGAAGTATACATGAAATAACCTCAAGGTTTCAATGATGAACATAATAGTCATCTAGTTTGTATACTAAAGAAATTCATATATGGACTAAAATAGACATCTTGACAATGGTATTTCAAGTTTCACAATGTTATATCCTAATACGGTTTTGAGGAAAACATTATTGATCAATGTATATAACTCAAGATCAGTGGGATCATATTCATTTTCTTAGTCCTTTATGTAGATGACATTCTGCTTACTAGTAGTGATTTGGGATTGTTGTATGAGACAAAAGAGATCCTGAAACAAAACTTTGAAATGAAGGATACGGGAGAAGCCTTTTATGTCAACATAGAGATTCATAGAGATAGGTCCAACATGATCTTAGGACTTTCTCAAAAAGCCTACATTGAAATTTTTTTAAAAAGATTCAATATGGAACATTATGCCTCTACACCAGCGCCTATTATTAAAGACGACGAATTAAGTCAAGATCAATGCCATCAAAATGATTTGGAGCGAGATCAAATACAAAACATACCTTACGCTTCAGCTATAGGAAGCCTAATGTATGCTTAAGTCTGCACTAGACCTGACATTGCATTTATAGTAGGGTTATTAGGTAAATATCAAAGTTATCTAGGAATGGAGCATTGGAAAGCTACCAAAAAGGTGACGATGTACCTTCAAGGAACAAAAGATTTTATGTTGACTTATAGATATTCTAATCATTTGGAGGCGGTTGTATATTCTTACTTTGAATTTGGTGGATGTGCCAATACTTGAAAGTCTACTTCGGGTTATATCTTTATACTTGTTGGTGGTGCTGTGAATTGGAGAAGCACTAAACAAACAATAGTTGCTTCATCCACTATGAAACCACAATTTATTGGATGCTATGAAGCTATTGCATAAGCCCTATGGTTGAGAAATTTTATCTCAAATCTCCGTATTTTCGATACCATACAAATGCCATTACAGACTTATTGTGATAATTCTGTCGCAGTTTTTTTTTCTAAGAATAATAAAAGTGGTAGTCGTAGCAAACAAATTGACATTATGTTTTTGGTTGTTTAAGATCACATTAAGAAAGATGAAGTTGTTATTGAACACATCAGGACTCATCTTATGTTAGCAGATCCTATGACTAAAGGATTGCCGGCTACTATGTACAAGGATCATGTTGCTAACATGGGAATTCAAAAATGAGTTGGTTGATTTTCTTAAATTCTGGCTTTTGTAAATAGTTACTTCTATTTCAATTGGTGAAGTAAAATTATTATGTGCACATAAATTCCATTATTAAAGTCCAATGGGGTTTTTGAAAGAAAGAACCTGAATGACTTATCAGAAGTTCATTCATATATAATACATTTAGTTTTAAAAATCGTTAAAATTGTAATACATGGAAGGAAATGTTTGTCCGAAGAGCACAACCGCCATGATTCAATTTTAATATTTTTTAAATAAATGTGAAAGTTGGTTAACTTATGGCCATATAAAGTAAAAGTTAATTATTCATTAGTGAGCCAAGTGGGAGATTGTTAAACTTAATTGTGAGTAATGTGGCTCACAACAGTTACAAATGTCTTTTTATCTCTAAACCGTTACAAAGGTCTTAATATGACCCTTAATATGATCGTTACATATTTAATTACTAATGAACAACAATCTTGCTATTGATGGACGAGCTATTTATAGAGATCAAAGTTTAGCCTTTTGCGTGTGTAAAATCATCCAGTCTCCATCAATCGAGATTAAAGGCATAAACTTAAAATACGAAAAATGGCAAATGAAGGTATATCACATTTTCATTTTATTTTGAGTGTTTTATAGGCATACGTTTGCTCGCTGCCTTGTTTGATTCCTCTGTGTTTTGTGGATTTCACCTATAAAGATATTTGATGAATGTCATCGCGTTGTGTTTTTTGTTATATATGTTCTTTCGATTTTGCTTAGTTTTCATTGAGATTTAGTGAAATAGAAATGGAATTGTGATGAATCTGTGATGGTTTCTTGAGTTCGTGATGGAATTTTGGAGTTTGTGATCGAATTTTACTCCAATAGTGTGTGCAGATTGCCGTTCGATCGATTCTCAATAGAAAAACTGTAAGAACTCCATGAATCAACTAGTGTTCAATCCAATTGTCCTTTTAGCTTATTGTTCATACTTTTGATGATGAGTTTTACGAAGATGCAAGCGCAAGAGATGTTTGAAATCATTACATGATGACTGAACTTTTGTGTTTGATATTCATTAACAATTAACCAACCCAGTGGTAAGGGCGAAGACGGGTTTGCATGGGTTAGGCGCACAACCTCAGTTTTAATTCCCCACAACAACTAAATATCAGCCACTACAAAGTGTCTGGATACCATACCAAAAAAAAATATTCATTTACAATTTCTAGAACATATTCTGCAACTTCTAGAAAGGTACAGCTGATAAGCATCACCAAATGGTGCACATTAAGTTATAGACAAATGAAGGAATAGGCAGCGTGTGACAGCCATCTTGTTTGTTTGTTGTTTGATATTTACATCTCGATCTAGTCGATCAAATATGTCTTTTATGATTATATGCATGGGAGTTGTATGTATGAAACCTTTTACTTGCTTCTCTATAGGATCCATGTCTGCTTCATTTTTTGATAATGAAAAGTTGTAATCTGTATACCTCTTACCAGTTTGGTAATGTATATCTTTGCAGGCTAGCTATGGGCATATAGATTGTGCTCGAATTTATGCAAATGAGAAGGAAGTAACACTTGATTTTTATTTCTATTATGTATACCATCGATATTGATTGTTGTAGAAGGCCTTATCAATCTATCTTATAGCAGTTATAACTCTAGGCCAGCGTTACTTATTTGCTGGCGACACTGCCTAGTATTAAGGTAATAAATTATTCAAGTTGATTTGAGGAAATGCCCGTAGGCCAATGTGCAAAAATGTTTATCTTTATGGAAAGAGGGAACATTATTCTCTAGCCTATACACATGAAACGATTTGTCATCATGAAAAATAGTCTTTTAATATAAAGAATTCTTCACGACATCTAAAAAGGATTTCAACTACATCCTCTCCTTCTCTTATTTTGACATTATTCTTCGCGGCTCTTCCTACTGAAAGAAAACCAACGCCATAACCCAAATTCTCAGATTCTTTATGCGGAAATCATAGTATGACATTGAATTGGAACATGAAACTTCACAGAACAATACTACCAGACTAGGATGACTTACCGTACTTGATCAAAAATAAGGATTGCCTATTATTTCCTGTGACATCCAAGAATTTTATAAACTTGATAAGGCGACTAATTAAATATTTTCGGATTTAATTTGAGATTTAGGTATGCGAGGTAGGATCCACGTGTTACGGATAGGAGACCAAAAATTAAATATTATTTTTATATGCCACATGCCTATTTGACGTATTATACATTATTTTGACGTGAAATAGGGTCAAGTGGAGTGTATACACGGTGTCCGCGAGTTCCAAAGCATGTTGGGGAATTTTCTCCAATTTTTGGTAAATTTTAGGTATTTTTTTAGAAATTAATTTAGAGTTAAAAATAAGAGATAATCGTGAAATTGAATAAAATAATAAATAAATTGGTGGGCGCCTCGTGACACGCGAGGTCGAGGGGGACACGCGTGGGGTGTACGATAGTGTGCATGCCCGAGGTTGGTCGTTGGCGCGTGTAGCGAATTTATAGCTGTGAATATATAGGTGTATATATATTTATATATATAATATAGTTTATATATGTAAATATATAAATCAATTCTATAGTTTGAATTAAATAAAAAATCATTGGATGCGCCTTGAGATACGCATAGCGTCATCATCGAGGAGTTAAAATTAATTGTTGGACGATTTGGTTGCGGTAGGTGAGGTGTTACATGCCTCAAGATGCGTACTGTCCAATCTCGAGGAAGAACAATAAAATAGAATAAGCGAATCATTATATTTGCCTCGAGATTCATGTGATGTGATTTTCGCGGAAATCCTAATATATATCCTCAAATCAATACACCGTCTCATTCAATTTGTTTAAGCCAAAGATTGACCTCAAGATATGTAATACGTATCTCGAGGAAGAACAAATTTATATTATGGAATGCAAATATCTCGAGGAAGAACAAAATTATATTATGGAATGGAAATCATTAAATTTGTCTCAATGTGAATCTCGAGAAAATTTAATGTATAATTTGCAAACCAACAGAATCATCTCCTTCTTCAATCCGGCAGTGATAAAGGTCAAATCAGAGTTAGAAGAAAGTGAAATCGATTAGGAGAATGGGAGACCAAGAAGGAGGGATCGAGAAAGAGACTGAGGGAGAGGTCTCGACACATGGTGGGTTGTTTTTGTTGTTGTTGAATTCATTGATTGTGTGAGAAGGATAGATGAGGAGGATGTGAGGAAAAAAAAGGGAGACTGTGTTTCGGGTTGAAGAACAGGGATGAAAAGAGGAAGAGGAATAAGAGAAAGGAAAGAGTGGGGGAGAGAGCCGTGAGCTCCATTGCCCAACCCAATGGGGTTGCGCACCCTAATTGGATTTAAAAGAAATGCATAATAGGGGAGTGCGTAAGGAAGAAGACAATGGAAGGGGGGTTTGATCCCCCATACCGAACCGAGTCCAGTTCAGGAGTTAAACCATTCCCCTATTTTTTAAATATATTTTGAAAATGAAAGAAAAATAAATAAAATCCTTGTAAATTAGGAAAAATTATGAAAATAGGATTTTTGGACAAATTGATGAAAATTTAGGATTTTTATGAAAAATAAGGATATTGGGATTTTATCGAGGATTTATATCGGTTATTTTTCTTGTAGTGCGTGCTATGATATCCAAAAATATCCAAAATTTGAAATATTATTTCAAAGCCTAGTCAAGGGTAATTTTCAATTTCGATTCACAATTTCTAGTCGAAATTGGGATCTGGACATCCGTAGAGTTGATTTGAAGGGATTCCAAAGTTTTTGGATTGAGAAGGAACAAATAAAATATAAAAAGTTAAAAAAATTATATTTAAACCTAGACAACGTAAATTTCAATGCCGAACAGTTATCTTGAGTCAAAAATAAAATTTGAGCATCGGAGAATTTATTTTAGAAGGACTTAAGGGGTGTCGAGACATGATTGGGTCAATTAAATTGCAAATAATTGGGAAAAAATAGTGAAGTTGTTGTGGAGGCTTACAGGACGTATTAATGAATTTTAGAACCACGATTAGAGCCCGTGTGGACTAAGTTTACCGACTCGGAGCGCAAGGGAAATGTGATATCGCGTTTGTAAGGTTAAGTAAATCCCATAGTAACATTTACATTGTATGATTATAATTTCGTATAAATTGCATTGATTCTTGATATTGCATTTTTGTTGTACATGCATACACGATTTGGGAGGATAAGGCATTACGAGTCTCCTTATAGTATAGACTATACCGTGGTTATATAATACTATATTATGCTTGAGGGGCTGGAGTCATTGATACTTTGCATTACGTGGTTATCACGAGATCACATTGAACCAGATCATACTTATATAGTCTAGAGGAACGAGACTCGTTTGATTATACTCACCACACATGAGTCCTTATTATTGTTTTCTTACTACTTTTGGAGAACGTTATCTGATTGTGGTCGGATAACAAAAAGGGGATGAATTCATGGTTGTATTTAAATTCCTTGGATTATATTCTTCATTTAATCTCATGGATTATTATGCATTTGATTATTACAAGTGTACTGGATAGTGTGAGATTTACTTATCTAACATTATCGAATTTTTGTAATTGGATAATGACAAGTTCTATCGGCGACAAGGGAAAGAGAAAGCTTTGTGACTGTATGTGACTTGCTTAGTTCTTTTCCCCGAGTGTGATTAGGATCTCCTTTGGAATGGTCATAACGATTTTGGGAAGAATTAAGATGATTTTGGAGCTAAAGTAATGCTAGTTTAAGAACTTTGATACTTTAAATCAAGTTAGAATTAATATATAATTTGGTTGATGAAATATATATTGTTATGGATGGATTGTGAGTCATTCGACATTTTCACTAAAGCTGAGTGTATTTTGTTGAAGATTTTTGAAGGCCGAGATTTTCGGTGTAGGTTTAAAAATAGAGGAGGTTGATAAGTCAGTATTTTATAGGTAATTAGTAGTCTATTTTAGTATATTAATTATTGAAATATTTAAAATATTATATTAAATAATATGTTTTTGTCATTTTTAGGTGAAACGGAGAGCGCGGTTGAATTCGTGGCGGAAAAATACTCAAAATGGAGTATTTACTTGCAATAATCGGATGTCGGACAGTTTGCCTCGAAATACGCGTTGCGCGGTGCGTCGAATAGCGGACAGAATGTTTCAACCAATCGAAAGATGCCACGTCAGCATGAAAAAGCCACTCTGAACCAATCAGACGCTGCCACGTGGCATCGTCAAGACAACCGCCTCACTGAGGTGATTTAGACCAATCGTTGAGCGCCACGTGTACCCACAATCACAGGCCGCCGCGTCAGCATGCCACGGGCCACGTCACACCGCCTTATCGTCTCTTCGTTCAGTGTCCGTCGACCTGCCTCGGGATGCATTCATTTACAAACTCCCAGAATTTCGGTAATAGCCGCGCGATTTTTCTCCGCCAGCAGTGTGCCACGTGGCGCTTCCTCATTCGTCCAGCGCGTCACAATGAAGTGTTTCAGCCAACCACGTTCGGACACGTGGCACTGACTGAGCCACACACAACATTGACATTCCAATGGCGTTCTGACACGTGGCAGACTACTCTTACAGCACGTCACAGCAGCAGCCCTCCTCCAATCACCACGTGCCACGTCAGCTCACCAGCAAGGATAACCAATCACGTGCTGACACGTGGCACAGTAAATTTTAATAAATAGGCAACGACAGAGAGGAATAGGGGAGTTTTTTTGGGCAGTTTTGGTCATTCGACCATACCGATTGAGCCTTTGGGACCAATTGAATTTAGAAAGGTAATCACACACGATTTTCAATAATATTAAAAATACCTAAACCAACTATTTTGTACAATAATGGCAAAAGGGTCATGTGTAATCATGCCTAAATTTCTAAGGTATTCAACCTTCCAAAATCTAATCAATCGGTATGGTCGAACTGCCACTAGTGTGGTCTTATTGCACAAGTACGGTGCGTACGACCTCGCACGTAAATCAAGATTTAAACTAGTGTTTAACCTCGATTGTTAAAACAATACCCAAGAAAATAAAATATTAATGAAAAGACTGAAATTAAAATATATAAATCTCACAAATCATTCGATATCGCATGATCAACTAACCTCGCCATCTTGCCTAAGTTAGGGGTTTTTAACCTCCCATTAAAAAACAAATAAAAAAATAGAATGGGAGAGTAGTAGAGAGCTCGGCCATAGAGGCCGAGCGGAGTCCCCCAAAACTGCCCAAAAAAACTCCTATTCCTCTCTGTCGTTCCCTATTTATTAAAATTGACTGTGCCACGTGTCAGCACGTGATTGGTTAGCCTTGCTGGTGAGCTGACGTGGCACGCGGTGATTGGAGGAGGGCTGCTGCTGTGACGTGCTGTGAGAGTAGTCTGCCACGTGTCAGAACGCCATTGGACTGTCAATGTTGTGTGTGGCTGAGTCAGCGCCACGTGTCCGCACGTGGTTGGCTGAAACACGTCATTGTGACGCGCTGGACGAATGAGGAAGCGCCACGTGGCACACTGCTGGCGGAGAAAAATCGCGCGGCTATTACCGAAATTCTGGGAGTTTGTGGGAACGCATCCCGAGGCAGATCGACGGACACTGAACGAAGAGAAGATAAGGCGGTGTGACGTGGCCTGTGGCATGCTGACGCGGCGGCCTGTGATTGGTGGGGACGACGTATGTACGCCACGTGGCGCTCAACGATTGGTCCAAATCACCTCAGTGACGCGGTTGTCGTGACGATGCCACGTGGCAGCGTCTGATTGGTTCAGAGTGGCTTTTTACGCTGACGTGGCATCTTTCGATTGGTTGAAACATTCTGTCCGCTATTCGACGCACCGCGCAACGCGTATTTCGAGGCAAACTGTCCGACATCCGATTATTGCAAGTAAATACTCCATTTTGAGTATTTTTCCGCCACGAATTCAACCGCGCACTCCGTTTCACCTAAAAATGACAAAAACATATTATTTAATATAATATTTTAAATATTTCAATAATTAATATACTAAAATAGACTACTAATTACCTATAAAATAATGACTTATCAAATACCCCCAAACTTAAGACTTTGCGCGTCCGAGCAAAGGTGTAAATGAAAACACAGACTCAACTAGACTTATTATAATAATACCAACTCAATTAATCATATACCCGACCCAAATTCATGGAGTTCCCTTGATTTACATAGTTGCCAAGTTAACCAATCACTCAAGAAATTTCGGAGTTATGATATGTCGAGAACCGCGACCCAAACATAATTAAGACCACATTTTCAAGACAAAGATATGGTCAAGACAAGCGCTATCACATTCAAGCATGCAAGTTTACAAATTTACTTAGTCTAGCTATAAGCACTCGAGCTAAATCTTTTTATTTGATGAGTTTCCATATACTTCCGCCTTTATATGTATACTCTCTGCTCCATTTTTTTTTTTTTTATTTTATTATTATTATTTTTAGTAAGGTATACGGTCCCTGCTCCATTTCCTATGGACCGATTTTCTCACTTTTTCCCACCACAAGTTTCCCTGCTCCATTTCCTGTGGAAACTTGTGGGACTCTCTATATTTTTGAAAACTCATGTTAGCCCTTCTCACTTTCACTATGATTAAGCAGATTCCCCAATGTGTGGTAAAGTCTCATTACTTGCACAATTTCAACTGTCTACAAGGCTTAACCATAATACCAAGTCCCTAATCATGAAATCATAAAAATGTCGAGCTACGAACTCGACTGAATATTTCTCCTACTTTTTCCTAAGTTTCAAGTCAAAAAGGTAACCATAATTACTCATCCACAACCAAGGGCATGAAACAAAGTTTCGGGTGACTCTAGACAATATAATAATGAAAACTATGCTAAACACATGCATGAAAGTGTATCAACTCCTAATGAAGTGAGATAGATGAGTATGGAGGAAAAAGAAATGGAAGAAATGAATGAATAAATGATACAAAACACCACCAATACCGTCCGACAACCGCGTATAATTGAAAAAAATTTAAACGATCTCACCTGCGGTCTTTCGCATAGAAACCCATCCAGCTCAGTCCACAAATCCTATAATACCCCCAAACTTATTCCGAACCTTGTCCTCAAGGTTCAAAACAAGTGGGGAACGCATATGAACACATACAAAAAGGTGAAAGAACATGGTAGATATAGAGGCAAGGAAATGAGACAAGATCATGCAGAAGACTTACAAAATAAAAAATAAAAATAAAAAAAATAAAAATAAATAACCAAATAAAGTCAATAAAAAAATACTAAACCCCGAATAGGCAAAGGGTCGGCGAAGATTGGTAAAAAGGTTTAAAAATAACAAAAAGGAAATCGGTTTAAGAGAATGCGTCTAAATAAAAAAATAAAAATACAATGGAAATAAACCAACTATTTTTGTAGAATAAGGCAAATGGTCGATCTAAATGAACTTTGAGGATTATTAATCTTTCTAAGGTCAAAAATAACAAAAAGAGAAATCGGGGTTTAAGAGAGAATGATTTAATTAATCTAATCATAAAATAATTAAAAGCAAAGGAGATAAAATTGAAAATATTATGTTATATTTGTGTTTTATGTATGTTTTATCGCTAAATATGCGATAAGAAGTTTATTCTCCTTGTCCGTTAGATACTTAACTCGTAAGACATGATGAGTAAGACAAGAAACGGATAATTAAAAGAGAGAATATGCTTATGAAACGAAACTGAGCGTGATTGAATATGAAATAGACTTGTGAATTCTGAGTTCATAGAGGTGTTGTAAGTGGTTCGATACTGATATAAGTGACTTTCATAAGTTATGAAACCAATAGGAAATTGGTTGAAAAGGAAGTCCAAATGATTTATGTACGTAAGTACTGAACATGGATTTCTTGGAAATTGAAAGTATCGAACTATTATAATTTTAAAAATGCTCGGGAAAACATTAAAATAGACTTAAATTAACTTTCAAGTGATTGAGAATCGTTTGAAAAACGTAACATGAAATTGGAACGTATAAGAAGCACAAGATATGGATTATCTTGAGTTTTAGAACATGGTTAGTACCGGTTGCATGGTTAACTTGGGAAGACTTATTCTATAAAACATTGGTTTGATTCATAATCAACTAATATTTGCTTTCGAACAAGTCTCAAATGAAAAGAAAAAGGACACATGATTATCGAAAATGTGAAAATAGAAAGTGATTAGGCAAATTGAATCTTGACATGGGAATTACACTGAGATTGTGATATGATAAGTCAAGTTGTCTAAGTCGATTTTTATGAAAATAAAATACTTTGAACCAAAGTATTGTCTCCTTTCATAAACGAAAAATAAATTGAAATGTGAAATAGAACAATAGTTTAAAACAATCAAATGACTTCTATATAGAAGTAATGAAAATTTTGATTGTTTATTACTCAAGTTACTTATCTATATGTTGGGTATAGTGGTTTTATGAATCGAATAAAGAATTGATAAAATGAATGAAAATACACAAGTTAGAAGTAATCTTTGTTAACACCGAATTAGGTGTTGTTATAGAATAAAGATCAGTGAAATTCTAACTTGAAAATAAAAAATGTAGTAATAAGATCAACGTGTAAGAAGTTAAGGTGTTGGGGAAGTCGCCTGGTAATAGTTTGAATTAGCTATTAAACATTAACACTAGCGATTATGTTTTAATATTCGAAGTACGCAATAATTACTTCTAACAATACTAAGTTATGACGCTCATCACTACAACGTAAAATATAATAAATGAAGAGATATACGTACTGATTGAGTATCAGTAAGTATTTATATAGGACGTTAGTATAAAGTCCTATGTTGCAAGAATTTCCATTAATATGAATTAAAGGATTGGAATACCATTCTTTAAGAATTTGGTTAGTCATTAAGTTAATCAAAGTTTGGGAATTCAAATTCTCCTATCTTTTAGGTTGAATAATAATGGAAAGGTGAATTCATTAAAGGTAATTTGATGAACAATAAGATACAAAGTTATCCTACATAGTTTCTTGAAAAGTACCGAATTTCTTTTTGAGAAAAAGAAAAGTCGGGATATTTGAGACTAATGAAAATAACATAAGCAATAACAAACAGTTTAACTATTTGAGTTGCAAAGTTTCTCTGTTTCGAATTAAGACTAGTTAAGGAAGACTTCAATTCATTAAATAAGAATAAGAAGTCGCATCGTCCTTAGCTTTATTTTCGAAAAAAGAATAGACATAAATTGCCTTTCTAGGTTAAGATTAAAGAGTTGTAAGTGGCTTGCTTGTCGAGCGAAAGTCGTGGTAATTTTATAAAGGGATAAAAATTGAGATCAATGTGAGATTAGTTAGGATTGACAAAAGCTAAACGGAATAGACTCAATGTATAAAATAAAGTGAGATGTTGAGATGACTTGTGACTACTGGAAGTGACACGGAATGACTCCTTTAGTCAAGGTAAGGCACTGGAGTAGTTGTGCATAACCAAAAGTATAAGTAACTCAATTTCATAATTATGATTTATTCACAGTGTAGAAGATCGGTGTGACGCATCCACCCATCTTTGAATAATCGAATGAATTGATGACGTCGGAATAAAAGAGTCTATGAAGTTTTGTAGTCAATTGGAAGCTTAAGTATAAGTAAACAAATGGTTCATATATTCTCACATCAGTATGAAAACGAAAATTTAATGTCAACGAGTCCCGATCAAATTAGAATATCAAACTATAAGTTTGATGAAACTTAAGATATCTTCACAATAATCTTACAAGGAGTCAAATTTCAAATGTTGAAAGTTTTGAACTAAAATAATGTACAACTAATATTAGTGAATATATTGTACATTGGTTCAATTGTAGTGCTACACCTCTTAATTAGTTAGTGGTGTAGTTTAAAGCACTAGTTATTGTAAATTAGAGATGATGTAAGATGCTTGTATATTGGTGAAGATATAAGTGAAATAAAGAAAAATGTGTGACTTACAGCTCTTGTTAGTTAGTAGCATCCCTATAGGTTGAAAATGTTGAATAGAATATGACTTGGTGTATTTGAAGAATTGAATATTCTTCGATTGTAATTAAGTAGAAATGAAAAAGAAATAACATGTTTATAAACTTGTATGAAATACAAGTTAAAAGTTGTACTATGAGAGTATAATCATCGAATATATTGATATCTCTATTTAGAAATGTATGTTTACTCAAGTTCAGGATAACTGTCTCTATTCAGGTAATGAGAGAAGTTGGTGAACAGTAACTGATTAAGACGTGGGTTTGTAGGAGATCTCAGTAAAATGAAGGGAATGAAGTTCTTGAGGAACTCATCATTAGAGAATGATTTTATGAAGTTAGAAAAGTTGATAAATTTCTAACAAATCAAAGAAAATTAAGTGGATTGGCTGACGAGTTAGAATTGGTAATTGCTTTATTATCCACAATCTAAATAATATTGTGAGTAGATATTTAGAGCATGAGTGAGAGTTGCATGATGTGTTAGGTTTCCATTTTTGATCGGGTTGAGAATTTGAGATCTTTTGTCATGGGATGACAAATTATTATGAGATCAATAGTCACGGATGACTTGTATAATTCTAGATTTTTTTTATGGGGAACATTGGAATGGTGATGGATCAGATAGAAATACAACTCTCCTTAGTAACTAATGTTGTGCTTAAATATTATTTGCATTAAAATGTAATTTTAGACTGAAAATAGTCTAAGAGTTAGTCGGCCGATAATTTAAATAAAAAGGGGATGATTAGTGATGAGGAAGTAAATTGGGATGTGTACCAGAGTTTGGGTGGACATGGAAGGAATTATCAACGGTTTGTGGAATTGTATTCAATAGAATGAGAATTATGTTACGAAAAGCAAGATAGGCTAGGTCTTGCTATGTATTGATACTTGAATGAGATTCAAGGTATGAGATGAGGAATGAAGTGAGAATATCATATATTCCATAAAGTTGATTGTTTAACTCGTCTGAAATTCACAAATTGCCAGGATTGACAAAGTAATTGAAATAACTTTTCATTAAACAAAAAATGTTGAAAAATGAAAAGTTAAAATGGTTATGATATCTACCACCGAGTTGTTGAATACAACGAAAGTGATTGAGTCTACTTAACGGTTCACCTTGTAAATGATTTTACAGGTTTGGTTTAAAAGGGTTGTACATATAGGATCATTTTTTTTGTATCTTTTTTTGGTTCAGTAACCTGTAAGTCTAAATTTCGAGGACGAAATTTTAGTTAGTTGGGAAGATTGTGACATCCGAGAATTTCATAAACTTGTTTAGGCGGCTAATTAAGTATTTTTGGATTTAATTTGAAACTTAGGTATGCGAGGCAAGACCCACGTGTTGCGAATTAGAGATCATAAAATTTAATATTATTTTTCTGTCTCGCATGCCTATTTAATATGTTATACACTATTTTGACGTGAAATAAGTGGAGTGTATACACGGTATCCGTGAGTTTCAGAATGCCTTGGGAAACTTCCTCCAATTTTTGGTAAATTTTGGGTATTTTTCAAAAATTAATTTGGAGTTAAAAACAAGAGATAATCGTGAAATTGAATAAAATAATAAATAAATTGGTGGGCGCCTAGTGATACACAGGGTTGAGGCGGACACGCATGAGGTGTACAATAGTATGCATACCCGAGGTTGGTCGTTGGCGAGCGTGGCAAATTTATAGCTGCGAATATATAGGTGTATATATATTTATATATAATATAGTTTTTACGTATAAATATATAAATCAATCTTATAGTTTGAATTAAATAAAAAAATATGCATTGGATACACATCGAGATACACGTAGCGTGATCATAGAGGAGTTGAACTTGTTGGCCGATTTGGTGGCGCTTGGTGAACATGACTCGAGATGCGTGTTTTCCAATCTCGAGGAAGAACAATAAAATAGAATAAGTGAATCATTAGGTTTGCCTCGAGATTCATGCGATGAGAATCTCAAAGAAATCTTAATATTTATCCTCAAACTTATACACTGCCTCATTCAATTTGTTTTAACCCAAAGATTGACCTTGAGATATGTACTACAGATATCGAGAAAGAACAAATTTATATTATGAAATGGAAATCTTTAGATTTGTCTCGATGTGAATCTCGAGAAAATCTAATATATAATTTACAAACCAACACAATCGTCCCCTTCTTCAATTCGGCAGTGATAAGGTGAAACCAAAGGAAGAAGAAAGTGAAATAGATTGGGAGAAGGGGGATACCGAGAAGGAGGGATCGAGAGAGAGACCGAGGGAGAGGTCTCAGCACATGGTGAGTTGTTTTTATTTTTGTTGAATTTGTTGATTGTGTGAGAAGGATAGATGAGGAGGAGGTGAGGAAAACAAAAAGGGACTGTGTTTCAGGATAAAGAACAGGGAGGAAGAGAACAAAAATAATAGGGGATGGGAAGGGAAGGGGTAGGGGGAGGGGGAGCCATGAGCTCCCTTGCCCAACCCAATGGGGTTGAGCACCCTAATTGGATTTAAAAAAATGTAGAGCCGGGAAGTGAGTGATGAAGAAGACTATGGATGGGGGTTTGATCCCCAGACCGAACCAAGTTCTGTTTAGGAGTTAAACCCTCATCCATTTTTTTAAATATATTTTGAAAAGGAAGAAAAAACAAATAAATTCCTTGTAAATTAGGGAAAATTATGAAAAACAGGATTTTTGAACAAACGAGATGAAAATCGAGGATTTTTATGGAAAAATAAGGATTTTGGGATCTTATCGAGGATTTATATTGGGTATTTTTCTCGTAGTGTGTGCTACGATACTCGAAAATATTCAAAATTAGAAAATTATTTTATAGCCTAGTCAAGGGTAATTCTCGATTCCAAATCACAATTTGGAGTTGAAATTAGGATCTGGACATCCGAGGAGTTCATTTGAAGGGATTCCGGGGTTTTAGGGTAGAGAAGGAACAAATTAAATAAAAAACTAGAAAATTATATTTAAGCCTAGACAACGTAAATCTCGGTGCCGAACAATTATCTTGAGTCAAAAATGAAGTCCGGGCACTAGAGAATTTACTTTGGAAGGATTTAAGGGGTTTCGGGACATGATTGGGTCAATTAAATTGCAAATAATTGGAAAAAATTTGGAAGTTGTTGTGGAGGCTTACAGGACGTATTAATGAATTATAGGACCGTGATTAGAGCTCGTGTGGACTAGTTTACCGATTCGGAGCGCAAGGGGGTTGCAATATCAGGTTTGTAAGGTTAAGTAATCATATATTAACTTTTACATTGTATGATTATAATTTTGTATAAATTGTACTGATTCTTGATATGGCATTTTTGTTGTACATGTATACACGGTTTGGGAGGATAAGACGTTACGAGTCTCCTTATAAAGTAGATTATACTATGGTTATAGAACACTATATTATGCTTGAGGAGCTGAAGCCACTGATACTTTGCATCACATGATTATCATGAGATCACGTTGAACCAAATCATACTCCTATAGTCTAGAGGAATGAGATTCGTTTGATTATACTCCACATGCACGAGTCATTCTTATTGTTTATTTATCACTTTCGGAGAACGTTATCTGATTGTGATCGGATAACAAAAATGGGATGGATTCACGGTTGTATTTAAATTCTTTGGATTATATTCCTCACTTATTCTCTTGGATTATTGTGCATTGGATTATTACATGTGTACTTGATAGTGTAGGATTTTTACTTATCTGACATTATCAAATTTTTATAATTGGATAATGACACGTTCTATCGGCGACAAGGGAAAAGGAAAGCTTTCCGATTGTATGTGACTTGCTTAGTTCTTTTCCCTCTGTATGTATTGGTTTTTGAATATATTATATTGTATAAATGGGTTTATGGGTTCGAGTGTGATTAAGATCTCCTTTGGAATGGTTTTGGGAAGAATTGAGATGATTGTGGAGATAAGGTAGTGCTAGTTTAAGAACTTTGATACTTTAAATTAAGTTAAAATGAATATATAATTTAGTGGATGAAATATATATTGTTATGGGTGGATTGTGAGTCCTTTGGCATTTCTACCAAAGCTGAGCAGGTTTTGTTAAAGATTTTTGAAGACCGAGATTTTTGGTGTAGGTTTAAAAATAGAGAGGTGTTGTCGAAAAAATTTTACAAAATTTTGAGGATAATGTGATAAATCTAAATGAACTTTGAGGATTATTGAATTCATTTAAACGTACTTTAAGGTTTAAGATTCAGTTTAGAATCTTTTGTGATTGATAATACTTTATTATTGATGATTACAATATTTTAATTTTAATTGTTTATTGATGAAGATGTTAAGGCTGCTACATTATCAAGGGATTAAGGGAATCTAGGCCGATCAGATGCCCTAATTAGGTGGGGTCTGACATTTCAGGAGCTCCAAACTCATGACGTTTGCAGTGATTTTTATGTTTTTTTTACCAAGAATAAGGGTTACCTGTCAATGTGGGTGCTACAAATTTTAGGCCTCAACATGAATCACTGCTAGTAGATTAGTTGACCAATTTTTGGGAGTCTGATTTAGTTTAGTTATAAATTTGATAATTGGTGAAATCATTTATAGTTACATTATCTTCAGAGGGCGTGACTGGATAAGCAATATGAATAGGGATCCTTGATGTTGATGTTCTTGCTGGTTGGGGTTCATATATAGGTTCTTCGGTTGTACTCGGTATTGTTGAACACTACTAGCAGATTAGCTAACCAATTCTTATTATCCAATAGGCTAAGGTTTACGGGAATTTGATGTGATTTAGTTATGTGTTATATGTCTTTTGGCTTTTCTGTAATCTTTGAGGTTTTGTAGAGCTCTTTTTCCCATGGTAATTTCAATCTATCGAATACTGCTACTCTATTTCTACAGATATTAAGCCATATCATTTGGCATATTTTATAAATATATCAATAGCATTAACATGTGAGATAATCTATACCTTTGGTCAAAGAACACATTAAAGTTTCACATTTAAATTGTTGATGCTTAAAAATAGATATCTTTCTATCTTTTTCATGTCTCGGAGGAAATATGGTCCACTGGTCCATATATTTGTGAATAATTTGTTGATTCTTTGTTGGTAGGTATTAGTATTACTTGAATATGCTTTGTTGGAGTTTATAACAATTTGGATTATTTCTATAGATTGGTGATGCTTTGAAGAAGTTGTTTGAAGATTGCACTATAAAGCGTGAGGATTTGTGGATTACCTCCGAGCTCTGGTTGGTTTTCTTACTTGCTTCTGTTATTGACAATTTCTCATTAGCATATCTATTTAATTAATTTATAGTTTACCACTGAAATTCTTGATGTTGACAACTGCACAATTTTTACCATTTTCAGGAACTGATTATGCGCCAGAAGATGTTGTTGGAGATGTGTGGATTGAAAGTTAGTCCCACATCGATAAAACCCCACACCTATAAGTTGAAAGGTGGTTAAGTTGGGGGTGATATCGATGCAGACGGAGGTCAACAGGCTCGTGCACGCGTATGCGATGCGGCCTGGTGAAACTTTACATGGTATTAAAATCGATGGTTGGTTTAGTTGCCCATTGTTCAAGGGCCTTGTAGATATCAAAAAAATGGTTGATTGATGTTATGCGGTGAAGTCCTTGTTGGACTTGAGGGGGGAGTTTTGGAGATGTTAGGATAGTCCTACATCGACTACTTAGAAAGAAAAATATGGCATATAAGTGTGGAATGGGCACTTCATCTTGCCTTGGCATTTTGGAGTGAACCTCACTTTCACACTTGCAGCCTATACATAAAATTAGTCACCACACTCACGTCACCTTGGATTAAGACCTATTTTACAAAATTCAAAATGGTTTCGGAGTCGACGGTTCAATCGGGACCCGTTGAGAAAAACCCCTTGGATAGATTTCGATCTAAGGCGGAGTGTTGAGATGTGTGGACCAAAATAATAGTCTCACATCGGATAATTGAAACTTCTTAGTGAAATATATAAGTGGTGATCTCCCATCAACTAGTTCCGAGGTCTTTTGAGATAAAACCTCACACCTAAAAATTGAAAAGTGGTCAATATCAGCATTGGCGGAGATCATAGGCTCGTGGAGAAGTTCCTCGGGCGGACCGTTTGTAGATAATGTATCGTAGGCATGAAAAAATCAACATGGTATCAGAGCCTATAGTTCGGATGGGACTTGGGAGAAAAAGCCCCCTGGATCATGTGCCTTTCGGTTCATGGGGGTGTTGGGTTTTGAGGTTCATACGCAGCGGGGATTACAACCCAATTTTGAAAAAAACCCCAACAGGATCCGAATCTAATTCCATTAAAAACGTTCAAACCAAGAAAACTTAATCATACCTCGATCACAAAATACTTTTCTGAAGGTTGATCGATCTCTAAGACGCTGCCAACGACAAACGCCCTCTACCAGCAGTCCACACATGAACGGCGGCCGAGACTCGAAGTGCTAGCTTCGAGAGAATACCAAACCTTTTGTTTCTCTCCAAAACGATCCAAAGCGTACCAGAAAACCCTAATTTATTTCTCAAACGAAAATAGAGTTACGACATTTTTTCTTTCGTACATGTGTTCTAACTTAAATCGTCTATTTATACAACCTTTGTATATAGACGGTTAAGTAAATTACACATATACCCCTACTTAAAGAAGTATAAGTGTAATACACCACAAGGACATTTCTGTCATGAATTTTATCATATAAAATTCATTTTTCTGAACCATCTTAAAATCTCGCAAAACCATTCTTAGTGTGCGACCCAATAGGCTCATACAACGTTGGCAGTGTACCAAAACACATTTTGGTATACAAGTCATAAGCGGCCTCTAGCAAGACATTATGACTACCCAAGTCGTACGAATATCAAATCGATACAACGTAATCAATAGTGTATATAACATCCTTTTGTCACAGGATATCCTTTTGATCAAACATAAGGCATGGAATTGTCATCCAACATGTTCAATCGTACTAGTCTCGATCTCTAGGTAGATTGAAAACATCCAAGTGACATTGATCAATATCAATTCACTTAGACTAGGCATTTTAACAGTCTAACACATCGAGGGATCCACTGGATATCTCTCTTTATATGAGAGGAAAAATTCTATCTTGATTACACAACTTCATCACATTGCTCACACAGTAACCAATCACAACCTTTATAATCGTCCGGTTAAAGACAACGTTTGATAGTGTCAAATCACTGTGTTCCTAATGTTGAAGTCTCTGGTAATCTCAAGTCAGAGGACTGAAAAATATACCTATCATGAGAAACAACTATGACTTAATCCATGTGATGTTCTTAAAGAAGGTCGGTCCAGTACTTTGTTCCCTAACAAGTACTCGTGATCTTTATTCGTATCCCTATACGTATAATCATCATATGATCATCAATCAAGACTCACACTAGTCTTAATTCATTATAGTTCCCAGTATAATGACCGATTAGGTACATTTATGATATTTATGTAAATACTCAAGGATCTTATTATAATGTAAACATGCAAATTAATTATAATAAACAACAAATGAAATCCTCTATTTTATTAACTAAAAGTATTCATAAAGACAGTTAAAGGATTGACCTAAGGCACATGCCCCAACATCTCCCACTTGCATTAGGGCCAATCATACATGCATCTAATGCCTAATGATCTAACATGACCATCATGTTTTGCTTGTGGAAGAGCTTTTGTCAATGGATCCGCAACGTTGTCTTCAGTAGGTACTCTGCAAATCTTTACGTCTCCCCTCTCAATAATTTCTCTGATGAGATGAAAATGCTTGAGTATATGTTTGGATCTGTGGTGTGATCTAGGTTCCTTGGCCTGTGCTATTGCCCCGTTATTGTCACAATACAAACAAACAAGGTTAGCAATACTTGGAACCACACCTAGTTCAGAAATGAACTTTTTGATCCAAACTGCCTCCTTTGCTGCATCGGACGCATTTGCAATATACTAGCTTTATTGTAGAATCTGCCATGATCTCTTGCTTTGAACATTTCCGACCATCGCACCCCAATTCAAAGTAAACACATATACAGACTGCGATCTAAAATCATCTATATCAGTTTGAAAACTTGCATCTGTGTAACCATTTACAACTAGATCATTTTCAAAACCTCCATAGACCAAGAACACTTCCTTAGTCCTTCTTAAGTATTTAAGGATGTTCTTTACTACTATCCAGTGACTCTCACCAGGATCTGACTGATATCTGCTTGTAGTGCTAAAAGTATATGATACATCAGGTCGAGTGCATAGCATGGCATACATGATAGATCCAATAGCCGATGCATATGGAATCTTATTCATACGGTCTCGCTCATCATTTGTCTTAGGACATTGAATCTTGCTGAGACTTATGCCATGAGACATTGGCAACAATCCTCTTTTAGAGTCTTGCAAACTGAACCTATTCAGCACCTTGTCTATGTAAGCACTCTGACTTAGACCGATTAGCATCTTAGATCTATCCCTATAGATCCTTATCCCTAGGATATATGCTGCATATCCTAAGTCCTTCATTGAGAAACACTTCCCTAACCAAGACTTGACATTCTGCAATGTTGGGATGTCATTTCCAATGAGTAATATATCATCAACATACAGTACCAGAAAAACAACTACACTCCCACTGACCTTCTTGTATACACAAGGCTCATCTTCGTTCTTAATAAAACCAAAATCCTTGATTGCTTCATCAAAACGAAGATTCCAACTCCGAGAAGCTTGCTTTAATCCATAAATGGATCTTTGAAGCTTGCATACCTTCCTAGAATTCTCAGGATGTACAAAACCTTCAGGTTGTGTCATATACACGTCCTCAAGCAGCTTTCCATTAAGAAATGCTATTTTTACATCCATTTGCCATATCTCATAGTCATAATATGCTGCAATGGCAATTAAAATTCTTATGGATTTAAGTATGGCTACTGGCAAAAAAGTTTCATCATAATCAACACCTTGAGTCTGCCTGAGACCTTTTGCTACAAGTCTTGCTTTAAAAGTATGCACTTTGCCATCGATGTCAGTTTTCTTCTTGAAAACCCATTTACATCCAATGGTCTTACCACCTTCAGGTAAATCAACCAAGTTCCAAACTTGGTTATCATACATGGATTGCATCTCAGAGTTCATGGCACTTAGCCATTTTATGAGTCTGGTCCAGACATAGCCTCCTGATAAGTGGTGGGCTCATTTTGGTCCATAAGCAACACATCACGACTATCAGTAATGAGAAATCCAAATCTCTCTGGCTCATGTCTTACCCTACCAGATTTACGTGGGCCTTGTGTCACTGGTGGAGGTTCAACTGGTTCAGAACGTTGTTGAACTTCCAGTGGTTCAGCGTTTATTTGTGATTCTTGAACTTCTTCGAGATTTATTTCTCTCCCACTAGTGTCTTTTGAAATAAACTGTTTTTCCATAAAGTCACCATACTGAGCAACAAACACTTTGTTCTCAGTGGGATTATAAAAGTAATATCCTTTTGTTTCCTTAGGATACCCCACAAATAAACACTTATCAATTTAGGTGCTAGTTTTTCTTGAGACTTGTCGCTTTACGTAAGCCTCACAACCCCAAATCTTAAGAAAAGACAAACTAGGTCTCTTCCCGTACCATATCTCATATGGTGTTTTATCAACCGCTTTAGAAGGAACTCAATTTAGAGTGAAAGCTGCAGTTTGTAATGCATAACCCCAAAAGGATAATGGAAGATCTGCATGACTCATCATAGATCGAATCATATCTAATAAGGTTCGATTTCTCCTTTCATAAACTCCATTCCATTTTGGAGTTGCTGGTGGAGTCAATTGGGAGACAATCCCACAATTTCTAAGATGATCATCAAATTCTTGGCTTAAATATTCACCACCTCGATCTGATCGAAGTGTTTTGATAGTTTACCAAGTTAATTCTGCACTTCATTTTGAAACGTTCGAAACATCTCAAATGATTCAGCTTTATGTTTCATTAGATATACATAACCATATCTGCTGAAATCATCAGTAAATGTAATGAAGTATTGATAACCTCCTCTAGCCATTATGTTTATAGGATCGCATACATCAGTATGTATTAGACCCAATAAATCACTTGCCCTTTCACTGTATCCAGTAAAGGGACTTTTAGTCATCTTGCCTAGTAAACAAGATACACACGTTTCATATGTTTCTAAATCAAATGAATCTAGAAGCCCATCTTTATGGAGCTTCGTTATGCGTTTCTCGTTTATGTGCCTGAGACGACAATGCTAAAGATATGTTTAATTCAAATCATTTGAATTGAATCTCTTTGTATTTATGTTAAAGACTGGAGTATCAGTGGACCTTTTCATGCTTAGAATATAAAGACCATCACACAAATCAGCATTTGCATAAAATATATCTTTACGAGAAATGGAACATCTATTATTCGCAATAATAAAATCAAAACCATCCATATCCAAGCATGAAACAGAAATGATGTTTCTGCTCAAGGCAGACACAAAATAACAATTATTCAAAGTTAAATAAGTCCACTAGGTAAAACTAAGTCATATGATCCAACAAACGAGCGTAAAGAACTCTTTCTCCATTCCCTACGCGGAGGATGACTTCTCCTTTCTTCAACTTTCTACTTCTGGTGAGTCCCAGCACATTTATACACATGTGAGATCCATATCTGGTATCTAATACCCAGGAATCACTAGTAGATTAATTAATTTCAATAACATAAATACCTGTAGTGGTAGTCGCACTACCCTTTTTCTTCTTTAGATCTTCCAGATAGAGTTTGCAATTTCTGAACCAATGTCCAGGTGCATGACAGAAATGACAATTTCCTTCCTTTTCTTTTGGGTGTTTTGAAGCAGGAACAGGCTGGGGCTTGACTTGTTCCACAGGCTTTGCGACAGGTGCAACAATAGCCTTGGCAACTCTAACCTTGCCTTTGCCTTTCTTCTTCATTCCCTTTCCCTTTTGGACCATCAACACATTACTAGAGGGTTTCTTGATATTTTGTTCAGCAGTTTTGAGCATCAAATGCAACTCTGAAACTGATTTCTCCATATTATTCATATTGTAGTTCATCACAAATTGTGAGTAACTCTCTGGTAATGAATTCAGGGTCAAATCCGTAGCCAACTCTTGGCTTATGGGAAATCCGAGTCTATCAAGCTGGTCAACATAACCCTTCATCTTCAAAACATGAGGACTAACTGATGCACCCTCATTCATCTTGCAAGAATGTAGGTTCTTGACTGTCTCAAACCTTTCTTGCCTAGCTTGCTATTGGAACATTTCCTTCAGCGTTATAGCCATGTCGTAGGCTTTCATTAGCTCCATGTCCTTCTGAAGTTCGGGAACCATAGTTGCCAGCATAATACATGCAACATCAGTAGAATCGTTGACATGCTTATTATGCGCATCCTTCACAGCTTTCATAGCATTGTCTGGTGGGTCCTCAGGGATTGGAGCATCCAGGACATACAACTTGCGTTCATGCTTAAGAACAATTCTCAAGTTTCTGAACCAATCAAGAAAGTTAGTCCCAGATAGCTTATCCTTCTCAAGGATGGATCGCGATGTGAGTGGGATTATTGTTACTTGAAGAGGCCATTGATCTACAATAAAGATTATGCAAAGTTTATTTTAGTATAGAGGAATAGACTCCCACTAAATTAACAACCCTCCTAAAACATACTGTTTATTTAGGGGACTAAAATCCATATTTCACCTAATTCTATGACAACTATGACATGAAACACATAACTAGATTATTTAGGTAGGTAATAGTTACCAATTACATCTTATGTAATTTTAGATACTTTTATGAGATACGGGACATCTTATGTCTTATCATGTTTTTTATCTCATCATGTGCCTAAAGCTCAAAACTATTTTGATAGCTTTATTAAGTCGGACCATTTTAAACATTTAGGTAACTCTTACCCAACTTGTCTCACCAAGATAACACAATACACCCAGCTATGGCTGAAACTATATTATTGTGATCGAGGCCTTTAACAAGTGTTTAAAATGGATGGCACGAGACTTAAAATTTAATAGAGGGATTTTATTCAGTTTTAGTGATTTTTATGTAAACAATGAAATATCATATATTCTATTGATTTGTTCAATCACTAAACAATTTGGAAATTTTTATACTGTTCATTAATAAAAGAATTTCCGTGCGCTAGGATTAGTTTGGTATGTCCATTCCCATTGGCCGGTCAAGTATGGTCCCATTGGCCGTTCAATGACGATTTAGGAACAGGGGGCAACGCCCCTGTTTTTTTTTTTTAGAAGACGAATTTCAATTCTTAAAATTAAGATTCGCTATAGAAAATCATATTTTTCGCTGATTTTATTATCCTAAATTAACCCCTTAATTTATCGAAATTAAGTCAATTAAAACATTTTAATTAACCCGGGCCCACATCTAACTAATCATCTTATCCTAATCCAATTAGGACTTAAGATATTTGAATCCTAACATATCACCAATAACAAGATTCTCGATATGTATCTCCTATCCAATAGGGATAACGAAACCGGATTTGCTTATATCTCCTAATCTAATTTGTTATCTATATTTATCAAATAGAAACTTCATAACAAAATAGATATAACAAGATAAATAAATAATTTTGAAAATTAATTATTTGCAATTTTGGTCCTCATCCAAATAATCACAAACATGTAATTGAATCATGAACTACTATCCCAATCGAACCTAATGGTGTCATGGATCACAGAACACGAAACTTAATTCATTAAAATTATTCGAATTAACCTAACATGGTTACTAGCATGTACGAAACTAATTTCAATTAAATCACGAATATATGTATCATATACCCAAAACATGATAATAAATCTCACAGAAAACTTATGTATATCACATATACATCAACTATTAACATGCTTTCAATCATATATCATGTATATATCAGAAGAAAACATGCAATGAATTTAATGGAATCGAACTCGAAGGCTCTGATACCACTGTTGGGTTTTGGGGTTCATACGCAGCGGAGATTACAAAACAATTTTGAAAAAAAACCCGACAGGATCCGAATCTAATTCCATTAAAAATGTTTAAACCAAGAAAACTTAATCATACCTCGATCGCAAAATACTTTTCTGAAGGTTGATCGATCTCTAAGGCGCTGCCAACGACGAACGCCCTCTACCAGCAGTCCACACATGAACGGCGGCCGAGACTCGAAGTGCTAGCTTCGAGAGAATACGAAACCTTTTGTTTCTCTCCAAAACGATCCAGAGCGTACCAGAAAACCCTAATTTATTTCTCAAACGAAAATAGAGTTTCGACATTTTTTCTTTCGTACATGTGTTCTAACTTAAAGCGTCTATTTATACAATCCTTGTATATAGACGGTTAAGTAAATTACACATATACCCCTACTTAAAGAAGTATAAGTGTAATACACCACAAGGACGTTTCTGTCATGAATTTTAACATATAAAATTCATTTTTCTGAACCATCTTAAAATCTCGCAAAACCATTCTTAGTGTGCGACCCAATAGGCTCATACAACGTTGGCGTGTACCAAAACACGGTTTGATTTGGTATACAAGTCATAAGCGCCTCTAGCAAGACATTATGACTACCCAAGTCGTACGAATATCAAATCGATACAACCTAATCAATAGTGTATATAACATCCTTTTGTCACACGATATCCTTTTGATCAAACATAAGGCATGGAATTGTCATCCAACATGTTCAATCGTACTAGTCTCGATCTCTAGGTAGACTGAAAACATCCAAGTGACATTGATCAATATCAATTCACTTAGATTAGGCCTTTTAATAGTCTAACACATTGAGGGATCCACTGGATATCTCTCTTTATATGAGAGGGACAAATTCTATCTTGATTACACAACTTCATCATATTGCTCACACAGTAACCAATCACAACCTTTATAATCATCCGGTTAAAGACAACGTTTGATAGTGTCAAATCACTGTGTTCCTAATGTTGAAGTCTCTGGTAATCTCAAGTCAGAGGACTGAAAAATATACCTATCATGAGAAACAACTATGACTTAATCCGTGTGATGTTCTCATAGCGGGTCGGTCCAATACTTTGTTCCCTAACAAGTACTCGTGATCTTGATTCGTCACCCTATATGTATAATCATCATATGATCATCAATCAAGACTCACACTAGTCTTAATTCATTATAGTTCACAGTATAATGATCGACTAGGGACATTTAGGATATTTCTGTAAATACCCATGGATCTTATTATAATGTAAACATGCAAATAAATTATAATAAACAGCAAATGAAATTCTCTATTTTATTAACTAAAAGTATTCATAAAGACAGTTAATGGATTGACCTAGGGCACATGCCCCAACAGAGGGAGTGTTGAAGATATGAGGACCGAAAGTTAGTCCTATATCGATTAAATGAAACTTCCAAATGAAGTATATAAGTGATTAACTCCTCCCAACTAGTACCAAGGCCTTTGAAGTTAAAACCCATCACCTATAAGTTGAAAGGTGGTTAAGTTGGGGATAATATCGGTGTTGGCGGAGGTCAACATGCTCGTGCACACGTGTGTAGTGCGGCCTGGTGAAACTTTATAGATGTGCCCATTGCATTGAATAAAACATTGGAAGAGTTGCAACTTGATTATGTCGATTTGTACCTTGTATGCATCGTCTTTTTTTATTCTCTACTTATAGTTGAGGATTAACACTATGATTCCTACGACGATGCAAGAACTTGTATTATGTAAAGGAGTTGAGTGAAGTGTATAGTGTAAGTCATGTGAGTATTCAAATGTAACTAAATTAGTTAGCTAAGATGGACAAGTGTAAGGCTATGATTAAATCTCATATGTACACAACTGTACTATATAAATGATGAATGAAACAAGTCTGTAACAAATTGTTCATAGTACACAAGATCCATGAACTTTACAGTTCTTGATTTCTATATGAAATCCTATTTGGTATCAGAGCTTTAAAAGGCTTCAATTGCCATGGAAGACGATCCATCACTGCATTCATCAAGATAGCTCAGATGAATTCATTGATGATGTCTGAATCATCCACTAGAGCAGCTAGGAATGTCGAAGCCACTGGAATTGATGAGATTGAGACTTCTCAACCTGGTTTTGAAGCTATGTTTGCAATGATGGATGGATCTGGTGCTGCAATGAAAGGAGTAGGTATCGCAATGACTGTATCTGGTAATGCAACTGTGATTCCTTCAATTAAACCAAGTTTAGTAGGTCAGTCGATTGGTATTGCTCCATTTGGTCATTCTTTGAGACAATCAATGTCTGTTAAGCTAGTTGAGACGAATTACTTATTATGGAAAACTCTGTTAATGCCTGCCATTAGAGGATACAAATTAGATGGTATATTATTAGGAGAAATTCCATTTCCACATAAGTTTGATCAAGAAACTGGTTTGTTCAATCAAAGCTATCAGGATTGGAACTCCAAAGATCAACTTCTCTTATATATCATTCTGAATCTCTCACACCAGCTGTAATTTCTCATATCTTAAGAGTTGCAAACTCATCTGCACATGAAGTGTGGAAAGCAATAACAAACCTGTGTGGTGCTCAAAACAAATCTAGAATTCAATTTTGTAGAAATGCTATTCTTACAGCAAGAAAAGGAAACAAGAACTTGTTGCAGTATTTGCAAATTTTAAAAGAAAATGCAGACAGTCTTGCTTCAGCTGGTGCTCCAATGGCTGAATCAGACCTCATTGCAAGTGCTCTGGCTAGACCTGATGCAGAATACACAACGTATTCAGCAGTGTTGCAAGAAAAACCATCTTTAACTCGGCCAAAGATGTATGCTTCTCTGTTGGGTTACTACACGCCTGATCATAGTGTGACAATGGAGTTATTCTTGGAGACTTAATTTTTCATGATTACTCAAGAGTAAGGATGATCTTGTTATTGTCTTATATATTGATAATTTCTTTCATTATTATGTTTTTGCCTTTTATTTTTTATGAATTTGTAAAGCTTACATTTTTGTTAACTATTATTTGATTCAATGTGATATGGTGTTCTCAATATGTTTGGTTGTTTTGATTAATTAATTACGCTTTGAAGCTTGCAAGGCTAGGTTCGAGTCTTAAATGGTGTTGAACTTCATTATTTATTAAGTATTCAGTTTTTAGATGGAACTAGATCTATTGAAGGAGTTGGCACATATAAAGAAGGTTTTTTTTGGCCTTTTGTCGGACAATAGTATTGGCTTAGAACTTCTTTGTTACTCAATTGGTTAAAGAGAGAATTTTTACCTTTGAATTAGTTAGTTGTCAAGTTGAGTTATACCTTGACTTTGTTTAATATATATATTCTTTGTTAATATTGTGACGAAAAATTTGTGGATTACGGATGATTAAAAGTCTCTAATTAACTCTGTTTATAATACCCAGTTTTGTTTTTAAGTTGTAAGTCTTACAATTTCTATATGTTTAAGGAATTTACTAAACCATTTTATAATTACAAATAATTCGGCCATTGGTGTTATATTTCTATCTAGAGTCAGGCACAAACATATATTTAACTAGAAATATGAAACTGATAAATTTGTGCTAGTTTTTTTCCATATTACAGAGTAATAAAACCCTTGAGAAAAATTAACTAAAAAGAACCTTGAGAACATTGACTTAGATCTTGGTTTTAATCAGTTAATAATTTACTAATAAACCCATAGGTATTTTGAGCATTGCATAGACTTTTGTCCATTTACATTGTCATTTTTGCTTAAGCGTATGAGATTCTTGAAGTTTCATTTAGAATAAGTTTTTTTGAACTTGGAGTCATGAACTTAGTGTAAGATCCCCTATCATATTTTTTTGCCTTCTACTTTGACTCTTCATTTAAAGGAGCGTAAGATCATTCAAGGATGGAATATGATTAAAAAATGTTAATCTTTGTTTAAATACCCAATGCATAATGGACGAGATCTTGAAATATGCTTGTGCTCTCGCTCAGGACAGTATGGTAGTTGTGGTACATAGGTTGGCCACTTGTCCTTACTGTGCTTCATTTATGTAATATAGTTAAAATGAAATGATTCAGTTGGCTTGCTCATCTCTCAACTCAATTAATATGACCGCCTAGTTTTGTTCACTTCTTTGAGCAAATGATTGTTTAGTTATTTGCTTATCTCATCTTTTGTTTGTCTTGCTTTACTACTATATGCTACTACTCTCTTCAATTCTACCATATTTGACTCTTTATTTTTTAAATTCTATCAATTTTGACATTTTTTCTTGTTTAGTTTGTTTTATCAATATTGTGAATTGAGTTTATATTAATAAATGTTTTGACACCACTATTTAGATTATGTAAATAATCTTATTGATGATGTTATTTTATATTAAGTCTTATTTGTTGCTAGGTGAAGCTTAATATCATTCTGTAAATATTGTAGTGTTAAGAGATGGATGAAAGAAGTTCATCACATGGCCATCTCTCTAATTGACTGAAGACAATGGAAAAATATGTATCTGATGCATTGGCTACCAAGAATGTTAGGTGCTTTCACTAATATGATGGAAATGAGGCTTTAAATAATATGAATTTGATGCTATAATTGAATTAGTTGGGTATAGATGTCTCCGCCCCCAAGGCTCATAGGTAAGTAATTGATCAACTCTTCAAATCTTTATAGTTAATCATGCATTCTTATTCCTATTATACTATTGGTCCAACTTGATTATGAGTTACAATGATAGAGAAAATGTAGCACTAAAACTATGTAAATGCCATAATAATTAGTTTTAATAAATTTTTAAATCAACCCATTATTCAAAACATACTCTTAGCGTAGATGGCATTCGCACTACAAAGACTTATGTTATATAATTTCATACGCAACATATTATCTTTCAGATAGTGAGAAGTCAAGCTATAATTGTAATGACACATTTTTAAGACCAATTTAAATGAATGCCTTGTCTCAACATTATCTTTTACTTTTTGTTTGATACTTGATATGACTCGCCCAATCAAGTCAATGTAAATATTTAATTAAATCTTAATATTCTAATAAGTTAGGATATATAGGACTTGAATGAAGCTATTTAATTTTGGAATTTTGATATTCAGAACTTAATTTTTATTGAGATCATTTGATTGCAAGTGATACATGCTTATTTAAAAGGAAAAAAAATGTTTTAAGTAGTTCTATTCATGACATGTCTTGAAATGTCATTGTGTATTGTTACCAACTTATAAAATATAATTTACACTTCACTTTATTGAGATAATTAGATCCCATTGCTAGCTTCATTCAATAAGGGTGTCATTCATTTTTAGTTGTCATTATTCTCAATTAAAAGGTTATGAATCTATAATGTTTTTTCACAATGTTCTTTTTGTACAATTTCGCTTGTATTTTTTTTATCTTGAATGTATATTGTTTTGTTAAGTATCATATCTTTCACAATTCTTTTGTGATTCTGGTTGCATGTATTTGTTTTTTTGTTCTACCTAATTGCGTAAGACTTGATCATATACTTGCCAAATTATTACATTCCAATATGTTGATTTACGTATCTTTTGCAGGTGGGTATCAAATATGTTGTTGCTGATAAACTTGCTAATCTAAACAATAAGAAATTGAATGAAAGGACCACTAGACAACGTTAAAGACTATCATGAGACAACGTTAAAGACTATTTATTAGATCCTTGTGTGTATTAGGTAGAATGTATGTTGTATGGATTGATTACGTGAGGCAATGTGTCATATGTTTATATGATGTAAGAATTTTAATAAGCACTGCACTCTTTTTTGTGGGGATACAAATAATTTTTATTTAATACAATGCTTTCTTGTTTGGAAAGAAGGTTTTTTTTTTTTAATTTCATCAATTTTCCCTTATAAGTAAAGCTACAGGTACTAAGCAAAGATTCTAGGTACAAATAAAGCTCTTAATGTTACAAAAAACACCATTTTGATGAGAGTTTCTCATGACTGAAAAATGTTTTTGTGACGATTTTCTAAAATTGTGTCAAAAAACAAGTGTCGCAAAAATCATTTAGTGACCGAAAATGTAATTACAATGAGAAGCCCTTTTGTATGTGGTTTTATGATTTAGAGACGGGAAAGTTCTTATAGTGATGGTAATTGTTGTCATTATAAAAATTAATTACGATGGGAATGATCAGGTCACTAAACATATTTGGCGATGGGACACCTATCCAGTCACTAAATACTTTTAGTCTCAGAGGCTTTAGTGACCGACAGTGACAAGATTTTTTTCGTCCTTAAAACGATCTAGTGATGGGAAAACAAGGTTTAGTGACGGGAATTCCAGTCCTTAAAGACAATTTTTCTTGTAGTGACATGGACCACATGCAACCTCGTGTCTCTAGATGGATTTAGAAACACGAGATGGTGATGAACGTTGACATCAGGAGGACATTGGACAGGTTGCGGCTAAGCGAGGTGAGTTAGCTACTCAAACATATTGGTAAAAGTTCAAGTTAGCTTATGTTTGCTAATTACGTTTGTTTATGTTTGATTAGGTCACTTGGAACCCTTATGTTGATATCAAGGATAATAGAGTTGTGCGCCTGATGGCTTTCTACACTGGCACATTGAAGTACATAGACGTGGTGGAGCCCTACCATTTGAAGAGGATTCTGAGACATCTTGGCCATGTGCAATCTATACCTCACCCTCCATACCGCCCATTGGAAGCAATCTAAGTCCCATATGCACTTAAATACTCTATCAAGTATGGGTTCCAACAAGACAATTAGGAGCGTTGGCATAACCATTTATTGGCCCTCGAAGGTGTTACACCGGTGATCGAGAACCCGAGCCTTGAAGATGAAGACCTTGTTGCTAGTACTATCAATGACAATGAGCTATTGGAGGTACGTTAACTTTTTAGGTTATATGTTGATGTATGCAACAAAAATAGTGTTCTGATTTTTTCATTTGCTCATTGGTCTTCAATAGCAGAATAGGCGTGTGTTCGATGCCACGTTAGGGTGGATGGAATCTCCGATGGAGTTGTGTACTTTGGAGTCCGCGAAGAAAATGGTGAGTGATGTGATCTATTTCTTGTCAGGGAGGAGTCTTGGTTGGAGATGAGAGAGAAAGGAGGTGGGGTGCCTTAAAATCGGTTCAAAAGTGTATTGTGGGAGTGTGGAGTGTTTATATGAAGGGGCAATTTTATCATTTCCATCAAGGTACAATTTTGAGGAGAGAATAACCATAAAATCTGGGTGACTTTATTAATAGGTGGGGTGCCCATAGTGCCCCTAAAAAATGAATAGAAGGTATTTCCACAGGGTTCTAATTATCAGGCTTGGTATCGGATTTACTAATAATAGCCTTCTCGAGTGTTGGAAGTAAAGCTTGAACCTTAGGTCTAGTTGTTACACCTTATACAACTAACAAGTCTTTTAGTTTGTATTAATTTTTAAACATTTATTAATTAAATATATTTATTTTGTTATAAAATATAAAAAATTGATCGTTGTTGGGGAAGGCTTAGATGAGTATGGGTAAGGGCATAAAAGTAGAGCTTGAATAGGCCCAATCCGAGCTCGTTCAGGTCCAACTAGTGAACAGGTCTAGCTGCAGTAGATCAATAATCAAGATAGACTAATTTGAAAAGTATTTTGAAAGTAACATGTTAGATGTACTAATTTTAAAAGCATTTCAAAACATATTAAGATTACTAAAGATGAGAAGATGAGGCAAAATATGAAGATTCGGCTCATGTTGGAGTCACGAGAGTTGTAATTAAATTGATTTAATAATTTCTTAAATGGAAAAATTTGAAAATCACTTTCTTTTTTAGATTATTGTTAAGATATACAATCTATACTAATCCTGAACTCGAGGAACGTATGAGAAATCAAGGAACGTAAGACTACAAGAATGTGCCTCTAATAAAAAGTTCTAAAGTTTTCTGAGCACTTTCAACATTTAACTGTTCTAACTGGGTTAATTGTTAGATGCACGTTAATAGAACAGGACAACATTAGAGAACCATTGAACGGTGTGGTGATACAATTAATATAAATCTAACAGTTCAGATTCCATTGTCAACCCTAAAACCCTTCTCTCTTTCTATCTGTTTGAATCCTCAAGAGCAACTTTAGGAGTAAGAGCTTGAAAACCCTAAACCCTAAATGAATCTCTCCAACATTCTCCGCAGAGCTTGAAAACCCTAAAACCCTTCAATCGTTCCTCTCTCTATTTGCGCCTTCAGAGATCGAAGAATTCAATGAAGCTATTTAATCTTCGACTCTTCCAATAACAATGGCGGCGCTGTAAACATTTAAAACATTATGAAATGTAGATCAGTTAGAGAATGATCTGCGGAAGTGATTATCTAGTTGAAATACCTTAAGCACTACACCAAAACCTTATCACCCTTATGAGCCTCAACACATTCGACACTTTGTTTGATTGTACAAGTATCCTTTATAGGTTTGAGGGATAACCTTTAACCTTCTCACATTAATATCAATTTTCATCAAATTGATAACCTAAAGGAAACTCACAAAGACTTAAGGTAATTCATAGGTTACATAACTTAAGACATAAGTTTGAGACATATAATGGTCTTACATTCTCCCACTTGTCTCATACTTTATTTCAATATGTGAGTCACGTATAGCTTAATGGTTCTCCCACTTGGCCCACATAACCAAACATCACAAAACTTTTATATCAGCGTGCATATATATTTTTTACCATTAAATCATTATAAAATAAATTAGCAATGAGAGTCATAGCAGTTATACATCAAAATATGACATATTCTCTTCCATGTACCATGAGCATTACTAATTCATTTTAAATGATTCATAAAACATAATGTTCGTGCCAAAGACTAAACTTGCTTAGAATCATCATTAACATAAGTGTGCACATACATTAATAAAACCATCATAAACATAATCTAATCCCAAATTAAAAATTATTAGGAATAACAACCAAGGCTCATTATGTCGACATGTTCTTAATGCCTTAGGTGGTGATCCTTTCGTCAGATGATTTGTAACCATAAGATATGTGCTAATATGTTTAATTGACACTCTTCTATTTAACTTCTTTAATTGCAAAGTATAAAACCAGTCATTTTTGGAGAAAAATACAACTGCAAAATTATCGTAATGACTTGAAAATTAAGTTAATAGTGCACAGCCTTTATATGAAGTTCCTTAACCATAATCCTTGATTTGTAGCTTTAAACTAAAAACTTAGCTTGATTTCATAGTAAAAGTAATATAATTGTTAGCTTAACTCTTATTGAGATTTCTCCCTTAGTAAAAAGAAAAACATGCCGAAAAGTAGACCCTCTGGTGTGAAAACAACAAGCAAAGTCTATGTCTGATTAACCAATATCTTTAAAGTTATCAGACTTTCTATAAGTGAGTATGTAATCTTTTGGCCATTATAAATACCGTAATACATTCTTTATAGCTCACCATAAGACCATGCAAGGGTTATTTTGGTAACATCTCAACACACCAACGGTAAAACTCAAATTCTGGTATATCGTTTATTTCAAAGTTCTGAAAGAGAAACTCTTTGATCTCATAGAGCATACCAAGATCGCTATTATTAAGCAAAATATCATAAGTGTTTAAAGTCAAAACATGAACTTGCTCCCACTGACCTTCAAATATATGTATTGATTGATACATTTTTCATAAGTCTGAAGGATGATAAAGTATCATGAACTCAATATACTATTGACAGGAAGCTTGTTTTAATTCATATATTGACTTCTTAAGTTTACAAACTAGGTTTTCATTTCATTCTACTATGAATTTCTTTAGATTGATTCATATAGACTTCTTCATCAAAACGCATACTCAAAAAATAGAGTTTAAAATTTTGAGTATATTACAATTAGACATCATTCCATTTTATATAATCATCATTTTGATGGCTTTATAATAAAAAATTGGATTATAACATTTTGTAGATTGTTACTCCCACTAAGTTCACCTTCTACGATGATCCTGACATCTTCAATTTCAACAATCTCTATGCAATAATGGTTAGAACAACAACGTAATCATTGATCACTTAAAAACTTAATTTATTTTTTGTGGATTATAAATTCTAGCATTTACTAAACAATCTCAGACATTGAGATGTCTTAAACTATATAAGTTTCCTTTTAATCCATTACTTATAAGAAATTTTAGGATCTGACTTACTAGGAACCTTATTTAATAAATATGCAGTAATTTTTTAAGGTTTTCATCTACAATGACTTTGATAATGTAGAATTACTTAATATTACCCTAACCATTTCCATCAATGTTTGGTTATACCTTTCAACTACATCATTATACTGAGGCGTATACCGAGTATTGTGTACTGATAAAAAATACCATGTCGTTCAAGAAGTTTAGTAAATGAATCAAGACACTATTTAGTTAACTCAATCCTATCTTTCAAAATTTTCACCAGATATAGATTGATGGAGTGTAAAATTATCCATGTATGCTTATATTAATCATTCATAAGATTGGTAATATTGTGTTTTTTCCTTTGGGTAAAAACAGGATATATTTTATTCTATAAGTAAAAAATTAAAAATGTGTAGTACCTTTTGGTATCCATTTCATTTTTAACTTGTCATAAAATAATAAATAAAATTTACTACAATGTGGTGCACCTTTAAGACTACCATAATATTTTAGTAATTATTATATTAGTTCATATATTACTAAGAAAAAATGGTGCGCTTTTAGGCCAACCATATATTTTAGTAATCAATCAAAAAATCAAGAAGATGAGGTACTTTGGGGTATCCTTCATCGTTCTTAATTATCATTAGTAAAACTAATATGCATTAATTCATGTCAATTTTAAATTTTTAGAAAAGCATTCACCTTTTGGCTAAATCAATTTTTAATAATTATCATAAAAGCATAAGAAAATGCGTGAAAAAATTCATATAATTTTGATGTTTAAACTATTTAGTTGGATCACTTCGGTGATTATATCCATAATATTAACAATAATACATTTTCTTTTTATCATCCCATATGTAAATGTCATTTCATTATACATTAGTAAAATGTTGTAAACCTTTAGGTAAACCATAATATTTTAGTTATGTGTGTTGCATAAGCATAGTTAGGCCACTTTGGTGAAAACTAATACATAAAAATAAGTTGGTGATAACCAAACTATATCATACTAATTAAGTAAAATTTGGGGGCCCCGAATTCCAGGCCACCTTACTATACGCCATGTCGCATCCCACGTCACCTAGCCTTGCCACGTCATGGTCCGCTTCTCCTTGACGCATCGCAACCTAACAAGTTGCTTACGCTTTTCCAGCTAAACCTAGTTATGCTAACTATTCTTTACATAAGTATTAATAATCTAGTTGGCCAGTTACTCAATTTATAAAGTTATATTATAATTTTACAGTGGAAGTCTTTTAATGCGTAACTTATGCAATATCTAACAATCCTAAGTAGTGGGAAACCCAACAAAAGATACCATGCATATATCAAGGCGAGATAAGTATAACAAAAGTTCCATATAAATGTAATCAGTGTTCTATGGTCCCTAAAACCCATCAAAAGTAAAATAAATATATATTGATATCACACACGAGCTGTCTTCACAATCTAAGAGGTAGTCGCTTAGTACCTCCTTGCCCTTGCCCTTACATGTCGAAGGATCTGCACTCAGTTACCCAACAAATACAATGACGAGTCCAGTGAGTAAAATCCCAAGAGAAGTCAACTCAATATTCATGAAATAAAACTATAAACTACGAAACATGCGAATATAACATTTGCCAACAGTACGTCATATTCCCATGAATGTAGGCAACATACAACAAGCAAAAACAGTAGTGTGAAATAAATAAACAACATTTACTAATTAAATAAGTTTGGAAATAAAGCAATAATCAGTAAACATCCGTATAATCACAAGAAAACCCTAACCTACACCAGCCAGTAATCTGTAAATCAAATAGGAACCACGTATATACTTACAAGCTTACAGTGATTAAACCCCAACTTCAGTTACCGGATGAACCCCTCCATATTTATTTCAAGTCAAAGGAACACCCTAAATCCCTCCCAACAGTCGTAGATATATTCTACTGCCATCGCCACGAGCACTAAACACAAGTAACCCATGCAAGCGATTTAGCCATAACCAATATATACGCCAATCGAATCCATGTGTGCCCATCAGCAATCACACATGAAATGCAATATCGATAAATCAAAATCATGAATTATGTGAAGCATTCTTAAGGGTTTTACGCACCTCAATCTGTGCTCCGCTTCGACTTCCCCGGACTCCCGTATCCGATCCGACTAGCTCCCCGATACCCGAGCTACGATCCCTTAAGTCCTTAAAGTCCAATTTTACATGTTTAGTATGTTTGTAGGTGTTTGGGATATGTATTAAGTCAAAAGTCCCAAAACAACCCTCTATGTTTAGTTTATGACTATTGTTAGCGCGCTAAAGGAATAACATAGCGGCTATGTTGTGGTAGCGCGCTAGGTGAATGATGTAGCGCGCTACTGTTCTTCATCCTGAACAATAGTAGGAAACCCAAATCGATTAGTGCACTAACCGTTCCAGGTAGCGCATTACCTAGCCTCTGGGATAGAATTCTCAAATCGAGAATTATGTATTTCCCTTCTAATTCGGCTACCTAAACCTATCTAATACACTATCCATACCCGATTTACCCAAAAAATAACTACACAACCTCGGAACAACAATTTGATCAAAACTTCTAACAAATGAGTTCATTAGATAGAGGAGATGATAAAGAAGGTGATTACCTAGGTTTGATCATCCAATTTGATGATCTTCAGCTCCAATTTCCAGCTCTCTTTCTCCTCTTTCTGATTTCCCAGCAAATTCAGTTTAACCAGTTTTGGTTGCATGGTTTGATTAATCTTTCATATATATATATATATATATATATATATATATCAATGTGAGGTGTGTTTCTAACCCTCGATCCCCATGTATTTACGTATCCCGAAAATCATCTTAGGGTCCTTCTCTTGCCACATTTCCCACTTACACTCCTCTAACTCAAACCAAGTGACACCATATTATTACTCCCTTGGTCTCTAGATATGCTAATGTGTATCTCCAAGCAAATCCTATGCTTTCCATTTAATTGACTAAACTATAGGCCTTTATTTATTTTAATTTGACCACACTAACTTAGGCCCATTCTATTAAATATGGTTAGTGTTTTATTTATCAAAATTAACCAACTTGTGGTCCCACTAACCTTCAACGACTACCCGATACTTGATTGCCCCGCGTCTTGACACGCATTTCGAGGCACGCCATAGCCTATTGTTTAAATTTGAATTTACTTGGCCTATGGTCACATGACCCATTTTAATTGATTTACTATTCATCTTGACATGGATTAGTCGAGTTTCCTAGCATACCCGTAGTTCGCCTACTCGACACTCGCGTTGACAAGCCTCTCGATGCGCTTGTCACACAAACTCGCCCGATAGCAACATACACACATGCGGTGCAATGTAATAACAATAATTTTGAACACCACATATACCTAACCACTATACATAAATAACATATTTCCTCGGTTCTCGTGTCCGACCAAACCGGGTTGTTCATATAATGCCTGAATTATGATCGTTAATCTCAAAGATTAACGCTAATCCTAGTTTAATTAATTTGGGCCGTTAGAATTCTTCCCTACTAAGAGAATTTCGTTCTCGAAATTTAAATCTCTAGTATACTCTTGTGGAACTATCCTATCCCCGTGTAACCATTCCTCACACTTTGATAGTCTCCTTCTATAATCCCTTGAACACCCAGTACTCCCATAGCAGGGAACGTATTGTTACCCTGAGACATAGGCGCATGTTGTCGAGGTAGTCAAGATCATCCACTCTCTTCCAACATCTTCACAACCTACTCTCAATTCAATTTTCGTATTCAAGTTTCTCTAACCCAGTTGCCTAACACCAATAACTGTAAACTTCTTTATCATGTATCCTAACATGATAGTTATAACCAACCATCACATACCATGACAATCCCATGCCATGCCATAACCTATCCTTACTCACCATGAAAATCTCATGTCATTCCACGACCTATCTGTACTCACCATGACAATCTCATGCCATGCTACGACCTTTGACAATCCCATATCATAACACAATAAGCTACCATTGTACCACTATAATCTACCATCGTACCACTAGGCATTTATAAACCTTAAACTATAATTATTAAGAATTTAAATTTACGTACTCTAAACCCGTTGCAGGGACGTCTCCTGGCCTGGCTCAGTCACCACATGCACCGGCTCTCGAGTCAGCACTAATGTCACCTCTGCTGGAGATATTTATGAACAGCCCCTCCTGATGTGACATTCCTGTCCACATCGCCAATATATGATCCTCCATCCTGGCCCTGCTCGCTGACTCCCTGACCACTGGCCCTGACACTTTGATCTTTTGTCTCTGCCTCCTTGGTCCTGAGTCTGTCTCTTCGGCGACGCTAGTAATGTAGGTACGTCATACACTCTGGCTGCCTGATCATCATCCCTACAGCCTCGACCCTACCATCTGCCCTATTTGTCATCTCGATCTGTCGGTCTATACTGCCCAAAACTCTATCCAGTCTGTCTCTTCGACTCAGTAGATGATTGCATGTCGCTCCTCTACATCAGATGTGTCTCATAAGTAAGTGCTCTATCATACATTTCCTTCTGTGTCTGTGCTCCGGAGGAAACTATGGCGCTGGCTATGTCCTCAATCAACCATCAGACGAAGTAATAAATATGCAGTCTTTTAATGCCTGCGACGTCCACGGCAAGCTATATCAGGTACCAATATCTATCCATGTACTGTAACACTGATCAAATACCTTGTCTCAACATAAGAAACTCCTCTTTTAGCCTCAACCTCACTTCCATGGGTATGTACTGATCGTGAAAAAACTCTCTGAACTATGCCTATGTTGTCGGCTTTGAGTGAGTATCTGTATACGTTGTCCACCACATAGCAGCATCCCCTCTCAGCATATGCCCTAATATCCTGGCATGTATGATCTCCGATATCCGTAGTAGCTTATGTAACATCTGATGTGCAATTAACCACTTCCAAGCTGCCTCTGGGTCTCCACCTCCATGAAAGTATCCAGGATCAAATTTAATAAATTCCCTCATCAACTTGACCTCTGCCAACATAGAAGTCTCAAACATGTCAGTCTTTGCCGGCATAGCAGTCTGCGTCTCGATCTGTGCCACTGTTGGTGTAGCAGCCACTACCGAAGGCTCCTATACCACTGCATGCGTCGGTACAGTCTGAAAAGTCAATGGAACTATCAAAGCCTATCGTCTCAATCGGGCTCTATATTCGGGCGGCGGTGATTGATGCAATCGCTACTGTCTGTTCACGCATCGTATCCATTAATAGCTTGAACTACCTATCATGAGCTGCGAATCGTGCGGCTACTACCGAATCGAAACCCTCATATCTAGTCTGGTCTCTCGTTTGACCAACATCTGTAGTAGGTGGAGTCGGCTGGCCATCCATCGTGATTTGCATCGAAAAGTGCGTGTCAGATCACCTTCCATATACGTGTATATAATATATACAATAAAAAACGTAACACATATAAACCCTATCACTACCCATCTCGACTTGCTTCCCAACTAAGATTCTAAGTCAGAATCTTCGGGTTTCCACATCTAAGATTTGTTTGTTAACTTTTACTCTGTTTTCTTTAAATTTTATCCTAATCCCTATCAATCTCACTTTAACACCAACTGTGGTGTTGGTATCAGGTTAAATTATGCTTCATCCCCTTAGGCATCATCGACCTTGCTCTGATACCAAGCTATGGCGACCCCAGATTCTAGGTCGCCTTACTACCCACCACGTCGCATCCCACGTCACCTAGCCTTGCCACGTCATAGCCCGCCTCTCCTTGACTCATCGCGACCTAACGAGTTACTTACACTTTTCTAGCTAACCCTAGTTATGCTAACTATTCTTTACATAAATATTAATAATTTAGTTAGCCAGTTACTCAATTTATCAAGTTATATTATAATTTTATAGCGAAAGTCTTTTAATGAGTAACTTATGCAATATTTAACAATCCTAAGTAGTGGAAAACCCGACAATAGATACCATGCATATATCAAAGCGAGATAAGTATAAAAAAAGTTCCATACACATGTAATAAATGTTCTATGGTCTCCAAAACCCATCAAAAGTAAAATTAAATACATAATGATATCACACACGAGTTGGCACCACAATCGCAGAGGCAGTCGCCCAGTACCTCCTTGCCCTTGCCCTTGCTCGTCGACGGATCTGCACTCAGTCACCTAACAAATATAGTGACGAGTCCAATAAGTAAAATTCTACGATAAATCCACATAATATTCATGAAATAAAACTATAAACTACGAGACATGCGAATATAACACCAGGCAAGAGTACGTCATATTCCCATGAATGTAGGCAACATACGATAAGCAAAAGCAGTAGTGTGAAATAAATAAACAACACTTACTAATTAAAATAAGCTAAAAAATAAAGCAATGATCACGAGAAAACCCTGACCTACGTTAGCCAATAGTCGATAAATTAAATAGGAACCACGTATATACTTACAGGCTTACAGTGAGTAAACCCCAACTTCAGTTACTGAATGAACCCCTCCAGACGCTATTTCAAGTCAAGGGAATACCCTAAGTCCCTCTCAACAATCGTAGATATATTCTACTGCCATCGACACGAACACTATACACAAGTAACCCGTGCAAACGATTTAGCCACAACCAATATATACGCAAATCGAATAGGGGTGAAAACCCTTATGTGCCCACCATTAGTCACACATGAAATGCGACATCGATAAATAAAAACTATGAATTATGTGAACCATTCTCAAGTGTTTTACGCACCTCAATCCACGCTCTGACTTCCTCGGACTCCTGTATCCGACCCGACTAGCTCCCCAATACCCGAGCTACGATCCCCTAAGTCCTTGAAGTCCAATTTTACATGTTTAGTATTATTGTAGGTGTTTGGATTATGTATTAAGTCAAAAATCCAAAAGCAGCCCTTTTTGTTCGGTTTCTGTCTATTGTTAGCGCGCTAAGGTAATAAGCATACCGCTATGTTGTGGTAGCGCGCTAGGTGAATGATGTATAACGCTACTATTCTTCATCCTAAAGAATAGTTGGAAACCCATAACGATTAGCGCACTAACCATTCTAGGTAGCACGCTACCTAACCTCTATAACAGAATTCTCAAGTCAAAAATTTTGTATTTCCCTTCCAATGTGGCTACCTAAACCTATCTAATACACTCTTCATACCTAATTTACCGAAAAACAACAACTACACAACCTCAGAACAACAATTTGATTAAAACTTCTAACAAATGAGTTCATTAAATAGAGGAGATGATGAAGAAGATGATTATCTAGGTTTGATCCTCCAATTTGATGATCTCTAGTTCCAATTTCTAGCTCTCTTTCTCCTCTCTGTGATTTCCCAGCAAATTCTGTTTAACATGTTTTGGTTGCATGGTTTGATCAATCATTCATATATATATATATATATATATATATATATATATATATATATATATATATATATCAATGTGAGATGTGTTTTTAACCCTTGATCCCCATGTATTTACATATCTCGATAATCATCCAAGGGTCATTCTCTTGCCACATTTCCCACTTACACTCCACTAACTTAAACCAAGTGACACCACATTATTACTCCCTTGGTCTCTAGATAAGCTAATATGTATCTCCAAGCAAATCCTATGTTTTCCATTTAATTGACTAAACTATAGGACTTTATCAACACTAACTTAGGCCCATTCTACTAAATACGGTTAGTATTTTATTTATCAAAATTAACCAATTTGTGGTCCCACTAACCTTCAATGACTACCTGATACTCGGTGCCCCACATATCAACACGCATTTAGAGGCACGCCAAAGCCTATTGTTTAAATTTGACTTTACTTGGCCTATGGTCACATGACCCATTTTAATTGATTTACTATTTATCTTGACATGGATTAGTTGAGTTTCCTAGCATACCCATAGTTCGCCTACCCGACACCCACATTGACATGCCTTTCGAGGCGAACACCCGTTACACAAACTCACCTGATAGCAACATACACACATGCGGTGCAATATAATAATAATAATTTTAAACACCACATACACCTAACCACCATTCATAAATAACATATTTCCTCGATTTTCATGTCCGAGCCAACCGAGTTATCCACGTAATGCACGAATTACGATCGTTAATATATGAGATTAACGTTAATCCTAATTTAATTAATTTGGGCTGTTACAAAAATAACTTCATCAGATAGCATAATATGACTATAATTAGCTTGAGATATACATAAAAGCAAGTTATATATCATACAATTTACAAATTATATCGTCTTCTTCAAACTTGAGAGAAACCCTTGAGATCTTTACACGGATATATATAATTTTATCAATAAATCTGAATTGGGAGGTATACATTAGGGCATTACATAAATTATATATTTTTACTTTTAATTATTATTATTTAATAACATAAAAATGCACTAATTGAATGAGTTGGTGGGACAACCTCCAGGATGGGTGGCAAAATGAAGTCTATTTAGCAACCATTGCTCCTTGAACAGGATAACCCGTCTCCCTTTCAATGCTTAGCTTTACAGGGACAAAGCTTACCCTTATCAACTCAGACTTATAGTATAATATTATAGTGTTATTGAAATACATCAAGAATATATATAATAAATGCATAATCAATTAGATTCGTTAGTTAGGTCTTCATATATAGAGGTGTCTATTCATGTCCCAAGACTTTAACACCACTTCAGCATTATTCAACCTTCAACCATAAAAATATTTATAAGGCTTTTATTGCCATAATGTAAATGAAATATATATGCTTAATTAATAATTTAAATTAAGAAAATAATTAATAATTGGCATAAACCCATAAAGGAAACTAAACCATCCTACGTTATTATTTATATTGTTATAATTTTATGCCAATTTATGATGCTTTATTACAATAATATGAAGGATCATGCATGTGATTATTATGTTTCTTAAAAGCATAACTATTTATCTTCCTCTTCCTCAATAAACTATATGTTGGGTTTTTGGGTTCATACGCAACGAAAAATTCAAAACAATTTTTGAAAAACCCCAACAGGATAAAAAAATAAGTTCCATTAAACTAGATCTACGAAAGTAAATCGTACTTTATTCCGTGATTTCCTTCTATGATCATTCGATTTTCAAGACGTTCAATTGGCTCGTCCTCTATCAGAAATTCACACATGAACGATGACCGTAATTTGGAGTGCTAGCCTCAAAAGAGATTAAAAATATTTTTCTTTCTCTCCCAAAATCCAGAGAACTTGAAATTAGCAAAAATAAAAATCTTATTTCATTTTTAGGTTTCACCCTTTATTTATATGTGTAGATAAGGCCTCACTTAAAATCCTACTCGTATTACAACTACTTTATTTAGGAAGTTTAAGTGAATTACACATACGCCCTTATTAATAAGTTATCATATAACAAACATAAGAGCTTTTATATCATGAATTTTATCATATAAAATTCATTACTCTTGACCAATTGAAATTGCACAAAGTCATTTTTGTGTGCGACCTAATAGATTCATGCGATGTTGGCAATGAACCAAAATCATTTTGGTACACAAGTCATAAGCAGTCTCTAGCAAGGCATTATGACTACCTAAGTAGCATGAATATCAAAACCTTTACAACCTAATGAATAACATATGTTAGCCCCATCGTCATTAAGACGACTAACCGGCTTTGATTACTTTAATCCTCTACTAATCTAGTCAGCCTAATCTATTGTTTACAACTTTAACCTCAAAATAATAATTATTTCAATACTTTATAAGTGTCCAAACTAAATTTGAATCCTCAATGAAATACATTTCATAATTTATTCAGTTGGAGCAAATTCAAAAATAATATCTATATTTCATAAAAATTTCGGCAGCACCTCCCCCAAAGGTGGTTTGCTGGAGAACTTCCACCTAATAGACAGCATAATGGGGAGACACCTCGAAGGACTCACAACTCCCTGCAATTCATAATATATATCAAAATCGAACTTCTACACTAACTTAGAGTCTCCAATAACTTAATTTCAACTTTACACTCCAAAATACACCCAAAACTAAAATATAAATCTTTCAAAATAATTTAAGCTGATTTAGGAGACTCTTATAGCCATTCAATGAAAGTTATGCCCTACACTCATCCCAATAATCCCAAAATAATATATATAAACAATTTACAACAAGAATTTAGTTTAACTTTTGAAAACAATTACCACAATGTGCGAGTCTTGTCCATTCATCCACTGTCTTCATATAAAATCTGACACCATAAAAAATAACTCGAAGATATCAGGCAAGTAAATTCCTACATTGATCTGTACTCCAGCAATTGATAGTCTGATACATGGAAACATGTAATTGCATTTCCAAATATTCAATAAGATATATGCGTCAATGAGACATGCAATCCATTATGTCGCTATCTCCTAAATATAATTAGACGTCGGCTTCCAAAGTAGCACAAACACACTATTAAGAGATCATGAAATGCAGAGATAGCTTGTCAGCATTAGACTCCGCTAGTCTCAATAGAAGGCGTAGGGGTAGGACTTAAACAAAGTTTTAATCAAACCAGACTCCGAAACAAGCTTATCCCCCTCACTCACTCTAGGTATGCATGACCAAGAATGATAAAATGCAATGTATAATATGATACAATTATAGGTACAATAATATTCAATCAATAGTAAAGATCACTATAGGGTTTACTTATAACCAAACCAACTTTGAGCTTAATTTTTGGGGTTCCCGAAGCGTCAGATCACCATAAAGATGGTTCCAATAGCTTCCTTCCATATCCAATTATATTATGGGTCACGCTTCAAGTGAGATCAAATCACGAAACCCAATAAAAACTGGGGCCAAGGTATGCTTGAGAATAGTTTCCAAAAACATTAATTTATATAATTGTTTCAATTAGTTTTCAACTAGCCATCTTGGGGTAACTTTTTAACCTTGAAAACCTCAATATTTTTCATGATGACATAAAAATAACTAGTAGTACGCATGTCATACTCTTCATAGAATTCAAAAACACTTAAATCGGATCACCAACATAGAAGTTATGGATTTTCCAATATGGTATGTCAACTAGGCAAACTTTATTATTTTGAACTAAAAAAAAAACTTCTCCAAATTAATATACTCGCAATTAAATCCTCAAAATTTGACAACAAACGCTACAAAACCACCCGATACCAACACCAAAATAATTTCACAGCCTGCGGAGTCAAATTGGATTAAAACCAATAATCAATATCAACTATTAAAACATCTCCAAAATAGTTATTAACTGAATTGCATTAGTTCACCTCATCAAAACCCTAACCCACGTCAGTGGAATTTATCCCAAATTGACGCAAGTCATTCTCATATATCAATTAATAGCAATTCCTACCAAATTCTATCAAAACCCCGCGAAATAATTTCAAAAATAGCGAGAATTCAAATTGAATTGAGGAAAAATGCATGGCAATGAGAATTTACCAAATTGTGGATCGAATACCTCGTTTCCACAGTGAGAATTTAGCTCAAATTTACCGTATCGCAATGCTCTACAGTTTTGCGGAAAGAAACTGGGCGAAAATTGGAAGTAGGGAGCTTCGTGAGCGAAAAAAACTGTGGAAGGGTTTAGGGAATGTTCGAATATAACGTTCTGTTGAAATGTGTAAAATGAATCGATTGATTTTTTCTTTTTTTATTTATTAATTCCAGAAATCCCTATTTTGACGTGTTTTGACTCCCGGCGTCCGTTTTCGATCTGATTTTTCACCAAATTGAACCAAACTCTCGATAAAAAGCTCCATCTTCATGAAAACTACGTAACCCTGGTTTTGGTCACACTAAAACCCAAAAATGTTAACTTTTTCCATGACATACGGAACCTTTATGGACCAACCGCCACCAAATCGTCCAACAATTTCAATTCCTCGATTATCATGCTACGCGTATCTCGAGGCACATCTAATGTATATTCGTATTTGATTTTAAAATATAGTATTCATTTATATAAATTTATATATAAACTATATTATATATAAATATATACACACATATATGTTTTTACGGCTATAACTTCGCCACATGTGCCAACAACCAACCTCGGGCATGCACACTATTGTACATCCCACGCGTGTCACCCTCGACCCCGAGCATCACTAGACATCCATTAATTTGTTTATTATTTTATTTAATTCTGTTATTATCTTTTCAATTTACGTCTACATAAATCTCCGAGAAATACCCCAATTTCGCCAAAAGTTAGAGAATTTACCAAAGCGCTCCTAAACTTCCAAACAACTAGTCTTGCACGCAAATCAAGGTGTGGGGCCCACTTAAGCTAATTTAGTCTATTTAAAGTCCAAAATTTGAGTTTTCAGACTTATTTGTAAATATTTTTTGCGAAACTTGAAATAGTTGCTCGAGTCGACATTTAAACTTCCACATAACTCGTGTCGACACGTATCTCGAGACAAACCCCAAAAATTATTAAAACTGGAGAAAATCTCTCCAACGTGGTCCGAAACTCACGAACACCGCGTATACACTCCACTTAACCCTATTTCTCATCGAAATAGTGTATAATACATCAGATGGGCATACAACACATAAAAATAATATTAAAATTTATGATCTATGATCCGTAACACGTGGGTCCCACTTCGGATACTTAAATCTCAAATTAAATTCAAAACTACTTAATTAGCCTCCTAATTAAGTTTATATAATTCTCAGACGTCACAATCTTCCTAACTAATAAAAACTTTCGTCCTTGAAATTTAAACTTACAGGTTGGTGAACTAAATGAGATATGAGAAAATGATTCTTCATATTTAACTCTTTTAAGTCAAAAACTGTAAAACTATATCCAAGGTGAACTGTTAATTGGACCTAATTACCTTCGTTGTATTCATCAACTCGGTGGTAGAGATCATAACCATTTTAACTTTTCATTTCCAACATCTTGGTTTAATGAAAAATTATCTCCATTACTTTGTCAATCCTGACAATTTGTGAATTTCTAACGAGTTAAACAATCAATTTTGTGGAATAATCGATAACCTTACTTCATTTCATACTTCATACCTTGAATCTCATTCAAGAATCAACCCTTAGCAAGACCTAGCCTATGTTGTTTTTCAATAAAACAATTCTCATTCTTTTACTGAACAACTATTCCATAATCTGTTTATAATTCTTTCCATATCCACCCAAACTCTAATAAACATACCAATTTGCTTTATCATCATTGATCATTCCTTATTAGAATTGTCGATCGACCAATTCTTAGACTATCATCAGTCTAAATATAAGTGATGCAAATAATATTTGAGCACGACATTAGATACTAATTAGAGTTGCGTGTTTATCTGATCCATCATCATTCCAAGTGTTTCTCAACGAAACTTGAAATTACACAAGTCATCCCATGACTATCGATCTCTAATTACATCTGTCATCCCATGACAAGAGATCTCAATTTCAATCCGATTAGAAAATAAAACCTGACACATTGTGCAACTCTCACTCATTCTCTAAATGTCAACTCATAATATCATTTATATTATGGACTAGAAAGCAATTATCAATTCCAACTTATCAGTCAATTCACTTAACTTTCCGTTTAACTGGTTAGAAAATTAACGACTTTTCTAATTTTGTCAATTCATTTTCTATTCATGAGTTCACCAAGAACCTCATGTCATTCAATTTCTGAAATGTCTCATCATCTCGATCAATACTGTTCACCAGACTTCTTTCATTACCTAAATAGAGATAACTAGCCTTAACTTGAGTAGACATACATTTTTTAAACAGAGATATCAATATATTCGATGATTATACTATCATAGTATAACTTTTAACTTGTATCACATACAAGTTTATAAATATGTTATCTCTTTTTCATTTATACTCAATTACAGTGAATGAATATTCAATTCTTCAAATATACCAAGTCATATATATTATTCTCTATTCAGTATTTTCAACCACCAGTAGTATTGATTAATTGAGTTGTAAGTTATACGTATCTTTTCATATCATTTGTATCTTCAACATCAAATAGGTATCTTACATCAGCTCCAATTTACAATAACTAGTGCATAAAACTTCACCAATGCTTAATCAAATGGTTTAGCATTATATTTGAACCAATATACAAAATCTTCACTGATATTAGTTGTATATCATTTTGGTTCAAAATTTTTAACATTTGGAGTTGGATTTCCTAGTAAGATCCTTATGAAGATATATTAAGTTTCATTAAACTTATAGTTTGATATCTTAAGTCATATCGGGACTGGTTGACTTTAAATTTTCATTTTCATATGTATGTGGGAATTTCTTGACCATTTAATTGCATATATTTCAGCTTCCAATTGACTTCAACGAAACTTCACGGAATTTTTTATTCCGACTGTCACTAATTCATTCGATTATTCAAATACTAGTGTCGCGATCACTAGACTTCTACTCTGTGAAGTCTTAATCCATGTGGTGTTCTCATAACGGGTTGATCTAGTACTTTATTTCCTAACATGTACTCATGATCTCGATTCGTATCCCTATATGCATCAATCAAGATTTACACTAGTCTTAATTTATTATAATTCCCAGTATAATGATCGACTAAGGACATTTATGATATTTCAACAAATACCTATAGATCTTACTATAAGGTAAACATGCAATCACTTATAATAAAACAACAAATGAAAACCTCAATTATATTAACTAAGATTATAAGATAAACAATGTTTTTAAATTGACCTAGGGCACATGCCCAACATCTCCCACTTGCACTAGGGCCAATTATTCATGTATCTAATACCTAATAACATAACATGACCATCATGTTTCGATTGTAGAAGAGCCTTCGTCAAATGATCTGCAACATTGTGTTCTGTAGGAACTCTGCAAATCTTTACATCTACCATCTCAATGATTTCTCGGATGAGATGAAAACATCTAAGTATATGTTTGGATCGATGGTGTGATCTTGGTTTCTTGGCCTGTGGTATCGCACCGTTGTTTTCACAATACAAGCAAATGAGATTAGCTATACTAGGAACCACACCAAGTTCACTGATGAGCTTTTTGATCCAAGATGCCTTCTTAGTTGCATAGGACGTTGCAATATACTCAGTTTTGATTATAGAGTCTGTCACAGTTTCTTGCTTCAAACTTTTCCAGCTTACTACTCCTACATTCGAAGTAAACACATATCCAAACTGCGATATGAAGTCATCTTTATTAGTTTGAAAAGTTGCATCTATGTGAACATTTACAACAAGCTCATTTTCCAAACTTCCATAGACCAAGCACACTTTTTAGTCCTTATCAAGTACTTAGAAATTTTCTTTACTGCTAACCAGTGACTCTCACTAGGATCATACTAATATTTGCTTGTTGTCCCTAAAGCATATGATAGATCAGGTTGGGGCATAACATGGCATACATGATAAATCTAATACCTGATGCATATGGAATCATATTCCCGCGCTCTCGCTCATCATTAGTCTTTAGACATTGAGTCTTGCTGAGACTTATACCATGAGATATTTGCAACAACCCTTTGTTAAAGTCTTGCATACTGAATCATTTAGTACTTTATTTATGTAAGTACTCTGACTTAGATCGATCAGCCTTTTAGATCTATCCCTATAGATCTTAATCCCAAGGATGTAGGCCACATCTCCTAAGTCCTTCAGTGAGAAACACTTCCCTAACCAAGACTTGACACTCTGCAAGGTTGGGATATCATTTCGAATGAGTAAAATATCATCAACATACATTACCAGGAAAACAACCATGCTCCCACTAACCTTCTTGCATACACAAGGCTCATCTTCATTTTTAATGAAACCAAATTGCTTAATTGCTTCATCAAAACAAAGATTCCAACTCTGAGAAGCTTACTTTAATCTATAAATAGATCTTTGAAGCTCGCACACCTTCTTAGAATTCTCAAGATGAACAAACCCTTCAGGCTATAACATATACACGTCCTCAAGTAACTTTTCATTTAGGAAAGCTATTTTGACATCCATTTGCCATATCTTTTAGTCATAATATGCGGCTATGACAATTATATTTCTAATGGATTTAAGCATGGCTACAGGATAAAAAGTCTAATCATAATCAACACCTTGAGTTTGTCTAAAACCTTTTGCTATTAGCCGTGCTTTATAAGTATGCACATTGCCTTCCATGTCACTTTTCTTCTTGAAAACTCATTTACATCCAATGGTCTTACCACATTCAGGTAAATAAACCAGGTTCCAAACTTGGTTATCATACATTGATTGCATCTCAGAATTCATGGCACTAAGCCATTTATCTGCCTCAAGTCTAGATATAGCCTCTTGATAACTAGTATGTTCATTTTGATCCATAAGCAACACATGACTACTATCAGTAATAAGAAATCCAAATCTCTTAGGCTGATGTCTTACCTTATCAGACCTACGTGGGCATTGTGATACATCTGGAGGTTAGTTCAAGACTTTGTTGATCTTCCTTTAGCGGTTGAGTGTTTATTTGTTGTTATTGAACTTCTTCAAGACTTACTTTATTCTCAATGTTATCTTTTGAAATAAACTTTTTTCCATAAAGACACCATTCCGAGCCACAAACACTTTGTTCTCAGTGGGATTATAAAAGTAAAATCCTCTAGTTTCTTTAGGATAATTAACAAATACACACTTGGTAGATTTGGCTGATAAGTTTTTTCAGATTATCATTATACAAAAACCTCACAGCCCCAAATCTTAAGGAAAGACAAATTTGGTCTTTTCCCAAACCATATCTCATGTGGTGTTTTATCAACCACTTTAGAAGAAACACAATTAAGTGTAAACGCAACAGTTTCTAAGGCATAACCCCAACAAGAAATAGAAAAATATGCATGACTCATCATAGATTGAACCATATCCAATAAAGTTCAATTTTTCCTCTTAAAAACACCATTCAATTATGGAGTTACTGGGGGAGTTAACTGTGAGACAATCCCACAGTTTCTAAGATGATCATCAAACTCTTAGCTCAAATATTCACCATCTCGATTTGATCGAAGTGCTTTAATAGTTTTGGCAAGTTGGTTTTGCACTTCATTCTTAAATGTTCGAAACATCTCAAAAGATTCACCTTTATTTTTCGAGAGATATACGTAACCATATCTCTTGAAATCATCAGTGAATGTAATGAAGTACTGATAAATCACTTGCCCTTTCACTGTGTCCAGTAAAGGGACTCTTTGTCATCTTGCCTAGTGAACAAGATACACATGTTATATATGATTCAAAATCAAACGAATCTAAAAGTCCATCTTTATGGAATTTAGAAATGCGTTTCTCATTTATATGGTCTAGACGATAATGTCAAAGGTAGGTTTGACTCAAATCATTTGACTTGAATCTCTTTATATTTACGTTAAGAATAAGAGTATCTATAGATTTTTTCATGTTTAGAATATAAAGACCATCACACAAATCAGCATTCGCATAGAAAACATCTTTACGAGAAATAAACATTTATTATTCGCAATAATAAAATTAAAATCATTCAAATCCAAACATGAAACTGAAATGATGTTTCTGCTCAAGGCAGGGACATAATAACAATTATTTAAAACTAAACAAGCCTACTATGTAAAATTAACTCATAGCATTCTACAGCTATCGCAGCAACCTTCGCTTTATTTCCAACTTGTAGCATGACTTCTCATTTCTTTAGCTTTCAACTTTTGGTGAGACCCTGCACATTAATACAAATGTAAGATCCACATCTGATATCCAATGTCCAGGTATCACTACTTGACAAGTTAACTTCAATAACGTAAATACCTAAAGCAGTAGTCGCGCTACTCATTTTTTAAAATCTTCAAGATAGAGCTTGCAATTTCAGAACCAATGCCTAGGTGCATGGCAAAAATTACAATTTCTTCTTTTTCCTTTTCCTTTTGGGACTGTGAAGTAGAAGCAACATGAGGCTTGACTTGTTCTACATGTTTTGTGATAGTCACAACGGCCTTGACAACTTTAGCCTTGACTTTACCCTTTTTCTTCAGAGTCTTTCCTTTCTGAACCATCAACACATTAGCAATGGGTTTCTTAACATTCTGCTCAGCAATTTTAAGCATCAAATGCAACTCTGAGATAGACTTCTCCATGTTACTCATGTTATAGTTCATCACAAATTGTGAATAACTATCAGACAATGAATTCAGGATCAAATCCGTAGCCAACTCTTGGCATAGGGGAAATCCAAGTCTATTAAGATGGTCAATATAGCCCTTCATTTTCAGAAACATGAGGACTAACTGATGCCTCACCAAGATAACACAATACACTCTGCGAAGGCAGACCCATAATGATGTGATCGAAGACTAGACAAGTGTTTTGAGAATGGATGACACTTGACTTGAAATTTGGAAGATGGATTTTTATTTGGTTTAGTGATCATATATTACAATGCATAAACAATCACTAAATAAGTTAGGAAATTATACTAATATTGACTATCATACGAATTTCCTTGCACTACAAACAGTTAACGGCGGTCAGGGGGCAGACGCCTCGCTTTTTTAGACAACGAATTTCAAATTCGAAAAAATAAAAATCGCCTAAAATCTTTTATTATTTTAGTCAATCTAATTAACCAAAAGTGCACCTTATTTATAATTTCAAAAATATTAATTAAAATATTTTTAATTAACTCGAGCATACCTTTAACTCAGTATCTTATCATAATCTAATTAGGATTTAAGATACTTTGAATCCTTATCCAATTAGAATTTGTTATATATCTCATCTATCTTATAGGATTTGTAATTCTTATCCGATTACAAGTTTATCTCCTATCTAATAGGAATACACTAAGGATAACCACAATGAGATATATGATCAAAATCAATTTTGAAATATTAATCATGCAATCAACACCATAATCATATTAATCATATTAACCTAATCATGATTTCTATCATGGAGACATACATAATTATTGAACAAAAATGAAATATGTATTCAACACTAGAATCACATTAACCTAAACATGACTTCTACCATGAACATACAAAATTCGCATAATTCAATATTAAAAACATATGTTAATCGAAATATTCAAAACATGAATACTGTTATTGAATCAAATCATGCATATGTATTAAAATACATGAATTAACAACATGCTTTAAAACCAATTCTTAATTGATAACAATTATCACATAACCAATATGTACATCATATATATACATAAGTCACAATCATGTTTTCACACATAAATCATATATACATTAGAGAAAACATGAAAACGTTTAATAGAATCGAGCCTAAGGCTCTGATACCACTATCGGGTTTTTAGGGTTCATACGCAACGAAAAACTCAAAACGATTTTTGAAAAACCACAATAAGATCGAAAATAAGTTTTGTTAAACTAGATTTACGAAAGTAAATCTGTCATGGCCCGAATTTCTAAATCCTAGTTTAATCTCTTAATCATGATCATGTGAGCCATGACGTGAGACTCACATCGAGATACGTGTCATGATCGAGGCAATGTGGCCAAGGTATATGTTATATTTATTATGGTGTATGGCTAGTGTATTTTATATATGTAGACTACTAAGTCACTCCTACTTGTATATAGGTATCGGCATGTGCGTAGGGACGCGCCTCGGGTTTTGTGCCGATGTGGGACCGAGTTAGAGATTGATATGGCAAGTTTTATTTAGGTTTTACGTAGCTTGAATAGTAATTTTGATATGGCTATGGTTGAATATAAAGTTAATGTACCTAAGTTAGTAAGTTAAAATAATAGCCGCTTGATATTCATCGAGATACGTATTTATACATCTAAACACCAAGTGAGTTACACCTTAGTGTTATTTAGAGTAAGTGGGATATGTGTTAATATGTGTACCACTAGATGGGTCTTGATATACATGTGCACATGAGAATCAATGGCCATTAATCAACCATATCCATTTCACATATACGCTTAAGATCAACTTAAACAACTCAAACCACTTCATTTCATTTCTTAACTTGGAATAAAGCTTGCTGGAGGAAGAAGAGGATCAACAACTTGTTGGTGAATGTGGTGTTGATCAAGCTAGTGTTCATTTAGTTAGGTAAATTCCCTATACCATAGACTTAGCTAAATTCAATGAATTCATGAATTTGATTTTATATGTGACTGTTTTATGTTGTTGTTGATGTCTTTGGACTTTGGAGGTGTACATGGAGGTTCCTAAGGCCTTAGTATGGCCTATGTGCGAGGAAAACTCAGAATTCTGATTTCAAAATTCTAGGTTTTCCTACACATAGCGTGCTAGGTAGGATAATTAGCGCACTAGAGAAACTTGGTAGCGCCACTAATCAAGGTAATTAGCACGCTAAGTTCTATGACATCATAAAAATCTGCAATTTTCAAAAATTTCTCAAACACCATAAACAAGTGTAATACCCTAAATAAAGGTCCAAATACACTCAAAAACATGTTATATGATATCAGAAACCTAAGGAAGTGCCTCGGGGGCTCGGATACCAATTTTGAGGTTTCAGGAGGTCGAAATAGCTTAGAAAATTGCATGAATTGGAAGTAAATTGATTGAGATACTTATTTACATTTCATTCCTGATTATATGTTCATTTCCAGTCATTTAGACTGATTTGCCATTGTATTCCATATGTAATGACTTGTTGTAGAGTGTTGATTAAATGATTTCATTGACTTCAAATCATGTGCTATGTCATTTTGATTGTTAATATATGTGGTCAGTGAAATAGCATGCTATTAGGTAAATGTTACATAGTGTTATGAATCTAATTCCATTGTGTATTAGATATGCAATTGTTGGATTGTCAAACCATATTATTCCTTGAAATATGAAATTAGTTCTTATATCTAAGACCATTTTATGATAAAGGTATGGCGGACATGCAAGGGTCACTAGACTTCAAGGGTGATCGTGATCTCTCCACTATTTTATGCAGCACATGGGAAATGAGTCCTGGGGTTGTTGGCAAGCATAACTTATGCAGTACACGGGGTATGGGACACGTGGATGTTGGCAAGTATAAATCGCAGGTGATTGGCACTTGCGAAAGATTCTAAAGGCAAAGAGCACTGCTCAGACCTTCACATTGATGTAAAGCTCAGATTCATCCTCATATAGTAGAAAAGGCTGATGTGATGAAGATGACGACCGACCGACCGACCCTAGGTCATTACTACTTAGCCATGTGTCAGTTTCATTTCGTTTAACTAAAATATCTTTATGCATGTTCTCGTTTCAACATAGTTGCTATTATCATACTTTTAGATACTTGTAGCATATTTGGGAATGTGAACAAATGTCTCTTAGTGTTACTTTCTTTCCAGTACTCACCATCTTTTTTATGACGGTGGGTGCAGATCCATCGAGTAGCATGACAGGCAAAGAGAAGATCGACGACTACCTCTAAGCCAGTAGAGTTCTGCTACACCAAACTTTGTAATTCTTGATTTTGATGTATTACTTTTATAGGTATGTCATATAGTTTTGGGGTTGTATATTATGGGTTGAGAGACTAGTACCTTGACCGGACACATGATGAAGCATTATTGTTGTTTGTTATATATATTTATACATGCATGTGATCTTTATTTCCCTGGTTTCCCACAATTGTTAGGTATCATGTTAAAAGCTTCCGTTAATTTGTTAAGACTTCCGCTGAATAAACTTTAAATAAGTAAAATTTTAATTTACTCTAATTTATGAATTGACATACCATAAATAAATGTTCATTTGAAAAAAAAATTAAATTACTTGGAATATCAATATATTTCTAAAAAGGCTGATTAATTCCTTGTTAAGTCCTATGTGGTGAGATTAAGGCTTAATGACAGGATTAGGAAGGCCGGTGCCCTATTTTGAGAAATGTTCGTTACAGGTGGTATTAGAGCCTAAGTTTATAAAGCCTAGGTTATAGAGCTTAAGTTTATAGAGCTTAGGATTGTAGAATATAATTATTCTACAATGTGATACCAAAGCTACAACTGGTAGCTAAAGGCCTAACTTTTCCAATAAGTAACAAATATAATTACCATTAGACAAGTAAACACAAATATTAGTTATGCAAAACCATATGATCCTTGCCTGGAAACCATTAGTTAGGAAGTGAGTGAAAGTGAGTTGGGGATTTTTTATATGTACATGTTAGTTTTCTATATGTATATATACGTTATCGACGTAGTAGCTGATTCACGTTCGTTATCAACTTCCAGATACTGATAGCTAATTCACGGGATAGCGGGGATGCAGATGTTAGTGGCAGCCAACCTCTTGTTCTATCAGCTGATGAATTTCAGAGGCTATCCGATTGAGTAGCTGCTTAGAGACAACAATTGGTGGAGTTCATTGCCATGATGACATCATGCTTTGTATCACCATCACAAACACTAGCCCCTACTACTACTACGACTACTCCTACAATACCAACAGGAGTGCCGGTAGTACAGACTATACCGGTAGTGACAGCTCCAGTCATAGAGATTGTTTATACACCGTATTTCACACCTCCATCTTCTAGCTCGAGAGCAAAGGTTCATCTGGTGATAGCTTTCATCTGACTAAATCCAGTCTACTTTGACTGTCAGAGAGTCTTTGAGAAGATTGAGAAATGCATTTTGTCTCAAGAGAAGCTACATAGAGTCTTAAAGATTGAGGATAGACTTCGAGCCGAGATTTTGTCATACACTATACAGAGAGATGCAGGTGTGTAGTGGCATGCGACGATAGCTTCTAAGGGAGAGTTTGAGTCATGCGATATCTTCAAGAGGAAGTTTACTAGTAGTACTTCCCACATGCAGTGATGAAGAGGTTGACGAAAGAATTCATGAATCTAAGACAGGGAGCTGCGAGTCGGTGATGAGTTATAGAGATAGATATAGCTATCTGAGGTAGTTCGTTGAGGATCTAGTGAGAGATGATTTAGAGGATGTGTACCACTTTGGGGATGGACTGAGGCCAGATATTAGATTTTATGTAGTCAGTTAAAGTGTTACGACTTTCGGTGATATTTATGAGCAAGCACGTTCTCACGAGGTCTATTATTTGGGTAGAGTTGTTGATGGGATGCCGTTAGTGCTAGCGTTGACACCTGATTAGGTTGCAGACTTTGAGAGGAGGAGACAGAGAGGCAAGGGACCGAGGAGATGAGATAGAGGATCCCAGGGCTCAGGGACATCTACAGCCATTATACCACATGTATCATCTCCACGCCATTACAGAACATCGTTAGTGGACCTCCCTTGCCACTACCACTCAGACCTGCATTGCTAGCTCCTACTACTTTACCAACACTACCAACACCACCAGCGCCACTTCAATAGGAGCAAGGTGGTAGAGGCCGAGGCAAAGGTAAAGGTCGAGATAGTTCTCGATAGGGGCAAAGACGGGCATAGGTCTTGGATTAGATTCAGGGTCAACATAGACCTATCACTTGATATATGTATAGTCAGGTTAGGTATGTGATTAGAGATTGTCCAGAGCCAACAGCTTTGACTCCACTGCAAAGTCGAGAGGGCGCACACATGGTAGCACAACCTGATGCTACTGTAACATGAGGACTCATTGAGTGTATGGTTTCCATTTGTGGTAGAGATTTATAAGTTTTGTTTGGTTCTGGTTCTATAGTATCTTTCACATCTGTTGCATGATAAGCATCTTAGGGTTGACAACGGTTAAATTTAGCGTATATTTGATTTTGAATACCGCAGTCGGGGATAAGGTTTACCCTAATTGTCTTATTGAAGGATGTCCAATAGAGATAGGCAGGGTATAGCTACCTGCAGACTTCATGGTGTTCGAGTTCTTAGATTTTGACGCGTTGTTATGGATGGATTGGCTAGTAGTGTGTCACGCTCATATCGACTATTTCAATAAGACAGTGATATTTGAGATCTCAGGGCATCCGATGTTCATGTATAGTGGTAGTACACTGTGAGCCAAGGGCACTAGAGGTTGACTTGTGACTAGTGGAGAGATGGAGACTCTAGTATCATTCTTCACAGTAGTAGAGAGTCAGGGATCCAGACTTGAGGAGATTCCGATTGTATGTGAGTTTTCAAACGTGTTTCTAGATAACTTACCTAGTCTACCACCACCGAGAGATATAGATTTTATTATTGAGTTGGTACCTCGTTCTAGACCTATATCTATACCATCGTACCGCAAGGCTCCAAGAGAGTTGGAGGAGTAGAGGAGTAAATTGTAGGATTTGGGACAGAAGGGATTCATCACACCTTTTATGTCACCACAGGGAGCACCGGCCCTATTTGTGAAGAAAAAGGACAATACTTTGAGGCTGTGTATCGACTACAGATAGTTGAACAAGGTCATAGTTAGAAATAAGTATCCATTACCATGAATTGATAACTTATTTGATCAGCTGAGAGGAGCGCAATATTTATCCAAGATAGACCTGAGATCAGGGTATCATTAGCTTAGGATCAAGGATGAGGATAGATCCAAGACATCATTCAGTACGAGATATGGGCACTATCAGTTTCCAATCATGTCGCTTGGTTTAACTAATGTTCCTACCATGTTCATGAATTTGATGCATCGGGTGATGAGGCCATTTCTTGATCTCTTTGTGATAGTTTTCATCGATGATATATTAATATTCTTGAGGACTCGAGACGATCACGAGCAACACCTCAGGGAGACGTTACAGACTTTGATGGAGCATCGACTCTACGCCAAGTTCAATAAATGTCAGTTTTAGCTGTCCGAGATCAAGTTTTTGGGATATGTTGTTGGAGCAGCAGGCATTGTTATAGATCCGCCCAAGATTCACGCTATTATGGATTGACCGATGCCGACATCAGTTGTGGAGATCATGAGTTTTCTGGTATTAGCACGGTCTTACCGCAAGTTCGTCAAGGATTTCTCAAAGATCGCTTCACCGATGAGCAAATTGAGCCAGAAAGACGTCAGGTTTGATTGGTTTGAGGACTGCGATGAGGCATTTGCTCAGCCGAAGAGATTGTTGACTATCGCACCAGTAATGATATTGTCGGAGGCTAGATGGGGATTCCTGGTATAGGTCTAGGTTGTGTGTTGATGCAGGATAGAGGCACAGCGGCTTATGCATTCAGACAACTGAAGATACATGAGAAAAACTATCTCATTCATGATTTAGAGTTAGTAGAGGTGGTTTTTGCTCTGAAAATATGGAAACATCACCTGTATGGAGAGAGGTTCACTCTCTACACTGATCATAAGAGTTTGAAATATCTCTTCACATAGAATGAGCTAAACATGAGACAACAAGATGGTTGGAGTTTTTGAAGGATTGCGACTTTTCTCTGTAGCATCACCCAGGAAAAGCTAACGCAGTTGTTGATGCACTGAGTAGGATACCTACTGGAGATGCTAAGGTTTTTAGATGTCATATGATGCATGAGTATGGATTACTCGAGGCATCAGCGATGATGACTCAGTCTGACATTCCTACCGACACGCGGGTGATGATTTGTGCACAGATGAGGCTTCAGAATGTGTCTACACAAAGAGTGTCAAAGAGTTAGAGAGTCGACATTCTTTACCCGAGGTTTAGTGAGAGCCCATATTACTGATTATACTTACTAGATGGAGACGATAGATCAGTGTATGAGATTCATAGGCAGATTATGGATACTGGCAGTGGCAGAGCTGAGAGATGAGATTCTTCAGGATTCAAACCATTCTCGATTGACTATTCATCTAGGAATGACCAAAATGTACCATGACATGAAGAGACCTTTTTAGTGGCCTTGGATGAAAGCGGACATATCGGAGTTCATCAGGAACTGTGGGATTTGCCAGTAGGTGAAGGCTGAGCATCATAGACCTGGAGGATTATTACAGCCGATTGAAGTTGGAATACATAGCCATAGATTTTGGTAGAGGATTGTTGAGGACTGCCGGTTAACACAATTCTATATGGGTGATTGTGGACAGATTGACGAAATTTGCCCATTTCATACCAGTTGCAGCTCAGTACACATGTAACCAGTTGAGTGTATTATTCGAGAGGGAGATTATTAGACTACATGCGACCATTGTCTATCACGTCAAATAGAGATGCTATATATATGTCCAAGATATGGTGGAGTATGGAGGAGCAGTATGGTACGCGCCTACAGTTTAGAAGAACCTTTCACCCTTAGACTGATAGGCAAAATGAGAGAGGTTGATTCAGACTCTCGAGGATATGCTCAGGGCTTGTGTACTTGAGTTTGGTGGATCATTGGAGGAGTACTTACCGTTGTGTGAGTTTGCATAAAATAAAAATTATTTGGGTAGCATTGAAATGGCGCCATTTAAGGCATTATCTGGCAGACTATGTCACTCACCATCTTGTTGGGCTGAACCAGAGGACCAAGAGTTGATAGGAACTTTCAACATCAAACGACGGGTTAAAAAGGTTGCTTATGAGCTTGAGTTACCTCTACATATGCCAGGGACTCATCCGGCGTTCCATATTTCTATGTTTTGGCTAGCTAAGTCGAAGGCAGATATACGACCGACAGTTGATTTGAGTCAGATTGAATTGAGCGAAAAAATCATTCGAGGAGCAGCCATTACAGAGCTTAAACCGGAGGGTACAGTAGTTGAAATGCAAGGCTATTTCGAAGGTTTTAGTAAAGTGGCAGTTCCATGGAGACTCGGAGCTCACTTCGGAGCGGGAAGACTATATGCGAGATAGGTTTCCATTCCTCTTCGACTCATATATAATTTTAGTTTAAGTTTAATTTTGAGGACGAAGTTTCCATTAGTTAGGAAGAATTGCCACAACCTGAATTTCTAAATCCTAATTTAATCTCTTAATCAAGATCAAGTGACCCGTGACGTGGGACTCGCATCGAGATACGTTTCATGACCAAGGCAACGTGGCCATGGTATATGTTATATATGTTACCGTGTATTTCTAGTGTATTGTATATGCGTAGACTACTAAGTCACTCCTACTTTTCATAGGTATCGAAACATGAGTAGGGACGCACATCGAGTTGCATACCGACGTAAGACCGAGGTATAGAGTGATATGGTAAGTTTTATTTAGGTTTTATGTAACTTGAATAGTGATTTTGATATGGCTATGGTTGAATATAAATTTAATGTACCTAAGTTAGCAAGTTAAAACAATAGTCACTTGATATTCATCGATATATGTATTGACACATCTAAACACCAAGTGAGTTACACATTGGTGTTATTTGGAGTAAGTAAGTGGGATATGTGTTAATATGTATACCACTGATGGGTCTCGAGATACGTGTGCACATGAGAACCAATGACTATTAATCAACCATATTCATTTAATATATAAGCTTAAGATCAACTTAAACAACTCAAACCACTTCATTTCATTTCTTAACTTGGAAGAAAACTTGTCGAAGGAAGAAGAAGATCAGCAACTTGTTGGGTTTGGTGAAGGTGGTGTTGTTCAAGCTAGTTTTCATTTAGTTAGGTAAATTCCCTACACCATAGACTTAGCTAAATTTAATGAATTCATGAATTTGATGTTATATGTGGTTGTTTTATGTTGTTGTTGATGTCTTAGGACTTTGGAGGTGTACATGGAGGTTCCTAAGGCCTTAGTATGGCCTATGTGTGGAGAAAACTCAAAATTCTGATTTCAAAATTTTGGATTTTCATGCACATAGCGCGATAAGCAGGGTAAGTAGCGCACTAACTTTGATTAGCGCGCTAAAAAAACTTGGAAGTGCGCTAATGAGGTCATTAGCATGTTAATTTGGGTAATTAGCGCGTTAGGTGCAATGACAGCATAGAAACCTGTAATTTTCAAAAATTTCTCAAACAACATAAACAAGTCTAATACCCTAAGTAAAGGTCCAAACATACTCAAAAACATGTTATATGATAGTAGGAACCTAGGGAGGTGTCTCGGGTGCTCGGATACGAGTTTTAAAGTGTCGGGAGGTTGAAATAGCTTAGAAAATTGCTTGAATTGTAAGTAAATTGATTAAGATATTTATTTACATTTCATTCATGTTTATATGTTCATTTCCAGTCATTTGGACTAATTTACCACTGTATTCCATACGCCATGACTTGTTGTCCTTTCTCATTTCATGAGGTTGCTTTCAAGGTATAGATTGTAGATTAAATAATTTCGTTGACTCCAATTCATGTGCTATGTCATTTTGATTGTTAATATATGTGATCAGTGAAATAGCATGCTATTAGGTAAGTGTTACATAGTGTTGTGAATCTAATTCCATTATGCATTAAATATGCAATTACTTTGTTGGATTCTCAAACCATGTTATTCTTTGAAATATGGAAGTAGTTCTTGTATCTAGGACCATTTTATGATAGAGGTTCGGCAGACATCTGGGATTTACTAGACTTCCTAAGTGATCTGGATCTCTCCACTATCTTACACAGCACACAGGAAATGAGTCTCGGGGTTGTTGACAAGCATACTTGTGCAGCACACAGGGTATAGGACCCGAGGATGTTGGCAAGTATACATCGCAGGTGACCGACACCAGTGAAAGATTCTAAAGGCAAAGAGCACTGCTCAGACCTTCACGTTGATGTAGAGCTCAGCTCCATCCTCATATAGTGGAAAAGGCTGATGTGATGATCACGATGGACCGACCCTAGATCATTACTACTTAGAAGTGTGTCAGTTTCATTTCTTTTAACTAAATTATCTCTATGCATGTTCTCTTTTTAGCATAGTTGCTATTATCATGCTTTTAGATACTCGTTGTATGTTTGGGAATATGAACAAATGTCTCTTAGTGTTACTTTCTTTCCTATTCTCACCGTCTTTTTTATGACAGTGGGTGTAGATCCATCGAGTTGCATGACAAGCAAAGAGAAGATCGACGACTACCTCTTAGCCAGTAGAGTGCTTCTACATTAGACTTTATAGGTTTTTATTTTGATGTATTACTTTTATAGGTATTTCATATACTTTTGGGGTTGTATATTATAGGTTGAGAGACTAGTACCTTGACCAGACACACGATAATACATTATCACTGTTTGTTATATATATGTATACATGTATATAATTTTTATTTCCCTAATTTTTCCACAATTGTTAGGTATCACGTTAAAAACTTCCGCTAATTTGTTAAGACTTTCGCTGAATAAACTTTAATTAACTAAAATTTTAATTTACTATAATTTATGAATTCACATAGGATAGATAAATGTTTATTTGAAAAAAAAATTACTTGGAATATCATAATATTTTTAAAAAGGTTGACTAATTCCTTGTTAAGTCCTATATGGTGAGATTAGGGCTTAATGACAGGATTAGGCTGGGTGATGCCCTATTTCGAGAAAGGGTCGTTGAAAAATCATATCTTATTATGTGATTTCCTTCTCTAATCGTTCGATTTTTAAGACGTTCAAGTGCTCGTCCTCTATCAAAAATTCACTCATGAATGGTGACCACAATTTGGAGTGTTATCCCCAAAAGAGATTGAAAACATTTTCTTTCTCTCCCAAAATCCAAATAACTCGAAATTTGCAAAAACGAAAATCTTATTTCATTTTAGGGTTTCACCCTTTATTTATATATGTAGATAAGCACTCACTTAAAATCATATTCGTAATACAACTATTGTATTTAGGTAGTTTAAACAAATTACACATACACCCCTATTAATAAGTTATCATATAACAAATCGTAAGGGCTTTATGTCATGAATTCTATCATATAAGATTCATTACTCAGGACCAATTGAAATTGCGCAAAGTCATTCTTTGTGTGCGACCCAATAGGTTCATGTGATGTTAGCAACGAACCAAAACCATTTTGGTACACAAGTCATAAGTGGTCTCTAGCAAGGTATTATGACTACTCAAATAGGATGAATATCAAAATTGATACAACCTAACGAATAACATATATCATATTCTTTTGTCGTGCGATATCCTTTGACTAAATATATATAAGGCATGGAAAGTCACCCTTAATATTCAATCGTACTAGTCCCGATCTTTAGGTAAACTGAAAATATCTAAGTGACATTTATCATGTCAATTCAAATGGACTTGGTTATTATCAATCTATCATATCGAGGGATCCACTAATATCTCTCTATACGACAGCGACAAATTCTATCTTTATTACACACCTTCACATATTATTCACATGGTAACTAATTACAATCTTTATAATCATACGGTTAAAGACAACGTTTGATTGTGTCAAATTACTATGCTCCTAATATTAAAGTCTATCGTAATCTCAAGTTGAAGAACTAAATAATAAACCTATCATGAGTAACACCAATGACTTAATCCATGTGGAGTTCACATAGCGAGTCGGTTCAATACCTTGTTCCCTACAAGTACTCATGATCTCGATTCGTATCCCTGTACGCATGATCATTACATGGCCATCAATCAAGATTCACACCAATCTTAATTCATTATAGTTCTCAGTATAATGAACGATAGAGACATTTATGATATTTCAACAAATACTCATGGATCTTACTATAAGGTAAACATGCAATCACTTATAATAAAATAACAAATGAAAACCTCTATTTTATTAACTAAAATTATAAGATAAACAATGTTTAAAGATTGACATAGGGCACATGCCCAACACTATCAACAATCAAAAAAAATAAATTGGTGCATGTTGTCCATTATGGTGAATGGTGATAGCCTTAATTAGTATATAATGTATACATTATTATTATTATTATTATTATTATTATTATTATTATTATTATTATTATTATTATTATTATTATTATTATTGTTCTTTTCCACTACACGTTTTGGTCCGTTAAAATAAAATCGCATGTTGTTTAATTTGTTAATAAGATTGTAAAAAGTAGTGTGAACGGTCAAATAATATGGAACTGTACGTACTGGCATACACATGTGCATTTAGCAATAAATTATAAGGCATTATCTAGACCCATGTTCTTTCAAATCTTGATTTCTATAATCAAAATATATATATACATGAGATAAATTATCATACAGTTAAGAACAAAATATATAATAACCCATATGAATTATATGCATTAGTGTACTTGATACCAATGGTGGTGATGGATTAGTTTTTATCATGAGTGTTTATAAGTAAAGCATTATATCAACATTAAGAGTAGTATATATAGCCCCTTGAAAAATAAAGTAAAATAATCGATCAGTCACACCATAAATCAATTTTAATCATACAAGGGTCTTGAGATTACATGCATATTCAACTTTGAAAATAATAATGATTTCATCACTACTATAGATTAACATATTTAGACATCAACAACAAGCATATGGGATCGATCAGTTGATTTTGAAACTTGATCTATAAGTAAAACACAAATCATGTATAGAAAATATGACTCCATGCATCTTGATTCTTGTGACCCCAAAAGCATAGACATATTTTATAGGCCTTGTTCAAGAATTTTTTTTTCTAATATCTATTTAATACAGTGAGATAGGAAGGGATTATAGGTAAACAACACAATTGACTACTATACAAATAGCAACAACATACTTGATAATGTTGTCAGTTGTCTGGATCAATTCAATATCAAATTAGACTAACAAGTCACAAATCATCATTCATCAAAAACTCTACTAATCTAATAGGCTCTGATACCACATTTAAACATTTAAAACATTACAAAATATAGATCAGTTAAAGAATTACCTGCGGAAGTGATTATTTAGTTGAAATACCTTAAGCACTACCCCAAAACCTTATCGCCCTCCCGAGCTTCAATACATTCAACACTTTGTTTGATGGTACAAGTATCCTTTTATAGGCTTGAGGGATAACTTTTAAGCTTCCCACATTAATATTAATTTCCATCAAATTGACAACCTAAAGGGAACTAAAAGAGAATTTAAGTGACTTTAGGTAATTCATAGGTTACATAACTTAAACACATAAGTTTAAGACATATAATTGTCTTACAGTCGCCACTCACGAACTCCTCTGCAAAACCTTCCTTCCTTGCACTTGCTTCACTTTTTCATCTAGTAAACCCAGTCTCAATCATGATATCATCAAAATCATCGACTTGGAGATCCAATGCCCCAAAAAAGAAGAAAAAAGAGCAACTCGGTGAGGTTTTCAGCGATTTCTAATCCATTAACTTGAATTGTAGTTTCTCCAAATTTGTCTCGCTTGGTGCTTTTGTTGCTAATTGTAGCCATGAAGTATTTTTGCCTTTTGAAATTGATATAAAGTTCATACCTTTATTAAGGTAGAAGAGATTTCAAATGGATTCCCTTTTGAAATGGTGGATAATCAAGGAGAGCGAACCGTGTCACTTCGAAGAGAATATTGAAGAATGTATGAATGGGTTTATTAGCTGTAACAGATATCTAAGTACGTCTATGAAATCTAGATGCATAAGTATGAACATAATCTTGATGTAAATATGAGAGATAGAATTATTTGTTGTGGCGGACTACTTAATAGATTAGTTGAGATGAGTTAGCTATGACAGCAATGTATGGGTGACTATAAAAAAGGAAAAGACTTTGAAATCGAGTATGATTGAATGAATGAAAATATAACTAATGTTGAGCTTTCTTGGTTAACCTTGAACATGGTATCAGAGCAGAAATCAGGGAATTCTGCTTTATTTGTTCAAGATTGATCAAGGAAATCGATTCGATAGTCATTGATTCTTTGAATTCTGAGAATTTCTTGAAGTTTTTGGTAGATTGCTGATCTGATAGAGCTCCAGATCATGGCAGACACATAAGAATGAGGAATTTCTTCAAGAAATGAAAGTGTAGTTAATCAAAGCATGGAAGATTCACTATAGTTGCATAATTCAGATCACCTAGGTATGATTCACTCACTAGTTTGAATTACCTTACATGGAGTCGTGCAATAAAGATAACATTAGGAGCACAAATGAAGCTAAAGGTTTATTAATTGACGATGTATTATACCTGAATCAGCTGATCCTATTTTTGATTGATGGATGAAGGTGGATTGTATGGTTACATCATGGATCTTGAATTCCATAGCTAAAGACATTGCTGATGTTTTTCTTTACTCTTCTTGCACTTTCGATTTATGGAATGAATTAGCTGAGCATTTTGGTGAGTGTAATGGACCTATGGTTTATTAGTTGAAAAGAGAAATTGCTTCAATTGCTCAGGGAGAGCTTAATGTGTCGAGTTACTACACAAAATCAAAGAAATTGTAGGATGAACTTGCATATTTAGCCCCTTTGCCTAATGCGATTATGGAGCTGCAAAAAATATGGTTGAATTAGAGTCTATGGACAAATTAATGGAGTTTTTAATGGTTTGAATGATGTGTATGAACCTATTAGGAATCAGATCTTGTTTATGGATCCATTGCCCAGTATAAACAAAGCTTACTCTATGGTGATTAGAGTTGAAAAGCAAAAAAAAGTATATGTAGTGTTTGCACCTGAAGTGGATTTAGCAATGATGGTGAAGGGTTATGGTAACAAGAATCAATTTAAAGGATCTTTCAAAAAACGAGTGAATAAAGATGACTAGTTTTGTGATCATTGTAAGTAGAAAAGACATACAAAGGATATATGTTTCAAATTACATGGTTATCTAGATTGGGTTACTGCTGAAAGGAACAAAAGGAATGATAAATTTGACAAAGGAAATATATCATTTGGAGAGCAAAATAAGAGTATGGCAAATATGCTAGAATCACCAATGGACTTCTATGAAGATGGATCATTGAAATATGATGATTTATAGGCTAATATAACAACCATGATTCAACAAGGCTTTGCTAGAATTATGAAAAAGAAAGGGGCTGCTTTTGCAAAGCATATGTCTACTGTTAACAGTGCTCAATTGGAGAATTTTACAAGTACTTAGTTACATCAGAGTTATTGTTCTAATGCTTTGATTAAATTTGGTGATTGGATTTTAGATACGGGAGCAACTAATCATATATGTACTGAATTTTCTTTACTATGTAATCCTTTTACACCACCTAAATCAACCATGTTTACCTTCCCGATGGATCTCTTAAATTGGTCAGTCATATTGGCAATGTGGTTCTCCTTAGAAATGTTATTCTATACTCTTATTTAAACATTGCCACTTTCAAACACAACCTTCTTTCAGTTCATAAGCTTACTAATACTGTCAATGTTAAATTTTTTTTCTTTCTTCATGCTTGTCTTATACAGGACCTTGAGAATTCTCGAGTTCTAGTAGTGGAAAAAGCTAAGGCAGGGCTCTACATCCTTCATGCAAGTTCTTTTTCTAACAAGGTTATTGAGGCATACATAAACTCTATTGATTCTTCTCTGAATAAGTATGTTTCTTGTAATTCTGTCAATGAATATGTTCCTTGGCATAAAAGGCTAGGACATTCTTCTAATAATGTTGCCAAACATCTTGAGACCTTCATTTCTGGATCTTTGGTTGATAAGTCTGTAATTCCTAGTGATATTTGTCATGTTTCTAAATAATGTCGACTTTCATTTCTTATTAGTAGTATCAAAACTACAACATCTTTTGAACTCTTACACTTGGACTTTTGGGGTCCTTATATACAAAAATCTCTTCAAGGATCTAATTATTTTCTTACAATAGTATATGATTTTTCTAGATTCACTTGGACATACTTATTATCTTGTAAGTCTTCCACTCTTACAACTATAATTTTCTTAAGTCTGCATAATCATTTTCATGTTACTGTTCAAACTATAAGAAGTTAAGAAGTGATAATGGGTCTGAATTTGTCAATCAAGGTTGCACAAAATTATTTACTGATTTTGGTATTTCCCATCGAAGATCTACTCCTTACACAACACAACAAAATGAAGTTGCAGAAAGGAAGCATAGACATTTGTTACAAGTCACAAGGTCTTTAATTTTTCAGTCTGGTCTTCTAAAATTTTTTAGGGAAATGCGGTTCTGACATCTACTTAACAAATAGATTACATTTTTTTTGTTCTAAATTGGAAGTTTCCTTTCCAATTATTGTTTACTAAAGATCCAAAGTTTTCTTTGTTCAGAACCTTTGGTTGTTTGTGTTACTCTACAAATGTTCTTCCTCACAAAGATAAACTTGATCCAAGGTCCTATAAATGTGTGTTTGTTGGTTATTCTCCTAATCAAAAAGCTTACAAGCTTTATAATCTTACCACTAAATCTTATTTGGTCTCAATAGATGTTTTTAATGAAAATGTGTTTCTTTTGTTAATAGATACTATTGTTCCAAACTCATATGTTTTTCCTATTTTTGTTGATGATAGTGGAGATAATACTTCCCTTTTACCTTCTGTTCCTAATTCTTTACCTTCATCGTCTCCACTGGATCCTATTGAATCTGTTGTTGTTCCTGATGTTACAATTCAGGGAGAGAGTTAAAGAATTCATAAGCCACCTTGTTGGATGAATGATTATATTGCTACTTCAAAAAGAGTTCACAATACTGCCAATCATTTTTTTTATTTACCTTCTTCTTCTCTTCATTCTCCACTCACTTTTCCATTTATTGTTTCTTCCATTTTTACTGATCAGTATATTGCATACTTAGCTTATGTATCTAAAATCAAAGAACCGCATACTTTTCCAAGGCAACCACTGATCTTCAATAGATTCTTGCAATGCAAAAGGAGTTACAAGCTTTAGAAGATAACAATACATGGACATTAACAAAGTTACCTATTGGAAAGAGAGCAATTAGCTCCAAATGGGTTTATAAGGTAAAATTAAATCCATATGGTTCTCTAGACAGATGCAAAGCAAGGTTAGTTGCCAAAGGGTATAACCAAATAGAAGGGGTGGATTTTCATGATAGTTTTTCTCCAGTGGCAAATGTAGTCACTATCAAATTACTTCTTGCATTGACTGCATCAATGTCTTGACCTCTCCATCAATTAGACATAAACAATGCATTTCTTCATGGTTATATAATTGAAGATTTATACATGTTACCTCCTGATGGTTATTCCAAAGCTTTGCGTGGTCAATTGTGTAAGCTCAAATGTTCACTCTATGGTCTCAAACAAGCCTTTTAACTGTGTAACTCTAAATTTACTTGTCAACTTCAAGCTTATGGCTTTATCCAGTTTGCTCATGATTATTGCTTATTTACATTGAATAAGAAAGGAGTGTTTTTTGCTCTAGTTTCCTATATGGATGATGTCCTAATCACCAGATCTTCCTTGGATGAACTATTGTTAGTTAAAAGCTTTCTTCATCAGAAATTTACAATTAAAGATTTAGGTCAATATCACTATTTCTTGGGTTTAGAGCTTGCAAGATCTTATGCTAGTATTTACATTAATCAACGAAAATATGTGTTAGATATTCTTGAGGATGCTGCTTTATCAGGTGCTAAATCAGTTGCTACACCATTACCCAGAGATTCAAAGTTTGATGATCCAAACTCTCCTCTCATGGAAGATCCAAAGATCTGTAGAAGGCTTATTGGCAGGCTTCTTTATCTTGGCTTCACTAGGCTTGAAGTTACATATTCCACCCAACAATAGAGCCAATTTGTTCAACATCCTACTGAACAACATTGGTCTGTTGCTCTTCATGTTCTCAAGTATTTAAAATGCTCACCATCTAAGTGCCTTTTCAATCTTTCTCTATCAGATTGTAAACTATATGTTTACTGTGATGCGGATTTGGGTGCTTGGCCTTTTTTTGGAGATCTCTAACTGGTTTCTGCATCCTCCTTGGTCCTTCTTTGATCTCATTCAAAACAAAGAAATAGACCATAGTTTCAAAGTCTTCTGCAAAGTCAGAATAGAGAGATCTTTCAGCCACTGTTTCGGAATAGCTCTGGCTTTCTTACTTTGTGATATTCGTATAGAGGTTCTTTTTCCCATTGATCTTTGGTGTGATAATCAAGCTATTTTTCACATTACACCTAATCTAGTTTTTCACGAAATGACTAAGCATCTTGACATTGATTGTCATTTAGCATGTGATCAATTTAAGCTAGGGTTTATTAATCCTTAACACATCCTTTCTCTTCATCAACTTGTAGATCTTTTCACAAAATCCTTGGCTGCTCCTCAATTTACTATTTTATTGTCCATGATGAGTCTATGTGATTGGCATAGTACTCAATCTTGAGGAGGGGATGAAGAAAGTATAAATGGTATTAGTTTTAACAGATCTCTAGGTACATCTATGTAATCTATATGCGTATGAATGTAATCTTGATGTAAATCTGAGAGATAGAATAATCTGTTGTGGTGTACCACTTAATAGATTGGTTGAGATGAGTTAGTTAGGACAGTAATGTATGTGTGACTATAAAAGGGGAAGAGACTCTGTAACCAAGTATGATTGAATGAATGAATGAAAACATAGCTAATGTTGAGCTTTCCTGGTTGACCTTGAAAAAATATGAAAGAGAAGTAATTGATGTAGAGGTTCACATGCTTGATTATGTAGATAACAATGAAGAAGAAAATGATAATGAGAATGGAAATGCTGAAGAGGGTGGTGAGTCTAGCATGGCAATGGTTGCTACCCATTTGCAAGAGGGATGGTACTTGTTTGGAATTAGGTTGCATTGTGTACACAGATGACATATCCATCGACAGCTTGATTGTGAAGATTGCCGATACTTCTGAAAATGCAGATGCCTATGAGGGGCTGAAGTTTTCATAAGCTTTCGGCCGCCTTGACTTTGTCCTTATACTTGATGGTTTATTTAGATTAGTGCCTTTAATTTGTTTATTCATTCTAATTAGAAGTGCATCTTTGTTTATTGAAGGACTTTGATGAGCAACTACAGAAGGCTCTTCACAAGTATCTAGAGATCAGGGGGATCGAACCGAGCACCATAAACTTTTTGCATGATTACATGATAGAAAAAGATGGTAAATAGTATTTAATGTGGTTTAAGGAAGTGAATAAGTTCATTGAAAAGTAAACCTCTTTCTTTTACTATAATTTTGACCTTTTGGAATTTGTTTTCATTTGCTAGTGACTTCTTGATCACATTCAGCATATCTTCATTGGTTGTTTTGTCTTAATGATTTGGGAGTGATATAATTAAAAAAATTTTGTCTTTTATGAAATGAAACACTGTTGTACTTTATTTCATATGATACTTGGAGAATTTTGTTATAGTTTCATAACCTTCACCTTGATTGAGTGGGAAATAGTATTGGCATTTCGATATTTAGATGCCCAGGTTCACCATAAATGATTGATTATAGTGTTATTGGTTGGGTGTTTTATGAGCTAATATTTGCTTATTATTCTAAATTCTTACTTTCTATGCTTTGTATATGTGAAACTTTTTACCTGTCTATCGAAGCGTTTTTTTCCTAATATATGAAATATATTAACTCCACCTATCTAGAACTTTATATGCGCTACATATCCGGTCCCAAGTTCGGATAAAGAAGGAGGACTCTGACGCCCATTTTTCATACTGGAAAATGGGTAAGGGAGGTCTCAAACCCATTTTCCATACCCGAAAAATGGGGGAGGATTGCGATAAGTCGAGAGCCAACATAAAACTTTTGTCACTCTTCATGAAATGAATCACACAGATATAAACGTTGGGGCGTTCCCACCTAGCGACACGCAGCATCGGAGCCCGGGTGTTGTTGCACTTAATCAAGCACAATGGAAGAGTTTGATCCATATAGCTGACCCCAATTAATTTGGGATTTAGGTTATGTTGTTTTTTTATATCATGAGAAATATTACTTTTATGTGCTCCCATTTAGATGCCACCCCAAGGTAAAATAACAAGAAACTTCTTGCATGAGCACTCAAAATTGATCTCTTTTTACTGACATTATAGGCTAAGGGAAGAATTTCTAGAAACAAAATCTTGGGATGTACTTATGTTGATAAACTACAATTCCGAGAACTAGATGAAGTTGATAATCCAACAAACACTAGTAAATTCAATTTTGGGAAACAATACTAGAATGTTTGTATTTTATATTCTTATTATCCTTACCTTCACAGAAATAGATGAATGAAGGGATAACATTCAAGGATACAATGTTAAAATGCATAATGTCAATAAGTTTAATTTTCATGAACTAGATACCAACACAAACATGTTAACCAAAATAACAATAAAAAAGTTATTATCTTTATCTTGAAAAGAAACATTAGAATGTGCATCTCTAGGTATTTTACCTCTGCAACTTTATATGAGCTGATAAACTAATGAGAAACCAAGCAAGTGGGTAGTTCACAGGTTTGGAATGAGGTTTTTATGTAAGAGGTTAGGGTTTGAGCCCCAAAGGAGTTAGTTGGTTTCTTTCTTATCGAGAAAAAAAACTGAGATAAAAAAATAATAACTCTTGGAAAAAAATCATGACAACATTGAACCCACAGAAACAGATGAACCAGAAAAACCAACTAAATATATGTAATTTCATTCAACATTGATATTACATACTCTTTCGACATAGATAATACATATAACCTAAGTGCGAACATGGAAGCATAATTAGCATACATAATGAAGTTAAGGAAGGTGGCTTCAAGAGAAGCTAAAAAAACACAGGAAATTTAAATATGCGTCAAGCCCATACGTAATATGCCTTATAGAGTTGGTGTTAAATATTAGAGAAGAAAAAGCTTACTATGTCTTGTCACTCCACATGGTCACTTTCAAGTGCAATTATGTCCATTACTTGAGCAAGAACATCTTTAGATTCTTCCGCTTCTCTCGCTTGTTAGCAACAACGGTGGATTCCTCAAGAAACCTCTCAAGACCTCCCCTATTTCCACCCATGAATTCTTTGAAAACCTCAGCCTCCATTTCCTCATTTACCAAATTTTTCATGCTGGTGAGAAGATGCAGAGCCAAGTTATCAACTAGCCTAAGCATAACTATCTTCCAGTAAGCCATTACTCTCATTTTCATGTCGAAAGCTTGCTTTACTTTTTTTGAATACTCTCTTAAATGTAAAACTTCCATCTTTCCGAAGTTTGGAATGTCTAGTGTCTTGCAGGCGCCATTGAGAATCTACCGTAGGGTCTCCTGATATTTCATTAAATTAAGCCGGTTTTCATATATTCTGGATTTGATGTGTAATCGGCTATTGTCTCCATCTAAACCATCTATTCTACATATGAATATGATCATTCTCTCATCTTTGTCATGAGATTATATGTAGCCCTTCTGCAGGAGTTTCGCAGCTGCAGATAACTCTCTGAATGCCCTGCCAAGATGCACAGGACAACACCTTCAATATAGCATTCCACACTTTGTGAGTGAATTCAAAAGGCGTTTGGGCTACGCCTTTCAGCTTTTGCTTCAATATTGTAGTGAAAGCTGATCTAGGGAGGAAATTAGGAAGTGCAACTATTCTCCAATTACTGCAATTTCTTCTATCAAGAAGAGAGAGTGTTATTGGGAAACTCCTCCTCGACCGAGCTGCTTCGCGAGTGAAGCTGCAGCCAGTACTCATTAAGCAACTCAACAATTCGAGCTGGGCAATGCATAGTTTTGTCATCAAGGAATTCATCATACTCTCCCCTCAGCAGAAGTTTGGCTAGTGACTCTGTAGCTGATCCAATAACCTTGACGAGAACCTTCATCGCTTCTGCTATGTTATTCAATTTCTGAGGTAAGGTATTAAGCTCTAATACATTTTGCGTATGCTTTTCATCTACCTTCTTTACGATTTTTGGTAAGCATTTCCCTATTATTGATGTTTGAATCTTCACCAACTTTTGAGCCAGAACTGGAATTGCAACCATCGATTTTTCGATCAGGGAGAGAAGGGGATGTGTCTTAAATAGTGAAGCTTCGGCCGGCCGTGCTTTTTCATAAGACTCCTTCCCAATCTGATTCCTCACGCAAATATATCCGCGCCCGATATTCACATCATTTGTAGCAACTTTATCATGCAAGCCCTCTGGCACCTTGTCTGATTTAGTAACAACCGCGAAGGTCCTCTCGCCGAGGTTGTCAACAGACCGAGATGTCATAATTGATTCACAAGTAAGGAAATCGATTGTTGCAGATAGTACATTCAAAATTATGGTCTTCTTTCGAGTGATGTATTCCATTATGATCTTTGAAATTTGTTCAAAGATGTCTTCTGGCTATCCAAGAACTGGGACTCTACTGATCCCAGGCAAGTCCACCATTGTCAGATCAGGTACACCTTTCTTCTTCACAATAAGAGTGATTGGATTATCTAAGACGCCCTTTTGTTTCCCTGGAATCTCTTTAGTCCCAGTGTTGATGGCATTGGACATGCCCTCCTCAGATGTTGAAATAGTCTTGCCTTTCTACTCCAAGTATGATGAGTATATGCTATTGTTGTTGTATAGTAAGTGTACCTTGTATTGATAGTTTATTGTTTATTCTAAATGTGTCACATAAATGTTAGTAGGGAGCTGGTTAGTAGGTGTTTGTATGTAACAGGGTATAATAATTTTACCTCTTATATATAGTGTATGAATACACAATGTACAAACGACTTTTTTGGTAATAACAAACTGATCACACACATTGTGTGTTCTTGTTCATAGTTTGTTCATGGTATCAGAGCAGGTTCAATCTGAACCCTGATTTTCAAATTTCAAAAAATTTCATTCAAGAACTTCAGATTAGTGATCTGTGTTGCAGTACTAGATTAGATATTTGTTTTCTTGATTGATTTTCTTATTGTTAAAACTGATTTTTGGATTCAATCACCATCAATAATGTCAAGTGTTCATGTTGTGATGAGTTTTTCCCTTCGTGAATCAGATAGTACTTCAAATGCATCTCCTGTCATTGGTGTTGAAGATCCTTTTCATCTTCAAACTTCTGATCGTCCTGGCATGATCTTGGTTAAAAATTCTCTTAATGGTTCCAATTACCTTTCTTGGAGTATAGCAATACAGATTGCACTTGGTGCGAAGAACAAACTTGGATTCATCAATAGTGATTGTGCTAAACCTGTTGCAGCCAATCCACATTTTGATTGATGGTGTTGTGTTGATTACATGGTAACTTCTTGGCTTCTTAATTCAATTTCTAAGGAGATAGTGGAGGCTTTTCTATATAGCTCTTCAGCTTTGTCTTTATGGACTGAATTGAAACAATGATATGGTGAATGCAATGGTCATTTGTTGTATCAATTGAAACGTGAAATCTCATCTATCAAACAAGGTGATCTTTCTATTTCACAATATTATACCAAACTCAAGAAACTATGGGATGAAATTAGTTGTTTAGCTCCTTTACCTTGCTATAATTGTGGTGCATCTGCACAATTGATTGTTTTGGAGTTTAATTACAAGTTACTGCAATTTCTAATAGGAATGAATGAGTTTTATGATCATGTACATAATCAGATCTTAGTAATGGATCATTTTCCCAACGTTAATAAGGCATACTCCATGATCTTGAGTGTTGAGAAGCAAAAAGAGGTGAATATTGGTTTTTCCAGCGGCTTGGCGACAACATTGATGGTTAAATCACCTGTTTATAAAGGAAATGGGAAACCTACTTTTAGGAAATTAGTCAATAAGAATGATCTTTTTGTGATTTTTGCAAGATGAAACGTCACACTAAAGTTTCCTATTTCAAGCTTCATGGTTATTCAAACTAAGAAAGGGACTGATAAGAAAGGTGGAGGAGAACCTTCAAAGTCTTTTGTGAATATGATTGAATCTCCAATGGACATTGTTGATGAGGCTTCTTTGAAGTTTACGGATTTTCAGAGCAATATTGCAAACATGATCCAGAATGGCATTGAGAAATATATGAAAGGGAAGATAGTAGTTATTAATGATGTGTCTCATGATCCATGTGGTTTTACATGTAGCTTACTACCTCATAGTTATGTTTCTAATACTTTTATTAGAACTGATACATGGATTTTTGATACTGGAGCTTCTAATCACATGTGCATTGATTTCTCTTTACTTGAGCATCCTACTGCTTTATCTAAGCCCATTATTGTTTTTCTTCCTGATGGCACTACAAAATTAGTTACTTGTATTGGACATGTGACATTGAGTTCTGATGTTGTTCTTCACTCATATCTACATATCTCTGCTTTCAAATACAATTTACTGTATGTCAGTAAGCTTACATCAGATGATCTACTGAGATGTCTCTTTCATCATGGCTTTTGTGCTATTCGGGACATTGACACATCAAGGATTCTTGTTGTGGGGCGTATGGTTACTGGATTGTACCTCATTGATTCCAGTTCATTCTCTACAGAGGTTATTGCTTCTTTTCTAATTCCTGTTGTTAATAAAGGTGATAAGTTGACTTACTGTAACATGACTAGTTAGTCTTTTTCTGGCATTATCGCCTAGGACACCCTTCTAATGTTGTACTGAAGCACATTGATTTGTTCCCACAAGCTTCTAGTCAAGACAAGCTTCATTCTTTGTGTGATGTTTGTCATTTTTCCAAGCAATGCAGACTTGTTTTCCCTTCTAGTTGCATTAAATCTACTGCTCATTTTCAATTGATTCATATGGATGTTTGGGCCCTTTTAAACAAGCTTCATTACAAGGATCTTATTTCTTTCTTACCACAGTGGATGATTACAGTAGATTTACTTGGACTTATTTAATGAAATGCAAGTCTTCTACATGCCATATCATTACTGATTTTCTTACTTTTGTTCAAACTCAGTTTAAGTCTTCAGTTCAAGTTGTTAGATCAGATAATGGTTCTGAGTTTGTCAATCAAAAGTGTGGTGCCTTATTTTCTCGTTTTGGCATTCTTCATCAAAAATCTACCCGTTACACACCTCAACAAAATGGGGTTGTTGAATGCAAGCATCGTCATCTTCTTCAAGTTACTCGGGCACTTATGTTTCAATGTGGCCTTTCTAAAGGTTTTTGGGGTGATGCAATTCTCATTTCCACTTATGTAATCAATCGACTTCCTTCCCCTTTCTTACAATGGAAGTCCCCTAATCAATTACTTTTTTATAAGTCTCCTGATTATACATTTCTAAAGACTTTTGGTTGCTTCTGTTTTGCTACTAATATTTTTCCTATGAAGGGTAAAATGAGCTATCAAATATATCTTTCTTGGCTATTGTTCAGGCCAGAAAGCTTACAAGTTATATAATTTAGCTTCTCACAACTCCTTTGTCTCTCGAGATGTTGTTTTCTATGAACACATTTTCCCTCTTAAGACTGCAGTTCCTGCTGTTTCTTTGCTAATGTTGCCTTGTCCAGCTCTTGATGACTTTGATCAAGCTTCTACCCCTGTTTTTTATCCTACAGTAGTTCCTATTATTATGGTTGATGCTGAAGTTGCTCTTGTAGTTAATCTTGATGATTTCTCCATTGAGGCTTCTCCTGTAGCTACTTCTGATGATTTGTTGATTGATTTTGTTCCTAAGGATAATCCTCTTGTTCATGCTCCTGCTCTTGTTCCTGATGATGTCTGTCCTCCTATTGCTCACAGGAAGGCTATCGTCCTATACATCCACCTTCTTAGGTGCATGATTTTGTCACTAACAATGTTCATACCTCTTCATTATCAATGTCAAATTCTACCTCTCCACCTACCTTTCCTTACTTGGTTTCTCCTAATCTCACCACTCAAGTATCACCATTTTCTAGCTTCTATTTCTTACATTACGGAGCCCTCTTCTTATGCTCAAACTAAGTCAAATCCTCTGTGGATTGCTTTCATGGATACTGAATTGAAAGCTTTATAGGCTAATGGCAATTGGTCTTTAACGTCTTTACCACCTGGTAAGAATGCCATTGGTTCCAAAAGATGGCTCTCTTGAGAGATGTACGACAAGGTTAGTAGCCAAAGGTTATGCTTTGATTAAAGGAGTAGATTATCATGATTGTTTCTCTCCAGTTGCTAAAACTGTCACAGTGAGAATTTTCTTGGCTATAGCTGCTGCCCGTAATTGGGATTTACAATAATTAGATATAAATAATGATTTTCTTCATGGTTCTATTGATGAAGACATTTACATGAAACCACCTGAAGGTTATTCTTTGGCTACTCTGGCCCAAGTTTGTAAACTTCACAAATCCTTGTATGAATTGAAACAAGCCATTAGGCAATGAAACCTTGAGTTCACTTCTCATCTTCATTACTATGGCTTTGTTCAATGAGTCCATGACCCTTACTTGTTCACTTACTCTTAATAATGGGTTTTCCTGGCCTTGCTTGTTTATGTTGATGATGTTCTTCTCACGAGTACTTCCTTATCTACCATTACTTCTGCCAAAGACTTTCTTCATAACAAGTTCACTATTAACGACTTAAGCCAGGCTCGTTATTTCTTGGGTCTTGAGTTGGCCAGATCTGAACAGGGTTTATATGTTAATCAGAGAAAGTATGTTCTTAATTTATTTCAAGACACTGGATTAACTGATTGGAAGGTCGCTGCTACTCCTCTTCCTCGAGACTGCAAGTTTAACGATGAATTTTCTCCTTTGTTACGAGATCCTGATCAGTTTCGTAGGTTAATAGGTTGTTTATTATATTTTGGTTTTACTAGGCCTGATATAACTCATTCCACACAGCGATTGAGTCAATTTGTTCAGTCTCCAACTGAACAACATTGGGCAGGGGCTCTTCACATCTTGCGTTACTTGAAGTCATCTCCATCAACAGGACTTTTGTTTCCTATTCAGCTGATCTTTCTCTCACTACTTACTGTAATTCTGATGGGGCTGCATGTCCTCTTTTTAGGTGATCTCTTACAAGCTACTATGTTTTCCTTGATGATGCTCTTATTTCTTGGAAATCCAAGAAGCAATCTACGGTCTTTAATTCTTCTGCTGAGGCTGAATATAGGAGCCTTTCTACTACAATTTGTGAGCTGTTGTGGATTTCATTTATTCTCAAAGATCTACTGGTTCCTGTCCATCTTCCTATCCCTCTTTGGTGTGACAATCAAGTTGCTCTTCATCTCACTGCCAACCCAATCTTTCATGAAAGGACTAAGCATCTTGATATTGATTTTCATCTTGTTAGAGATCAATTTAAAGCTGGTTTTGTCTCTCCTCAATACATTCCTTCTCGTCAGCAACTTGCTGATATCTTTATTAAGTTTTTTTTTGTTCCTCTATTCCATTCTTTGCTGTCCAAGATGGCGTTATATGATTGGCATAACGTTCCATCTTGAGGGGGATGATGAGTATATGTTGTTGTATAGTGAGTGTACCTTGTATTGAGAGTTTACTATTTATTGTAAATGTGTCACATAAGTGTTAGTAGGGAGCTGGTTAGTAGGTGTTTGTATGTAACAGGGGATAATGATTTTCCCTCATATATATAGTGTATGAATACACAATGTACATAAGACTTTTCTGGCAATAATAAACTGATCACACACATTGTGTGTTCTTGTTCATAGTTTGTTCAAAGTACAACTCTGGCTCCGAACCGTGGTAATGGCTTCCTTGCAAGCGCATTATGAGAGGAGCTCTAGTGCAGATGCCCCTGTCTGCAAGGCAGGCTTATGCCTACATGGGATTCCATAACACTGGATTTGCCACTAGACTAGTCTACAACCACAACAATGGTGGGTAGCTGGGTGCCTTCCTTGGTCACCTTCAAGTCTCGCAATCAGTCCACCGCGTCGAGGAGTTCGCGGATGTGTTCGTTGTATATAGAGAAGAATGGGGTCTCCGTTGATGATGTTTCTTTGCTAGGAGTCCCATTTGGATGAGAGCATTGAGAGGGTGCCAATGCCATTGTTCATGCAGGCAAGGATTAGGGAAGTGATTATGAAGTTTAGGGTGTTTAGGAAAGTTGATGGAGATGGGGGAGAGCTGGAAAAAAAGATTATCAATGTACTTACTGTAGAACCAAAACCAAAAACAAAGTACTGAGAATTTTCAATTAGTGTTCCCATTTGTCTGCAATAAGTTTATTACATTACAAGAGATAGCTAGGCATGACAAAGATAATTAGAAGATCTAACCTATGAACTCAAAAGGCACTAGTAAAAGTAGTCGATTTCAATCACTACATTGCGGTAAGTCTAGCTAGTTGAGTGTCATCTTTTTCTTTGTTGCTATACCCAGAAAATCTAAATTTTATGAATGGAGTCACTTATTAGTATTTTCCTTGTTTTTAATAGTTTAGAAATGAAGCGTTTGGTAGCAACAATGTCCAAGTCTAAGTAAATATGTCATCCAAAACTTAATCAATTGCAGTTCTTTAATTTTTTTATACATTTATTCTTAATGGATAATCTGATTTGGTGGTACGTCAAAGTCGATACTAGTTAGGCAACTAAATATTCTACTTTATTATCTTCAATTACCTTTTCTTAATTGGACGATAAGTTAAATTATCTCAACTTTATTTATAATACACTATTGACTAGCTAGGCTGACTTAGTAATTACATGTGCTGTGCAAGATTCTTCAGATAAAATTACCTTATATTCTTCGTTAATTACTGTTTCTTTCAGCGCCGTGCTCATTCATCCATAGATTTTCCATTTTTGTTTACATTTACATCCATAGGTTTTCACTTCACATCTTAAATTGCTTGACTTATATAATGTCCTCTCCACTTTTTTTTTCAATTAATCAAACAATTATGTCACCAACAGTTGGTTGGCACAACTGGAAACATGTTATGTTAGACCAGAGAGACTTGCAATGACTTCAAAGCGTGTAACACTGCCACTTTCCTAAATGAAGTTTTGCTCTCTACACTGCAAGAGTCAGCAAATATCATAAAGGATATGATGAAGTAAACCCACCTTTCACTTTGCAGTAGTGAAATATGAAAACAAGAGCAATTGCTGGTGAATTTCGAGATGATTTCTTCCTCCCCAAACCTCTTCTCTTATAGAGCACTGGTCATGACCGGTTAGAGTGAAAATGGGGTAGTGGAGTAGTGGAACAGTCAAGCATTAATGCAATGGAGTAGTGGAGCAGTCAAGCATTGATGCAATGGAGTAGTGGAGCAGTAATGGAGTAATGGAGAGCAGTTTCAACTACACCCACTCAGCCACTCTAATAACTACCCATTTAATCTCGAAAATGGTAAAAATTAATGGTAAAAAGTTTTACCCATGGTTAGCTTGCACACATATACACACACACGCACGTGCCTCGTGCCAAGTGCTAAGTGCGCCTATAAAATCGCCTAAAATGCGCCATATGCCGCGCGCGCGCGCGTGGCTCACCTGGCATAGCACTTGTATTTTATTTTACACACACTATGGTGCAAGAGTACATATATACTCTTTAAACTTGAAGTTCCTTACCAATGTGGGACTATACATTTATTTTGAAAATGTTCAACAATCCCCCGCCATTTTCAAAATAATCAGATCATTCAATCCACGAAGTCTCAAACATTATATGCATAAATAATGGTATCTTGCGATTTGAACCGCTAATTTGTGAAAAGTTCATTATATCATATCAGAATTACATGGTAGATAAACTTTGAACCAATGATTCTATTCGATATGTAGCATAAACATATCACGCATATAACTTACACCAGCAAATAGCCATAAATATCGTGACACATTCAACATTGGCCTTGTGTCCCGTATCTTCTCGTAAATGTCTTTGGAGTCAAGCCCTTGAACTCCTTGAAGCGGCCGCACTTCACATCCACATAGGTAGTCTCCATTCTAGTACCCCCGCAATTTAAGCACCTTTAGAAGACTATTAAGAGATCATCTCAACCTCCTCTCTTTACATGCAGGTACCGAGCACTAACAACCTTGGGATGGTTATTAAAATTTAGTGCTCACAGCCACTCTTATAATGAATTTGACTGCATTGAACTCAAGACTTAACGTAATGTTAGGCGTCGAGTTGAGTTTCCACTGTTGGCGACCTGTAATTAATGGGCTTGAGACCCATCCCTCTTGATGTTTTATTCACCAAGTCTCTTGGCAATCCTTTAGTAAGTGGATCTGCCAATTTTTGACTAGATTTCACATAGTCAATCGTGATAACTCCTCTTGTTATCAATTCTCTGACACAACTATGTCTCAGTTCAATATGTCTGGATTTACCATTGTACATTTGGCTATAAGCCCTTGCCAATGTGGCCTCACTATCACAATGGATAGAGATTGGAGCTACCGGTTTATGCCACAATGGTATCTCGTGTAATAATTCACGTAGCCATTCAACTTCTTTTGAAACTGAGGCCAATGCAATAAACTCTGATTCCATGGTAGAACCAGCCATTAAAGTTTGCTTCTTTGAAGCCCACGAGATCGCACCTCCAGCAAGTGTGAAAATCCACCCACTTGTAGATGCATGATTTTGATCTTTCACAATCCAACTTGCATCTGAAAATCCTTCTAAGATCGAAGGATATCCACTATAGCATAAACCATAATTAATTGTTTTCTTCAGATATTTCAAAAATCTTCGAATTGCAAACTAATGCAACTCACTTGGATTGATTGTAAATCTGCTCAACTTGCCTACTGCCAAGGCAATATCCGGCCTAGTGCATGTCATTGCATACATTAAGCATCCAATTAATCTAGAATACTCCAGTTGTGAAACTGGATTGCCTGTATTTTTCACTAGCTCAATACTTGAATCTAGTGGGGTAGAAACAGGGGCACAATTCAAGTGATTGAATCTATTGAGAACTTTCTCAATATAATGAGATTGAGTTAGAGTAATACTCCCCTCATCTCTTACAATCTGAATCCCGAGAAGGACATATGCTTGCCCCATATCTTTCATTTCAAACTGGCTTGAAAGAAACATTTTGGTCAACTGAACTTGTTCCAAGTCGGCCCAAAATCAGCATGTCATCTACGTAAAGACAGATAATTACACCATTGCCTTTTTCATCAAACTTGTTATATACACATTTATCATATTCATTTATTTTGAATCCAAAAGCAAGTACAACCTGGTCAAATTTTTGGTGCCACTGTTTTGGTGCTTGCTTTAAACCGTACAATGATTTTCGCAATCTGCACACTTTATTCTCATGAACGGGCATAATAAACCCTTCAGGTTGTTCCATGTATATTTCCTCATCCAAATCCCCATTTAGGAACGTTGTTTTAACGTCCATTTGGTGGATGACCAGTTTGTTTATAACTGCAATTGCAATAAGCAATCTGATAATAGCAATTCTAGCTACTGGTGAATAGGTATCGAAATAGTCTATTCCATGCTTTTGGGTGAAACCCTTAGCAACCAGTCTCACTTTGTGTTTTTCAATGGATCCATCAACTATTCTTTTCTTTTTGAAGAGAAATTTGCATTTAATGGGTTTACGCCCAAGAGGTAGATCAACTAGCTCCCAAGTGTTATTTCCCATTATTGAATCCATCTAATCATTTAATGCCTATTTCCAGAAAGCTGCATCTCTTTCTTTCATTGCCTCCTCTACTGTTTGAGGATTAGCGTCCGTATTAAAACAATACGGAATTTGTCTAGTTACTGTTTCTCTACTTCCTTCAACTAGGAATGTATAGAAATCAGAACCAAATGACTTAATTTTTTGAGCTCGTTTGCTCCTTCGAAGTTTAGGAACTTCTACTATTTCTTTGCCATTTTCAATTTCTATGACTTCCTTCCCTTTTGGTTTTCTTCAGGAATGCTTTTGGGAACAGATTTAAATCTTGTCTCATCAAAGATTGCATCCCTTGATTCAATTACAGTGTTTGCTGAAATCGAATTATTAGGCTCAATTACCATGAACCTATATGTCTTACTATGTTGTGCATATCCAATAAATATGCACTCCACTCCCCTTTCACCCAATTTCCTCTTTTTGGGTTGTGTACTTTTACTATCGTTTCTTACACCCCAAACTCTTAAATAATTAAGATTTGGTTCTCGCTTATTCCAAAGCTCATATGGGGTGACTTTATTCCTCTTTTGTGGAATTCTGTTCAAAATATGGCATGCAGACAGCAATATCTCTCCCCAAAAACCACTACTCAAACCAGAGTTTGATAGCATAGCATTAACCATTTCGGTTAAAACACGATTTTTACGCTCAACCACACCATTTTGTTGTGGTGTATAAGGTGCAGTAGTCTCATGGACTATTCCAGTGGATTTAAAGTACTTTGGATCATAGTACTCTCCTCCCCTATCAGACCTTAAACATTTTATAAAGGTCTCACATTGCAATTCAGTTTCTGCCTTATAGGCCCGAAACTTAACCATTGCCTCATCTTTGGAATGCAACAAATAAACATAACAAAATTTGTTATAATCATCAATAAATGTTATAAAATATTTATTGCCTCCTATTGAGGGTGTACTATGTATGTCACATACATCAGAATGTATTAAGTCTAGCAACTTTGAATTTCTTTCAACATTAGGAAATGGATTTCTAGTTATTTTTGTTTTCATGCATGTATTGCAATTTCCTTCATATTTATCAAAATAAGGCAGTAATTCCAGATTTACCATATCGTATAATTTTCTGAAATGAACATGTCCTAATCTATGATGCCATAAAAATGAAGGAGACTCAACAAGATACGCAGAAACAACATTCTTATTAGATAAAACGATTACATTGAGCTTAAACATGCCCTCATAAGCGTAACCCTTCCCTACATATACCCCTCCCTTGGAGAGTACAAACTTGTCAGCCTCAAAGACAAGCCTAAAACCAAACTTATTCAAAAGACCACCCGACACAAGATTTTTCCACACTTCTGGTGCATAATAAACGTTAGTGAGTGTTACAATTTTGCCAGAAGTGAATTTCATATCAACGCTACTTATGCCTTTAACAGGGACAGTAGCATCATTTCCCATGTACAAGAAAGTATTTTCATCTACTGCCTCCATGGTCTTGAAGAACCTCTTGTTCTTGCAGACATGTCGAGTAGCACCATAATCAACCCACCAAGCCATATCATTTTCAACGACGTTGATTTCAGATATCATAGCAATGAGATCATCATTGTCGTAGTGAAAGATGAAAACAAGAGCAATTGCTGGTGAATTTCGAGATGATTTCTTCCTCCCCAAACATATTCTCTTCTAGAGCACTGTCATGACCTGTTAGAGTGAAAATGGGGTAGTGGAGTAGTGGAACAGTCAAGCATTGATGCAATGGAGTAGTGGAGCAGTCAAGCATTGATGCAATGGAGTAGTGGAGCAGTAATGGAGTAATGGAGAGCAGTTTCAACTGCACCCACTCAGCCACTCTAATAACTACCCATTTAATCTTGAAAATGGTAAAAATTAATGGTAAAAAGTTTTACCCATGGTTAGTTGCACGCATATATACACACTCGCACGTGCCTCGTGTCAAGTGCTAAGTGCGCCTATAAAAGTGCCTAAAATGCGCCATATGCGCCGCGCCACGCGCGTGTGGCTCACCTTGCATAGCACTTGTATTTTATTTTACACACACTATGGTGCAAGAGTACATATATACTCTTTAAACTTGAAGTTCCTAACCAATGTGGGGCTAAACATTTATTTTGAAAATGTTCAACGTGTTATTGTCTCTTAACTAGTGACTTGAGTTCGAGTCTTGGGAATAAAAATAGCAATGTCGATAGCTCCCCTCGTTTATATGACACAGGGTGAATCCGGAGTAACCGGATAGTCCGAATACCGAGTAGTTTAATTTAGACTAAAGAAAAAAAGAAAAACAATTATGTTGTAGTTCTACTGCTACATTATCATGACGGTCTTAAGATTTACATTAATGGTGGCAAAGAGTAATGCTGAGTTCTCAAAGCAGTCCTTCTATGTCATGTTATTCATGTTTATGTTGTTGATGTGAATTTAAATTTCAAATGCCTTAGTCTTAAAACAAATTTTTTCTTGAGGACTTGAACAATATTAAGGTAACAAACTAAGAATAAGAAAACAACAGAATGGTCTCGGAATTGGACGGCCTTGGTACTGTTAAGGGCATGGAAAAGTAAAACAAGGATGAGTCAGAATTGAGACAGTTGATAGAAGATTGTAAAATGCTCTTAAAGTCACATCCAAATTAGAGAGTCCAACATGTCAAAAGACAAGCGAATGAGGTTGAGCACACTTTAGCAAAGCTCTCGCGAAGTCAAAAAAATCCAATGTATTGGAATATAGCTCATATGTTTATTCAAGCATTGTTGTAACATCAAAATAGTGAGTTATGAATGAAATCGATTTGCTTTCGTCGAAGAAAAAAAAGACAAAAACCGCCTTCTATTGTACTACACATAAACAAGGAAAAGTAATTCCCTTTACATGGTCCATGAATGATAGCAAAATCTAAAGTAATTGTAAAATATCATGTGAACCCAACCTCAAAGTTCCTATCATTGCTTGCTAGCAAGTACGCAAGTCTGTTACTTTCACAGTGAGAATGCTAACACAAACAAAAAAATTACAAAAGTACATATAAAATTACTTTAAATGAGGGAAATGGGGTGAAAATGGATTTTTTTTTTGGAAATAAGCAATAACGCCTAATCAAAAGGCGTTATCACAATGAGTTGGTGTTGTTGCTGACGTGGACACATGGATAGCGCCTTTTGAAAAGGCGTTATCCATGTGTCATGGCCACGTGGGACGGATTACACAGATAGCGCCTTTTCAAAAGGCGCTATCTGTGTAATCTGCGCGTCCTACGTGGACTGAGGTGGACAATGAGGTGGAAGACAATTGTATAGATAGCTCATTTTCAAAAGGAGCTATCTATACAAATTGCCTCGCCAACTCAACGCCACCTCACCGCCACCTCACACCCATGAAGCCTACAAATAGTGATATAACGCGCACGCATATCGCCACCTCACACCCACGCCACTCGCGTATGTCGAGGTAGACAACCAATGTAAACAACGCGCACGCATATCGACGCGGACAACCCATGCAAATGTCACCCATGTATGCCGAGGTGGAGATTTCATGCAAATGTCAGGCACGTCTGTCGAGGTGGGCGACCCATGCAACCTCGTGCAACTCATGCAAACGTCACGCACGTGTCTCGAGGTGGTAAAACCAATGTAAACGTCGCGCACGTATCTCCTGGTTGACAACACATGGAAACGCCACGCACGCATGTCGAGGTGGGCCAGCCATGCATATCCACTACAGACCATGAACCCCATGCAAACGTCACGCACGTATCGCGAGGCGGACAACCCGGGTGAGTTGCATGCTTACTATGGATATGCATGGCCGGCCCACCTCGACATACGTGCGTGGCGTTTCCATGTGTTGTCAACCAGGAGATACGTGCGCGACGTTTACATTGTCTTTATCACCTCGAGACACGTGCGTGACTTTGCATGAGTTGCACGAGGTTGCATGGGTCGCCCACCTCGACGTGGCGTTTCCAACATGCGCTATTAGTTGGGTAGATTTTTTCCGTCGACGTGGGCGCTATCCACACGGTCCACGTATGACGCGTGAACATGAGCCGCCCGAATAGAATAGCGCTTATGGGTTGCACGGGTTGTACGGTTGTTGTCGCCTCGCAATACGTGCGTGACGTTTACATTGCCTTCATCACCTCGAGACACGTGCGTGACGTTTACACGAGGTTGCATGGGTCGCCCACCTCGACAGACGTGCCTATCATTTGCATGAAATCTCCACCTCGGCATACATGGGTCACGTTTGCATGGGTTGTCCACGTCGATATGCGTGCACGTTGTTTACATTGGTTGTCTACCTCGAGATACGCGAGTGGCGCGGGTCATCCATCTCCATATGCACGTGGTGGTCATAGGGGGACAAAATTTGTATAGATAGCTCCTTTTCAAAATGAGCTATTAGTAGAAATTTTAGTTTTGTATAGATAGCTCCTTTTCAAAAGGAGCTATCTATACATTTGCCCCGCCATCTCACCGCCACCTCACCGCCACCTCACACCCATCCGAACTAATAACGCCTATTCTAAAGGCGTTATTGCCTAGTTCCATCATTTCAAAGTACAACACCCTACTTTGTGAATTACAAAGTAAATGTGCCTTACTTTGTGAAAAACACCCCCAGTCGAGCCAGGGTCCCCACCGTCGGCCGAGCCGTGAATTTCCTTACGAGGTTTGGATTGTAAGTGGCAACGTTGTAAATATTCGCTCCGATCTGGTCAAAATCACCGGCTGTGGGCCACCCGTCTCCACTCCCATCAGCCGAACGTTCCGAAACCCAAGTCTACGCATCGCGATGATCACCGTATCGAGTATTTCTTCAAGTAAGTTGGTGTAAGTTTAGGCGGATACCGGGTTGGCGTACATTTGATTCTCGCGACGGTTCCCTAACGCGTAGTCGAGGCGTATGTTAGTGCGGTTGTCGGACCATAGGAAGTAAGGGTAGTCGTCGATGGCGAAGTAGGACAGGGTCCGGTTCAGGAAATGCAACATCGGTTTGATGACCGGTTCAACGATGTTGGGCCGGAAAGTCCTGGTCGAAAGGGGGGAGATGGATTGAACGCAATCGATGGCCAAGGGAGTGGAGACTTTGATTTTGGGGGTTTTGAGTCTTTTTAGGGACTTGGCAATTCGGCGCATGGCGGGGACGAGGCGGAGCGATGCGCGACGTTCGGCGGTGAAGGAGAAAGGGCTGAGGATCTCGTTACCGACGAGGAGGAAGCGAATGTTGTCGGCGGGGACGAAGGGGAGTACGTTGAGGCGGATCCAGCATTCGGAGAAGGACTTGTTAGAGGAGACGTTAGAGATGAGGTTGTTGGGGAGTATGATCAAGGTCTAGAGATTGGTGCATAAGATGGATTTGAGGATCTCGGGATTTGCGTCGTAGATCTTGACGCGGGAGGCGTTGAGGGATTGAATGAGGTGGATGGAATGGTGGGGGATGGGGAGGTTGTTGCTGAACTGGTCGTAGTTCACGCCGAGCCAGTTCGAGATATCGGCGTTGATGGGGGTAATGCAGAGGAAGAAGAAGAGAATGAGGTGGAGGAGGTTCATTGTGAGCTGCATCGTTGAATTTGTTCGGATCACTTAATTAATATACGATGGAGCTTCTGAGCGATGAGTGTGTACTCTACTGGGCTTTTTTAAAAGGCAAAACCATTCTTTTGGTCCCTGAACTTTGAAAGTTTTACACTTTTGGTCCCTCAACTTTGAAAACAACACATTTGGTCCCTCAACTTTTCATATAGTGTAAATTAAGTCCTTTTGTTAGTCAGCTTATTATTTTTGATGACGTGGCGAAGTCTATCGCCACGTGGCGCCACGTGGCGATCCTTGTCATCAAAAGTTGGTTCAATGAACCAACTGGTTCAATGAACCAACTGGTTCAAGTGAAAATCAAATGTGCGTTCTCTCTTTACTCCTCTTTCTTTCTTTCTCTCTTCTCTTCCTTTCTTTCTGTTCTATGTTTGCTCGTGCGTTCGTTTCTCTTCTCTTCCTCTCTTCTCTCTTCTTTCTCTCTTCTCTCTCTGCTTCTCCGCGTTCTCTCCTCCTCGCTCGTGCACAACTTTCCCGCTTCTCCTCGCGCCTCGCTCACGCGCATCACTCGCCGTCGCACGCTCGCGCCTCTGCTTCTCGCTTTCGCGTTTGTTGACGACGGCCGCGCGGACGATCGACGCCTCGCGGATCGAGCGAACTCGCGACGCGGCCGCGCGCGACGACGCACATGATCGGCGACTCAGCGATCGCGGCGCGAACTCGCGACATCGGCGAACTCGCGACCGGCGAACTCGCTCATGTTCGCGATCAAGCGCTTCTTCTCGCGCGCGCGATCAGAGAACCTCGCGATCGGCGAACCGCGGATCGGCGAACTCGCGATCAGCCGAACTCAAGCGTTGCTGATCAGCGCCCTCATGCCGCGCATTACGCCGCGCGACGGAGAGACTCGCGACCGGCGACCTCGCGTTTCGCGACGAGCGCCTCTCGCGCGCGATCGGCGACCTCGCGTTTTTGCGACATCGCCTCTCTCGCTCGCGCTGAACGGCTGATCATTGCCTCGCGTTTCGCGACACGCCACGCGACCGATCGCTTCGCGATCCGTCCGCTTGATCATTGCTTCGCAACGGCGATCGCTTTCGCGAAGCGAGTCCTTCGCTCGCAACCGTTCACGCTCGCGCACGGTCGTGCTCCTCATCGTACGCATCTCCTCCTTGGCTTTATCTCGATTATGTTTATAATTCTCATCACAATTTCACTAATTAAGTAGTCCTATAAGTTGAACTCCTCATATTAAAGCTTGTAACTCATATATTAATAGTAGAAGTTCACATTTATTGTTCTCATTGTTCTCTAATGTTGAAATATAGTGTGAGATAACGGCTAGCGTAAGACTTATGCTTATATTTTTTTTTTCGTAATTTGCATAAATATTTTAACATTTCATTTATAAGGGCGACGACAACTCTAGTTACCCTCTCAAAGAAAAGTAACAACAACGCTTGTAATTTTATGTTTGGCACATATTATACATTTGTCAATATATTGTTGTGTTTTTTATAACTTTTAACGAATGATTGAATTTTGGTTTTTTTTTTGTGATTGCAATGTGGACGTGGTTTAAGAAATGGTTGAAAAGTTGAGGTTTTTCATATCTTACGGGGGTCAGTTTAGAGGCGATCAATATATTAATGGGAAGAGAAAACTCATTAGTTCCCATTTTGATGTTGACCTTTTGTCGTATCCAAACGTCATGTCTTACGTGAAAGACTTGGGCTACACCACTATTAGCGCCTTGTACTATTTTAATTGTGGTAAGAAAGAATTTGTTATAGTGAAAGATGATGTTGATGTTTTGAATGCTTGTAAGGGGAAAAAGAATGGGGATTTGCTAGAATTTTTCATTGAACATGTGAGAAATCAACCTTTTGTTAGAGCCGTAGGCAAAGGAAATGAGGTAAAAAAAATAAAGGAAAGACAATTGTTACAACACAAGAGGATCTATATGAGGAGACAAATGTTAATGCAAGCAATACTTTTTTGCTTGAGGATTACGAATGTGATGGCACTACTTTTGATGACATACTATTTGACGTGCCTATCTTCACAGATGATGATGATGATGAAGAGTTAGAGGAAGCTCGAAAAAAAGTTAGGGAGTCAAGGAACAAGAACGAGAAGAAAAAGAATACCAAAAATGACAATGGAGACGAGATACATGATGAAAGGGGAGAATCTCGGGTTGAAGGGGGAGAGTTGCGCAGGTTTATGGGGAGAACTTGTAGGAGACGAGATTGATGAGTGTGAAAGGGATGAGGGGGATGAAGATAGTGAAGAAGCGGCGAATGATTATTTGGTTGGAGAATTGGTAAGACAGAAGAAACATACATAAAGGCATACAAGCACATTATGGGTGTAGTTCCAGGGAAGAATTTTTGGCCCGAGACAGATGGTATTAGAATTGAGCCACCTATGTTCAAGAAAATGCCCGGGAGACCAAAGAAGAATCGACGCAAAGATAAAGACGAACCCCGGAAGGTTAAGGACAACAAATTGTCAAGGGAAGGAAGGGTCATGACATGTCGAATATGTTACTCAAAAGGGCACAACAAACGGGCGTGCCCCTTTAGAGCTAATAATGTTGAGGTGAGTTGATGTCAATTCTTGTTAGCTTATTTCTTATTCCATGTTTTATGGCACCCAATTTTATTTTTTTTTTGCAGAATGTTCAACAGAAGCAAAATGGCAACAAAGAAAATGGACAAAAGAAGAACAAAAGCAATAAAGAAATTCAACAAAAGATGAACAATGGGGATAAATCTCAAGGAAATACTCAAGGAAATGCTGAATTAACTGAAAGGAACCACAATAAAGATGTTCAAGTGACAAAGAAAAAAAGAACAACTCCACATTCTGGCTGTAAGGGATTTGGAGTATGTTACTCCAAGAACGGAGCCGTTACATAAAAGTTAATGCTAACTCCAATCTTGTGTAGTTCAATGTTTCATTTATAGTGGCTAAATTTTATGTGTTCTGTATGTCCTATTTATTTTTGTCAAAATAGTGGTTAATCTTTCTTACATGCTGAGAGATATTTTTTACTTGTTTGCAGACTTTTGGCAAGAGACCAAGATATTTGTATGGAGGAGTATGGAAGCAAGTCAACAGTGTGCCCCCAACTGAAACTTCTACACCCACCACAAAGACCGACGCAAAGTTTATACACTCACTCCAAAACCAAAGACCTTTAGGCTCTTCACAATGTTCAAGTGTTAACTCAAAGATCTTTGACATTTTTCTTAGTTTTTTAATATTATTTTGAAGATACTACTTGTAAGTGAAGGTGGGGAAGACATTGATGGAGAATTTTTGCTATAATACTTGTAAGTAAGGTAAGGAAGAGAATGATGGAAAATACTTGTTATAATTTCAATCATCAAATTTCATTTATAGCACTCATCTCATAGTGGAAGATACGTATATTAATTTTGTGATAAAACTCAAATACACCATCCAATTGCAATTAGTACAATTAATTTTAATACAAAATATTGTTTTTTCGGTGCCTCATGTTCTTGATACAACTTCGCAACTTTTGACCACAATAAATTTTCCTCATGTTCTTGATAATTCAGTTTACCTGATTGGTAATTCAAGCGGATAGATACCTTATCTCTATGCTCAGTTAAGCGATTATTCGACGAGGGAAGTACGTCCCTCGGCCGACATGAGTAAAGCACCCTGATTGGGGTTGTGTGGTGTTCAATTGAAAGGCAATGTACAACCTCGAGGATTGAAGCTTAATTGCCGATGAGTTAGACACTATAGGAAGCTCCCCTTGATCCGGATAGACTTGACTAGGATTAGTATCACCCAAATAGTACCGCTTTATCACTAGAGCTCCATCACCGCCACTCCATCCAACCACAAAGACTAGAACCAGGCATCCTCCCGCTCTCGGCGAAAACCCGATCGCGACGTAGGCGTTTGTGTATGGCGCCGAGAGGACAAGGCTCCATAGGCTAGGCCCATTTTGCACAAACTGTAAAGGCAACCACCCTTTTGTTAGGATTGATGTTAGAACCAAAAAAACTACATTTTCACTGATTAGGATCATAAGTAATGAAATCAATTTAAAGGGTATATGGTACTAGTAGTTATAGAAATTGAAAGATATGTACAATTGTATATATGAGTCTATGAGAACACTTACTCTTAAAATGTAATCTTCGGCTTGCCAAACTGAGAGGCAATCAAGATTGTGGTGTCAAAAGGGACAGACCCATTGAGGTTGAGAACATAATTACAAGAATCAGATAGAGAAATCACAAAAGAAGACAAGGAGGAGAAGAAGATGAGAAGAACTGTTATGAAACAATAAGCCAATCTCATCTTCATCTCTCCAATTGGATTTGGTCCTCTATGGTTGAGTCTAATGCCAGCAAATTAATGGTTGGATTTGGTCACGGTCCGAAGGCTGTCGCATATGTCAATACAATGCGAAAAACGCGAAAACGCGAGGCAATGGCGGCTACACGGTCGCGGCGAGAGGCGCTGTCGCGAAAATGCGAGTTCGCCGGTCGCGAGGCGGTCGGTCGCGCGGCATTGCCGCGAAAACGCGAGGCGCAGAGGCGAGAGGCGTGAGCGCGACGGCGAGTGATGCCGTGAGCGAGGCGCGAGGAGAGCGGGAAAGTTGTGCACGGCGAGGAGGAGAGAACGCGGAGAGCAAGAGAGAAAGAGAGAAAGAGAAGAGAGAAAGAGAGGAAGAGAAGAGAACAAACGCACAGAGCAAACAGAGAGCAACAGAAAGAAAGGAAGAGAAGAGAGAAAGAAAGAAAGAGGAGTAAAGAGAGAACGCACATTTGATTTTCACTTGAACCAGTTGGTTCATTGAACCAGTTGGTTCATTGAACCAACTTTTGATGACAAGGATCGCCACGTGGCGCCACGTGGCGATAGACTTTCGCCACGTCATCAAAAATAATAACCGGACTAACAAAAGGACTTAATTTACACTATATGAAAAGTTGAGGGACCAAATGTGTTGTTTTCAAAGTTGAGGGACCAAAAGTATAAAACTTTCAAAGTTCAGGGACCAAAAGAATGGTTTTGCCTTTTTAAAAAGTGAGGTGGATTTAGTTTATATTTCACAAAATAGTGAAGTTTACTTTTAAATTTCAAAAGTAAGGTATAACTCCTTTTGAAAACGAGCTATTGATGATGAGGTGGCATGCATGGTGGTGAGGTGGTGGTGAGATGGAAGACATTTGTATGAAAATGAGCTATCTATACAAAATTATACACTCTATGAATGACTCCTTTTGAGAATGAATTATCTATGCAAAGTTTTTCGCCCTATGAACGATACGTGCATATGAAGATGGACACCCGCGTCACTCGCGTATCTCGAGGTAGACAATCAAAGTAAACAACATGCACGCATATCGACGTGGACAACCCATGCTAACGTCACCCACGTATGCTGAGGTGCAGATTTCATGCAAATGCTAGGCACATCTGTCGAGGTGGGCGACTCATGCAAACGTCACGCACGTGTCTCGAGGTGGTAAAGCCAATGCAAATGTCACACACGTATCACTTAGTTGACAACACATGGAAACGCCATGCACGTCTGTCGACGTGGGCGAGCCATGCATCTTCGTGCAAACCATTCAAACGTCACACACATATCTCGAGGTGTCGACAACTTATGCAACCTCGTGCAATCCATGCAAACCATGCGAATGTGAAGCACGTATTTCAAGAAGAAGAACAGTGGGTACACAGATAGCGCCTTTTGAAAAGACGCTATCTGTGTACCCCGAGTCCACGTGGCAAGTACATACAAATAGCGCATTCAGAAAATGCACTATTTGCGTGTTCTTGCCACGTCGACATCCACGTGGGATGTCCACGTGGACTGTGTTTACACGAATAGCGCATTTTCAAAATGCGTTATTCGTGTTAGTATGACCATGTGGGATGTCCACGTAAGCCACAAAAGTTTCCCCAATTAATAGCGTCTTTTCAAAAGGGGATTTCCTCTATTCTTTGAATAAAAAAAATTACACTTATTTTCCTCATTTAAACTAAAATATGTTGTACTTTTTGTAATTTTTTCGTACTCTACTGGTGTGGGCTTTGGTTCGTGCATGTGCAGAGCACGTGCGTCTTTTTGTGGAACAACGTCGACATAACATAAATTGAGATGCATGTTGAGCATCGCGACGTCCAAACGCACCTGGATGTCCATATCACAGTTTATATGAATTAATCATTAGTTTATTTATTAGATTTTTATCCAGAACATAAATTTTACAACACAATGTAATTAAGGGTTTAGGATGCCGATGTAGCAACATGAACCTGGTTTTTCCTTGCCACATCCTCGAAGCCGGTCCGCTTGAATTGGCCAAACCAACCGACAGTTTTAATAAAAAGAAAAAAATGAAAGCAATCGAAAAAAGGGTTCATGTCTCCTTGCGAATGAACAGAGTTGAGTATTTTCCACATTCCAGAACACCTAGACCACTACAAACCTTGAAAAGAAGAGGGAAAACAAAGAATTTGAATCAAATTTTTGAACAAGCAATTTCTGAAACAAATCATAGCTTCTTCAAAGTACCCGTGTTCAAAACAAAAAGGTAAAATCATGTATCCATGAATGTACAAATCTCTCTGATGCATTTTATCGAACCTTAAGCTTGCGTTTTCTATATTCTAACAACACTTTCCATAAATAAACTCGCATTAACTTGGTGTATACAAACTCGCGCCTAGTAAAACCTTTTTCTTCATTGTGTGACCAGGGAACATTTTACAGGATATAAAGCATGTATCGTTGAATAAGTTTAATGGTAGAAGAAAGATTGGTACGTACAACCTAGCAAGTTCATAAATCAATGAAGTGGAGAAAGATGAAGTTAGATCAAAATAGTAGAATAAAGTTCAACTGCTTTTCCACTGGACTTCTACTCCTAACATTGATAGAGCTAGAAGAGTCTTCCGTTCGACTCAGTCTGATGTTCGAATGCTTATCGACCTCATTTCGTAGTTGCCTTCTAGAACACTTCAAACAATCTTTGTTGTGACCGCCCAGTTCCCACAATCGAGTCAGCCCTCGCAAGGTCAACACTGGCCTAGTAAGCCTCCAATTCCATTATTTTTATAAATTTCATGTTTTAGAGTTGAGTTATTAAGTTATGCAAGTTTTAAAGTAATTACAGAGGAAGTAAACTTAAAACAATTATAATAACTCTAGAAAATAGAGTCGAGACAACATAAGGCGTGGAAACTTGCAAACATATAGATAGCCATGCATATTGGTGACAAAGTAGTAAGTAAGTGCGATAATACATGAGTCTACATCTCTCAACCAAAAAATATCCCAAGTGTTATCGAAACAACATATACATAATACAAAAGACTAAAAGTGCTAGAAACCTACAAATGAACAAGAGGAGGAGTCGCTCTGAGAGTCCTCAGAGAAAGTCACCAATCACCGGCTCCTTGCCCGTGCTCGTCTATGGATCTGCACTCAAGTCATCAACACGAGAATGACGAGTCCAGTAAGTAAAAGTCAGTAGGATGTAGATAGTATTTGATGAATAAATAAAGCAGTTTTAGATATCACGCGAGAATTTAAAAGACAAATAAATAAATGAAAGTGCATGATAAATGGACTAGAAAGTAATAGCAGCGATAAAGAGTGTCTAGGAAATAAGGGAAGACAATTAAATGATTTAAATCCATTGAGAGCGGGTGCCACTACTCGACTTCCTAGAATTGCAATTCTACAAGTCGACAATTTAGTTCAGTGTAGCGTGAGGGCATCAACGGTGCCTCGAATACCTCGCCCACGTCTACGACCCACAATCCAGTACTCGGGGAAAGGTCACGTTTGTCAATCTAGCACCAAACTCGGAGTACCTTCCTGACACACTTAGGTCTTACACACTGAAAGTAAGGAATAGAAATCCAAGGAATAAACATGTCGAATATCAAGAAGCATAATAGATAATGAATTACTAAATATCTCCTATCTGGTTTTACTTACCTCAGATCGACGCAAAAATCAGCTCTTGCGGCTCCAACACGCTCCCCAAACCAATCCCTGACACCCAAGCTAGTGTGCTGAGTCCCTAGTGTCAATATATATATATATATATATATATATATATATATATATTGAATATATGTTGAATTTGGTGTGTTAGTGTCCTTAGGTTAGGGTTTAGATTCATAAACTCAAAACACTCCAATTGTGGAAATTCAATAAAATAATTCTTTTGTCAATTTAAGAAACTAAATCTAATTAATTAGAAATTATTCTTACATAAGTATTAATTACTTATATGGACAACATTTTATACCTTTTGATCTCTTGTTAGATATGTCAAGGGAATGTCCAATTAAAATGTGCTCTAAGTTAATGTCTTATCTTAACTCACTAATTTAACTTATAACATTTTTTTAAAGGAATTAAATTATAAATCAACTCGTGAAGAAATTAATTAAGTACTATGAGTTTATATTGTACTCAATGAACTTCTCTAAATAAGATGAAGTAATTTAGTTACTAAATAGGATAATTTACACTATTAGTAACTTATGATAATCAACTTTTTGTGTGTCTTGAGTTTGTCATCTAGTAGATATATGCACAATTAATTCAAGCCACTAGTCTTAAGGTATCCTAATTAATCTTCTAATTAAATTCCTAGTTTAATTAACCATGCATATACTTTGTTGGCATCTCTTTTTTCCTATTAGCTTACTAATAATTTGTAATCTCAATTTCTCTGCATTGCCCATATATTATCAAAATTTATGAACTATACATTAAAACACAACTATTTTACTCAATAAGGGATGATAGCAAGTACCTAGCTAATTCAAAGATTTTAAAGGTTTTTAGTACTTACATCTTGACCAATGATACAAACTTATTAGAAGGTTTTTTTGTAATCTTGCAAAATGCTATAGCTAATGAACTTTTAATTTCATTTCATGTTACACAACTTGATGAATGTCTTAAACAAGAGTATCCCAATTATAAGATGATTAAGATTAAGAACCTAAACTAGAATTAGAAATTAAGAGAGAAATAGTATAGAGAAGGAGTAGCACTTACCTCTTTAATCGCTTCTCTTAATGTGCTCAAGCTTTCCTAAATATAGCTTCATTGTTGGTAGTTTCCTCCTTCTTCTTTCTTTATTTGATGAAGATGAGAACTAATTATGAGTACATAAGTCCAAAATAGGTTTTTTTTTCAATTAGTTTCGGCTAGTTCGATTAATTAAACTTATCTCATTAATTGACTTAGATACTCATTTAATTTAATATAGTACATAAGTCATAAACTAGTCAAAACCCTATTCCATACATTGGCCTACTCATTCGCCCACGTGCACACATATCGATGCAACTCTAGCGCGTAAACTCGACGTAAAAATAATTAAAATTGTGCATACAAGTATAAATAAGTAATACACGTCATCATTCACTAATAAAATATTTCAGACAGTTACATTTGTTTTTCATTTTCCAATTATTGTGTTAGTGATTTGTTTTCTTTTTAATTTTAAATTGTGTTTAGCAATGCGGTTGGATCATTTTATCGGATGTGTCCGAAGAGCCGCGATTGGATCATTTAAATTGTATTTAGCAGTGCTAAAGGTTTGAATCTCACTGCAAGTTTGAGGGGTATTAAGTTGGTTTCTTCCACAAAATCATAAAAATGACCCTTGCATTCAACCAATTACCTCACCCATCTCTCAATTTATCCACTCTGATCAATAATAAAACAGGCAGACAGATGCTAATCATGTTAATTGTCATCCTCTGGAACAACACTCTCCCGAACCATCATTAAGAATAGAGTCAATGCTTTATCGCACAAACAGACTTGAGATTGCATTTACAAGTAACCTAGCTATCGTCGACATGCAGTGAAACATGGATTACCGAAATTAGTTCATTTGGTTGATTATTATACTATTTTATTAGTTAACTCGGACAGGCGTGGCCTAGTGGTAAGGGCGAGGATGAGGTTGTGTGGGTTAGGCGCACGACCTTAGTTTTGATTCCCCACGAAAGCCAAATGTCGAGCCATTGGTGGTCTTTTTTCGCAATTTCAAGGCTCGTGGGGTTGTCTGGATAACCACGCTTACTCAATAAAACACTATTTTATTAGTTAGAGTAATGACAAGAGCACAAAAAACTGGAAGACGCAACAACAAATTAACAAGGAACTCCAAATGCATAGTAAATACACATATTTACCTTAAAATCAACTAAAACCCTAGATAGATTACCACAATGACATCAAAAATTAAAAATCATAACAATCAACAAAAGTAAATCAAGTACCAAACCATGAAATCATTAAATCAAAGATGAATTGAATAGAAATTCGAGACGGAAGACCTATAGATGATGAATTAATTACCTATTCAATAATGCGAGAGTGCTTTCTCGAAACCCTGCGTGTTTAAGCCGTGAAGATGATGACAGATTGCGCCAACGAGACGCTAAAATAACGATGGTGTATAAGATATAGACACAAGTCTTAACTTAAATGTTCAAAGCGTTCTTGAGAAAAAAAATTACAAACGTTAACAAAAATTGTTATTCATCTTTTTTTTAGTCACGCTATGTGCACCTTACTGATTACTCAAGCACCACATTTACAAAGGCACCCAAGAATTGAACCGAAATCCTCTTCCTTTGTCAAGTGTCGTACCCCACACCAAACCGAAATAAAATCCCGTGAAACCCATAAAACCATCCAAACCCTAGTCGTACCTTACTCCTCTCTTGCCCTACTCCTCTCTTGGCCACATTGGGGCGTGAGTTGTGTTGCGGTCTCAGTCATTTATTACCAAGAACATTGGGTAAGTATCGGTCAAAACTCACTAAAACTTAACTGAGAGGGGACCCCAAGGACTTATAGTTGTGTACCACTAAGACTACGCATTGGGCATCAGAGACATATCACCTGAGACATTAGCCCTTGTCTCAGTAAACGCCAACCGAGTCTCATCAGGAACGTATGTATGGGATTAGTCTAGATTGGCACCCACAAATACCCATTACTGAAGTCTCGACTATCAGTAACCATATTACACAAAAGAGGTGCCCTTGTTAATCGTTTGGGCTGGAAGGGAAAATTTGTCTTTTCACATTGGAAACTAAATAAATGGGGTGTCTCGAGAGATCAGTGGTATGCACATAGAGAGACTCTTTTTTTGTTCCAATAAGAAACCTGCTTAAATCAACTCAGTAATTTATACAACAACAACAACAACATAGCCTCAACTAATAATTTATAGTACTCCTCCACGAAATAGTTGGAATCCCTAAGTTTGTGTAGAGTACCGAAACGCAAATTAAATTAGTAGAACTACTATTTAATTAATGTAATGGGTAACCCTTAAGATTATAGCGCATGCGTGCGAGTGTTTTTATTTTTTATTTTTTGTAATTGTTATTTTTAATTTTTGAGATTTCTGAGTTGAAGTGTCAAAACCGCCTCTTCGATTAATGAAAGTAGCATTTTAATTAACTTATTATGAAAATAATTAGTCAGTTAACCAAGCAAAACTTATTGATCGAAGTAGCTTATAATCTAGCTTATAATAAGCCAACTAATAAGCTGATTTTCGTTTCCCAAACAAATTCGTAACCAACTTTATTTATGGCTAACTTGATTTCAAACATTTAAATATTAAAATTTTGAATAACACAAAAATATAGAAGTGGAATGACGACAAAAGTGAAAGTGTTAGGCTAATTAACCCACTTTTGACACCTAATTATTATGGATAACGTTATAGTGACCCAGTTTGGGCACCATTTTGTACGCCGAGTCAGTGGGTCCCATCGACTATCGGGTTGTCAGTTTGACAAACATAATTTCTATCAAGGTAGAAAAAAACCATTTTTTAGTTTTTTGGAAAAAAAATTAAAAACAATACAATTGGTTTAACAGACTATCTAACCTATTTTTTTGCTTTATAATGTAGCTAAAAATTTGAATTTTTCTCCAAAAGTTTCAAGCCCTAAATATCCTCATTTGGGGCAAAAGAAAGGGGCAAGCACCCTTGGTCATCTTCTTTGCGAAGCTCTTGATTGGGGTTGATCAATTTTCTAGGGTCACCGACATAGCCGGAACGACGGGTTGGTTTGTCCTTGTATGGAAGAACTGATTGGTTTGAACAAAAGGGAGCAAAAAGAGAGGTGAGAAGACAAATGAAAAATAGGGGTGTGCGACTAGCAGGAGTATGCGACTGGTTCAACCTCGTGTGGAAGGGAAAAACACGTGATTAAAGGTACAGTCGGAACAACTGACTAGTTTGTTCTCGGCTGGTTTGACATTGGGAGAGCAAAGATTCTCGTTTCATTCAAGGCCTGATAAAGGGACCACCATCACACTCTTGTCTGTTTCTTGTGAGTGATTAATGGAATCTTTTCTTGTTTTCATTGTTTTGTTTTTTTCATGAAGGGAATTTTGGGTTTTGTTGTTAGTGGCAGTTAAGATCTCTTAGGGTTTAACATGTTTTGTTGGTTGAACCGAATTTTTTACTACCATGGAGAGTCATTGACATGTCCTTACATTTTTACGCATTAGAATGTTTTGTTGGTTGAACTATTTTTACTGGGATAGTCATTGATTTATAGTTACATTTTTTAGAAATTAGCATGTTTTGTTGGTTGAACTTGTTTTTTTATGGGATAGTCAGCGACCCACCTTGAAAATTTTTAGGGATTAACATATTTTGCTGGATGAACTAATTTTTGAATGGCACTCATTAATTTGCCCTTTCATTTAAGGATTGGGTTCCATTAGGCAAAACTAAGAAACTCTTGGTTGGGGGCGTGACAGACCCTATATACACATGGACAACTAATTGCAACTGCGATTATTTTGTAGGTAATACGATGGTGCCCTTATTTGATTTAAACGAGCCTATAGAGTCAGTAGTTGATTTGGTATCTGATGATGGCATTGAATCAGCTTATGCAAATGATTAAAGTGACGAGGGGGATGAAAGTGCTGACATAGATAGTGTTGATGATGATGTAATCAAGGGTTATGAGGCATGGTGTTTGATAGTGCCGAAGATGTTAAAAAGGCATTTCAAGAGTATGCGAAAAGGAATGGATTTGGGATCAAAGTTCGATCAACGGATAAGAAAGATAGAGTTGTTTGAAAGTACGTGTTCACATGTTGTAAGCAAGGCTTTAAAAAACCAAGGGGGTATACCAAAGAGGTGGCCTTAGTGCAAGGTGTGGTTGTCGTACCTAAGTGAACGTTAGATTATTTTCAGACTATAAGTGGCATTTCACCAAGGTTTATTTGGAGCATAATCATTCGATCAGCAACCTATGACAACCCCAAATTTCGAGGCAAACCGGGCACCGCCATGTCACCGGACACGTCACCAAGCCATGCTACGTCACCTGCACACCTGTTTATGGCGGGCCGCGAACTATCCGTCTTGTAATCCGACTTAGTAAATTTCGTTGTTTAAAAATATTAATATTCTATCGAAATATGCTAAGTTAAGAAGTTTTACAACTTAATTTGTTTATTTTACTTCTTTTCAGGTTATTTTTAATAGCGGAAGTCTTAACAACATGCATATAATTAATGTAAACAAGTTATGCATTAATTAACAACCTATGGGGTGGAAACCCAGCAAAAGGATACCATGTGTATCAATTAAAGAGACAAAAATGTATAATAGGTGTTAATATACATGTATCAGGTGAAAAAGTCTCCCAAAATAATCCCAAAAAGTATGTATATGTAAATACAAACACCTACAAGTAAGCTAGTGGAGGCACTCCAGATCAGAGGTAGTCGCCAATCACCGCCTTCCTCCGGCTCGTCGTAGGATCTGCAACTTGCCACTAACAAACAATGACAAGTTTCAGTGAGTAAATCCCAGAGAAGTTCAATTAGTATTCACAAGAAATCCAAGAAAACGACTACAATTCATGCATATAAAGTAAATGAACAGGAATGTAAAGCATGAATATAAGTTGTGAGATAATCAAGAATATGGAACGCGAGTGTGATGTATAGTTGTCGAGCCCTGGGACAAAAATACTAAACTAAGAAGGCCCTAGAGGTGAGGAAATCCACACCCCCTCTTCACGGTCGAAATGAGGAACTCTGTTGGTCGGAAGGTAGACTTCCGCCCAACGCCTCAAAGGAGAGGAAATCTGTGACGGAGGTGAGCCTCACGTCAACTCGCTCTCGAAATCATCGACTCGCTGAGAGATATCTCACGCGTAGTCTAAGGTATGACCAACATCGTAGCAACAATCGGATCATCATCAACGAGAGCGTCGGAAATGGGTCACACCGTCCCTTCGACCATACACAGACACACGCGGGAATAAAGTAAGTATAATGGGAAATAAATAATTTACAAGAAAAATAAGTAAATTCTAAACTGACTTTCTCGTGGGTTTACTTACCTCAAACAATCGCAAATATCTCTCCAAAATGTTCTGCTCACGCCTCGAGATACACGCCCGATACCCGACTATAGTCTCCTAAGTCCCTGGTATCCAATTATACCACTTTTGTTATTTTAGAGTCACATTAAGTGAATTTATAATGCGTGACCAAAAATTTGAGATTTTGTTTCAAAAAGATTAATTTCGTCACATTTTTCGAGTTATACTAGGGTGGCGATACCCCAAAAAGTCCTCAAAAACTACTTTTTTATATTTTCCCATTTTATTATATTTTTCTTGATTGTTTTGGATTTTTCATAATTTTCTAGCTATTTTTCCTATTTTTCTAATATTTATTTGATTTAAAAATGTATTTTATTTAATTTTTTAATATTTTTAATTAATTAAAATTAATTTGGGATGGGTTGGGCCCAGTTCGGCCCAACCAGGGCCAATACTGGTTCGGCGGCTCGCCGACCCGGCTTGACCAACAGCCTAACTCCGCTGGGGGTAGTTAATGGGGGTAGCCAGGCCCACTGGCTACCCCCTTCTTCTTCCTCAAAGCGTCTCTGCTCTGCAGAGACTATTTTCTTCTTTTTTTTAACATAACAACAACAACAATTACAACAACAACAACAACACTAACAACTTAACAACAACAATAACAACAACCACCCAACAACACCATCACCATTAAATTCTAAATTTCTCTACAAAAGTTAACAAAAATTGACACACTTACCTCGATTTGGAGATCTTCGCGAGCATCGTCGAGTAGAGAGAGCATCGCGAGATATGTGCGACCGAGTTGAGAGAGTGATGGAGAGCTTGGTGGTGAGGAGTTAGAAGTAGAGAAGAAAATGAAAATGAGAGGGGGAGAAGAAAAGCTCGGGTAGAGAGAGGGAGTGAGTGAGGAGAGAGAGATTTTTTTTATTTTGGATAGGAGAGAAAAAAAGTGGGGAATGGGTTGAATTATGGTGATTGGATAGGTGATGTGATGGGATGTGTGATGTGACAACTAAATCCCAGACTATCCCCATACACCCGCGTTATGCGCACACCGCGACGTCGTACACTCTCGTCACTACACGCGCACAACGTGACCAAACGCAATTCTTAATTAGCGCGACGCGAATTATTAAATAATGGTAAAATAATAAACACTCGCCACACAAAAATAGCAATTTTTACCTCGTTAGGCGTGCCCTTGACTTTTCCACTACGTTTACGTGGGTCTAAGCTTAGGATCTTAATCTATAATTTGTCAGTTAATCGAGATTAATTAAAGCGGGTCGTTACCCATCAAAATCCAAATTTTATTGTTGCAATAAGTTCATTTCAAATGTAGCTAAGAAAAACTAGAATTTAACGTGCGTGTTGGGCTTCCACTTTGTAAGTCGTACATGGCAGAGTCTGTCCGTGTATGAGGCATTGATAAAATGGCATTCAGTAAGAAAGACTTACGAAACCACATTGATTCTTCACGACAACTCAGGCTTAAGTGTGGGGATGCAGAGGCACTTGTGCAACATTTTCAGAAGAAACAAAAACATAATCCTAACTTCTTCCACCTAATGGCCTTAGGTGAGTATAATGAGCTAAGACATGTGTTTTGGGCCGACACCAGGGCTAGATCAGTTTATCAATAATTGAGGATGTGGTGTCGTTCGATACAACGTACCTAACCAACATGTACGACATGCCATTTGTTCCCTTTATTAGCGTGAACCATTACAATCAATCTGTTTTGTTGGGTTGTGTTTTACTAGGTGATGAGACGAAGGAAAGCTACGAATGGTTTTTCAGTACATGGATTGATTGTATGGGTAAGGAGCTGCAAGCCATAATTATCGATCAATGCCTCTCTATTGGCCATGTTGTAGCGAACATATTCCCTAAAGCGCAACACAGGTTGTGTATGTAGCACATAATAAAGAAGGTGCCTAAAAAGATAGGCGGTAATCATGATGGGGAACGTATTATATCAAAGTTAAAATGGGCAGTTTACAACTCCCTTAATGCAGATGAGTTTGAAGCTGAATAGCCTAAATTGCTCACAAACTTCTCCCTCGGTGAGAAATTTAGTATTTGGTTGAAGGCCTTGTATGTCGTTAGACAGAAATAGGTTCCAACGTACGTGAACTACAACTTTTAGGTTAGGATGTCAATGACCCAAAGGAGCGAGGGGATGAATCATTATTTCGACGGATATCTTAACACGAAGACCTCTCTTACACAATTCATTGGTCAATATGAAATGACATTATAGAATAGGTGGGAGAGCGAAACAAATGAAGACTTCAAATCGTTTCACAAAAAACGTTCCTTGAATTGCAAACAACCATGCGAACATCAAATGGTAAAAATTTACACGGACACTATATTCGAGTTTTTCCAAGATGAAGTGTTGTTGGGGTTGGACTACAAGGCAGTAATTGTCACCAGTGATGAAGAATACATATACTATGACGTGCGACAGATAATGGACATATGCGATGAAAAGAGTGTGCTCACAAAGACTTTCAACGTCCTTTATGAGGTGGTCATCCAAGAAGTACTTTGTCATTGCAAATCATTTGAGTTTATAGAGATTATATGTTGTCGTGAGCTTTGTGTGTTCCGTGACTAGGATATCATGTACCCACCGCAGTACATCATGGATCGTTGGAGGAAAGACATCATACGCACATATGAAAAGGAGCTACGCATAGAAGAGTTGGATGCTAGTGCAACAACCGCTCTTGAACTTTATGACGTTATTGTTACTAGGTGCACTCTTGCTTACTTTGGAGCCCAAACAGTTGCAAGGTTCAAGCTTGTGCTTAAGACCATGGATAAGTTGAAAGGGCTACTTATTGACATGCCAGATCTGGAACCGGATCTCAAAAAATTTAGAGGACCCCATCCACAAGTGGTGAGTGCTAATGATAACACAATTAAGGAGTCGAGCAAGTCGAACAAAAAGGGAAGACCTCGTAGTAGGTTCAAGGCATCGGTCGAGAAAAAAACAAAGCAAAAGTCTTCCCAACAAGTGATGGACATCGATGAGGATCAACCTCCAATTGAGTCCCAAAATGTTTCATTGTCCTCTCAAAAAAAGAGCATCACAAAAGAAATCAACCACGAAGGCAAACAAGACGATCAGAGTGTCTAAGAAGGTAGTAACATAATTTGTATCATTTTATTTATGATTTTATTACTAAATTAGTATTACGTATTATGAAGTTCGTACGTACATATTTGAAAATGGCAGGGGAAGGTGTCTAAAGGGAAAGTGAAGCAAAATTTCAAGTCCATTATTGATGTGGATATGGAACACAATGCAGTTGATTCTCAGCAAGTGATAGAAGCAAATGAATGTGCACTGTCAATGGTGTCCCAGGGGGACTCAACCAACTACATTTTGAGAAATATTAATTTTTGTTACCAACTTCTTTTGTTTTTATTTTTACTATTGAAAATATACTTTGTTGCAAACTTTTTATTAGGAGATATAGTAATTATTTTGGATGATGTTCATGTCTATCTCATTTGATCTTTTATAAGTTATTTTGCTAATGTAAGTTATGACGGGTATTAAGTGAAAAGGTATTCATACCTTCAATGTCTTCTACATGGGGAAAAAGGTACCCCAGACAGCCTTGAAAGTAATTTTTTTACTAACATTTTTGTGATAATGTTACTTGTTATTGGCACATGATGTGTAAAATGATGGTTCATCTACTTATTGTTGGTTCATTCAGTTGTAGATTTCGATTTTAGAAGGTATAGAGCAGTGTAGTGGGGTTTAGTAGAGAGATGGTGTCGTTGCATGTCCGCCAAGTGTCATGAATGACAGAGAGGAGTTTGAATTAGGGTGTCGTTGTTACTCGTGACTTAAATGGGTAGTAGGGAAATGCACTGGGAATTCGAAAGCATTAATTGTGAGTTAATGGAATGGTGGCTGGTGGTGAAGGTGGAAACTATTTCTTTTGCTTCACATCCCAAGTCTACTTCCTCTTCTTTGCAAAACCACTCTAAACTCTAAGAGCTACAGAGTATGACGAAGGCAAGGGCTGCTAGTGAAGTTGAAGGTCCTTCTAGTCCCTCTACCAATTTAGGTAGTGCATCGAATAACTGGGGCTCGAGGAAAGTGACTAATACTGTGCTCCGAGTCAAAACAAAGATGGGATTAAGCAGGAATCAACCCAAACGATCTTCTTCAAGGCTGAGGAAGCTCGTTAGGCCTCCTCGACCTCCAAACACTGCAGACACCCCAGTGGGGATACTGAATGTTAAAGATGGCATCATTGTAGAGGAAAGTGTTAGGGACACCTAAAGGGGGTGTTGTGAGGAAGAAGAATGAGAACAATATCCCTCATTGTCATTGCAAGAGTTGGAAACTCATTTCTTTGCAATGCAACTCATTAAAACGAAAATGTTAGATTTTAATTACTTCGAGTCTGAAGGTGTTAATGTGAAAATATATTTTGAGAGGTTAGGATGGGTTAAATTTATTGAAACTAAGTTGTTCATAAATGAATCATACCTAGCATATTTTTATGCACACTTACACAAATCTGAGAACTGCTCCAATGCTTTGGTGTCATGGGTGAATAGGGTTACTCTATATGTTACTAATAGGATGCTCAGGTGCTTGTTTGAGTTGCTTGTTGGAGATCACAAGTTCTATGGATACCATAAAGCCAATAAGGTATAGGGTTACTCATATTCGAGAGCACTTAAGTACATTTGTGTGGGATTACACCAACTGACCCAAAAAAAACCTTTAGTTGCTAAGATGATAGTGGAGGCAAGGTTGGTGCATCAAGTGGTAATACATTGCCTTGTACCTAGACTTGGGGCACACACTTGGATGACTCAATTCGACTTGACTGCATATTCTATGGACCTAGCCTACATTATGGCTCGACACATGTTGAAAGCAACTACCAGAAGGAAGCCAAATGCGAAACAAAAGGTATGTCATATGTCAACCACTATGCAAGTTGTTTGTGAAGAAGGGTCTCCCACCACCTTCAAAATATAAGTATGAAGCTACACTGAAAGACACTAGTGACATGATTGGAGAGAAGAATTTCAACAAGATGGCATGCACTAAGGTAGATGGAAAGTGGATATCAAATACCCCGATATCAAAAGCCCCACCGAGAAAAAAAAAAAAAAAAAAAAAAAAAAAAAAAAAAAAAGCCTCACAACAACCAGAAAAAGTTAGTAATGCCTCACTAAAACAAGAATAATCAAAAAGGATGAAAAGAAAAAAGTCTCAGCTGAACCGAGATAAATACGCCTCTGAACAGGAGAAGGAAGCCATTTCTACAAAGAATGATGATGAGTCGGAGTACTCGGCGGAGGATGAATCAGAACAATATTTTGAGTTTGATGAAAAAAAGGAGTACATCATCGAAGAAGATGGGGGATCATCTCCAGAATAGAACAGAGATGATCTGTATGATAGCGCACATGAGCAAGATGTCTAAAATAAAGGTAATGTTTGACAACTCATCAAATTAGTTTTATTTGTATGTCTTGTGCTAATTAATGTTCTTGTGAAATGTCTTAGACATGGAGGTTTCAAAACTTGAGAATTAAGAGAATTCAGGCAACCATGGTGGCAAACTGTCTTTCAGAAAAGATTCTCTTCCTCGCACTCCTTTACCCACTAGTGAAAAGCACAATGGAAAGGGCACTTCTCCCCTAATTCAAGAGCACGAAGATGGTAAAAATTTTGACATATCTTCAAGTTTTTCAAAATTGAATCCATTTACTGCTTCTTAGCACTCCAAAGTTTGTGTGCATTGTGTCTTCTTGTTTCTTATGTTAAATCGGTGTGTGTTGTGTCTTCTTATTAGGAATGGAGGTCTCACTAACTGAACATGGAGAAGGTGTGACCCTTAATGATGATATACATCAAATCTAAGCGCTGATGCAAGTGGCCCAGCTAATTCATGATGAAAATCAGGACCATGTTGATGAAGCTGACCATAGGTGTGTCCCGAACCTCAACAATTTCGTTGCACCAATAAAGATGGGAAAGGTGAACTAGCATGTGAATGAGGCCATATCTAAATCTACACAAACTCATCCTTCCTAATTCGAGCAACAACAAATACTTCAGAGGCTTCAAATATTGAGGAGGACCTTGAAGATGTTAAGGTGGCCATCCAACAAATCAGCGCTAGCTTGAAGACGGAAGTGTCGGCCATGATAAGGAACGAGTGCAACATGCTAAAGGAGGAAATTGTGAACTTGTTCAGTCAAACTATGGATAAGGTTTAGGATAGGTTTGGCATAAGGATGGCGCACAACTACTGCTTGGTGGAAAATCGAGTGGCTGCAGTCAAGAGACACATTTCAGAGCACGGGTTTGAAATCAAGAGGGCAGTTGCGCAGATGAAGGTGCAACATGAATAAAGCCTTCAAAAACACACCCTAACTGTAAATCAAGAACCATACAACATAACAACAACAACAACAACAACCACCACTGTTGCGGCCCTCGCCGCCCCGGGGTGACGTGTCTCCGTGTACTCCTTGCCAGCTGGCCCTACTACACGTGTACGGCACCTGCCCGTCCTTTTTTCTGCCTCGAAATGTATCCACTTGTGTGTGTATAGTGTATAAATAACATATTCAGCGGAAGACGTACATAAATGCAAAAATTATTAAGAATCAATTAAACAAAACCTAGTGTGGAAAAACCCTAAAAAGTACTGTGTATAAAGGTAGATGGTTGTACCATGTAAAGTATCTATGTATAATGTCATGTCACTCCCAGTTCCCAAAAGAATCAAAATATCAAAATAATCACACGTACAAGTAATCCTCAGATGTAGGCAGTCAGAGGTAGTCACGTAGGATCCCCTTGCCCTTACTTGTACTCGGATCTGCACTCAATCATCACAGAAGAAAATGGATGACGAGTCCAGTCAGTAAAATCCCAAGGAACTCCTCTGAGCATTCAAATAAGTAAATGGAATTCAATAAATACTGTTAAATAAACATGCGGAATGTAAACAGGCAACTGTAAGTAGGGCATCGCATGCATAAATAACAATAAAGTGCAAATGTGTGTATCTGTTCCAGTCAGACTAAACCATACTTCGGGATTTCCTTCCAGGATCCCACTAGTGGGCACACCCAACTAGCTATCACCTGATCCCTCTCGGTGGCCGGCGTAGACCTACGACGCACAAACACAAGTAGCAGTTCATTAGCTCGGGTCGTTATCCACCGAGAATTCTTGATACACAGGCTACGGTCTAGAATGCATAGACACACAACGGAAATCCAGTGGGAGTAACTCAACCAACCGTGCAAACAACAACAAGATATAGATATATGAAAGACCACAAAGAAATACTGGAATTGAATGAAATTACAAAGCAAAATAAATACTCAAGAGTTTTTCCATTGGGTTTTACAAACCTCACAACGCACTCCGATACCCAGTAATCAATCCCCGGTTCCAAGACCACTGGGTCCTTGGTCGCCTATCGATCACCCGGATCCACTTATATCCATTTATCAATAATTTTGATTTAGCATACGACCAATTTTTAAAATTTGAGGCACAATTGCCTATTTCACGCTTTTCGAGGCAAAAACCCCGCGAAAATCACGTCCAGATTATCCAAATATTTCATTTGTCATAGAAATTCATAAATTTCTTCTTATGTTATTAAAATATATTTTTTTCGGAATTTTTCCAAATTTTTCTTTCATTTTTCTTCTCTTTTTCTCTTTTTTTGTTTGGGTTTGGGTCGGGTCGACCCATACAGGTCGGACCCGACCCGGCCCTGGACCAGAACAGGTCTAAGCTCGGCCCATGGCCCGAGCCTGGCCCGTTCTGGGACCGACCCACTGGGGGTGCACACGCGCGCGCGCATGTGCACCTTCCTCATCTGATCGCTGGTTCGATCAGAACGACCTTTTTTTTCTTTTTCCTCCGTGGTTTGCGTTGGGGTTGATCTCCACCCCAACCCCGATGGAATCGATGGCAGGGGAGACACCCCTGCCATCTCCACCTTGGCCCGGTTCGGCCTCCATGGCCGAACCCTACTCATCGACCACCCCACTGCAGCCCACCGAAATCACAACAAACAACAAGGACTCACCTCGACCGTGACGTCTCCTCCTTCTCTTCTCTCCTTCCCGGCTTCTTCTTATCCTCTCATGTTCCCTTTTTCCTCTCCCGGCCTCCCGATCGACTATGTGTGCGGATACGGGGTGTGTGTGAGGTGTGTGAGAGAGTTGTAGGTGAGGTGAGAGAAAAGGTGATGGTGAGGTATAGATAAGGATAAGTTTGTTGACTTTTCCCATGACTCCAAAGTGTGACACAGCTGGGACGCTCGCTCGTTTTCGGGCGTTTCGACGCCTGGTTTCGCTTCCGAACTGCGATATACGAGTACCGCCGCGTCACTAACCACCTAATACCCATTCCATATTAGTTACTTTGTCAATTTTTATATAATTCGTGTGTTTTAGTTTCCTCGACCTAATATTCGGTCTCGTCAACTACCTAGTACCCGCGTCGACACGTATATCGAGGCTAGTACAATTCACACAATCTCGCACGTATTTTTATGTAATATACACAAATGCAATGTATTTCAATAAATTTCACCGCAAATAAGCATCCAACACACAATAACTAGCATACCTAAGTCCCCGTGTGTCATAGCCTACCGCGGCGTCCACGTAGATCCGAGCTGGCATCCACGTCTATAAATTTAAGAGACATTTATAAAATTGGTCGTTACAGTTCCTCCCTACTAAATAAATTTCATCCCGAAATTTAACTGTAACTAAAGTCCCATACCAGAGAATATATGAATGTATCGTGTTCTAATTGTCGACTCGAGCTCCCAAGTGAGTCCCTTCGTCCTATGATGTTGCCAACGAACCAGGATCTTCGCGAGTTCCCTGTTCCGAAGAATCTGTACTCGACGATCGACGATATCTATCGGTCTTTCTTCATAGGTCACGTCAGGCTGTATCTCCACCTGTCCCAACTCAATCGTCGGTCTCGGCCCTGACCTAGCAAGTCTTAACATGGAAATGTGAAATATCGGATGAACCCCAACTAACTCGGCAGGTAACTCCAACGGATATGCAACAGTGCCTACTCTTTGGGCAATCCGGTATGGCCCAATGTATCTCGGCGCCAATTTCCCCTTAATGCCAAATCTTTGTTGTCCTTTCCAAGGAGAAACCTTCAGATACACCATATCGCCCTCATCATAGCTCAGACCCTCGCGATACCTATCTACGTATTTCTTCAGTCGATCTTGTGCAACTCGCAGTTTCTGACGAATTTGTCGGATTTTCTCTGTGTGATCAACAACTATCTTAGGTCCTACTATCACTTTATCTTCCGGCTCTGCCCAACATGCAGGTGATCTACAGGGCCTCCCATACAGTGCCTCAAATGGTGGCATGCCAATGCTCGCCTGATAGCTGTTATTGTATGCAAGGCAGATAATCATCCCACGAACCCCCAAGCTGTAATATACAAGCCCTTAGCATATCCTCCAAAATCTTGATCAGTCGCTCTGACTGTCCGTCGGTCTGAGGATGTTAAGCCGTACTAAACTGCAACCTGGTGCCAAATTGTTTATACATTGCCTCCCATAGTTTCGAGGTCAATCTGGGATCTCTGTCTGACATAATGGAAACTGGCACCCTATGAAGTCTAATAATCTCCCGCTCAAACAATATGCTCAGCTGGGGAAACGTGTATTTCATCGAGATTGGAATGAAGTGAGCCGACGTCGTCAGTCTATCAATCACTACCCAAACTGCCTCGTGACACATCGATGTCTGTGGTAGCCCACTAACGAAATCCGTAGTGATATGTTCCCATTTCCATTGTGGAATGGGCAAAGGCTGTAATAATCCACCGGGTCGCTTATGCTCCGCCTTCACCTGCTGGCAAATGTGACAACTTCTAACGTAAACACCTACGTCAGCCTTCATCCCTAGCCACCGGAATAGTCGCTTCAAATCATGGTACATCTTGGTCCGACCAGGATGAGCTGTGTAACAAGACCGGTGTGCCTCTTCTAGAATTTCGTTCCGTATCTCCTGATCCGCAGGTATCCACAATCTCCCTCAGTATCTCAAACACCGATCTGTGGTTTCTACATATTCGGTGCATTCCGGATTTCGTGACAGACCACTGACCCGCTCATAGAGCTCATCAGCCCTCTGACACTTGGCAACCCGTTCAATCGATACGGTCAGTATCCTCAACTGACAACAAATGTTTTGTTTTGCCACAGTCGACAACTCGGCCATGTACATAACTGATGATGCCTGTAATAGACCATGCCCATGTGTCATCTGCTGCAGAACGATCTGACTGTCGAGTCCACTCCTGCTCAATGCGTATGCTACGACGTTCGCCTTACCAGGGTGATACTGAATAGCGAAGTCGTAGTCCGTGAGCAATTATTGTCATCTCCGCAGGCGCATATTCAGATCCCTTTGAGTGAAAATGTAACGTAAACTCTGGTGATCCGTATACAACACGAATCGTTATCCATAAAGATAGTGTCTCCAAGCCTTTAGTGCAAAGACGACTGCTGCAAGCTCCAGGTCGTGCACTGGATAATTCCCCTCAATGGGTCTCAACCGTCTGGAAAGATAGGCAATTGGTCTACCATCCTGCATCAACACACATCCAAGACCAATGCCCGACGCATCTGTATATACTGTCATGGTCTTTCCTGGCTCCAGCAATGTTAATACTGGTGCAGATGTCAATCTCCGCTTTAATTCACAAAAGGCCTACTCACACTCATTTGACCAGTCAAATTTGACATCTTTCTTAGTCAGTCTCGTCATCGGCGCTGCAATTGAGGAAAAATCATGCACAAATCGCTGATAGTATCCGGCCAGTCCAAGGAAACTCCGTATATCAGCCACAGACTCAGGCGTCTTCCAATCAATGATCGCCCGAATCTTTTCTGAATCCACTGAGATACCTTGCTCACTGATGACATGGCCTAAGAATCTCACCGCACTTAGCCAAAAGTTACACTTACTAAACTTGGCGTACAGTCGGTGCCGCCTCAGTGTCGTCAAAACTGTCCTGAGATGTCCCTCGTGATCCTCACGAGTCTTGCTATAGATCAAGATATCGTCGATGAATACGATGACGAATCTGTCCAAATACGGCCTCATGACCCTGTGCATCATATCCATGAAAATCGTTGGAGCGTTCGTCAGCCCAAACGGCATGACTGTGAACTCAAATAACTCGTATCTCGTGTTGAAAGCAGTTTTCTGAATATCCTCTTCTCGAATCCTCAACTGGTGATAACCTGAGCGAATGTCAATCTTCAAGAAGAATCTGGCACCCATCAGTTGATCAAAGAGATCATCAATCCTAGGAAGTAGGTTACGGTTCCTCACAGTTACCTGATTCACCTTCCTATAGTCGATGCACGTCCTCATCGTACCATCCTTCTTCTTCACAAACAGTACTGGAGTTCCCCAAGGTGACATACTAAGGTGAATGAAACCCTTCTCCAACAGCTCATCCAACTGTCGTCTCACCTCCTCTTGCTCCGCTGGTGCCATCCGGTAAGGTCGACTGGCAATCGGCTGCGTCCCTGGTATCAACTCGATTATGAACTCAATAGCTTGTGGCGGTGGCAATCCAGGTAAATCATCTGGAAATACATCAACAAAATCCCAAACCACCGGAACATCTTCAATCCGGACCTCCGTTCGAACCTCCGGTCAACTATCGCCGCAAACGCCTCCATCTCCTGCGCTGTAACTAATCGGCCTCTCGTTATGAGTAAGTTAGTTGTCGATCTAAATAATACGAACTCCGGTATTCCATGAATATGAAACTCTATCATTTTACAGTAACAATCTATCCGTGCATGATAGGATGCTAACCAATTCATCCTGAGTAGTGTGTCAAACTCTAAGTACTCCAATACTCGAAGATCTACTGGTAGTTGATGTCCATCCACCTCTATCATCACGTCTCGACATATTCGGTTAGGGTATATCTTCTCCCCAGCAGCTCTACTGAGGACAAGATGTGGCTCTAGTGTCTGTGCAACTAACCCTAACAATCCATCAATACGTCCAGCAAGAAATAATAAAGTACTACCAGAATCAAACATAGCATGCATGTGGCGACCAAATATAAGTAATGTACCTTCAACGAGTAGCCTAGTCGCCCCGCTATCTGGCTGTGCTAACGCATGTACTCTATCTCTGGCCTGGTCTGATGCTCGCCGTGGCGATGGTGGTGTCCGACAGTCAGCCCTCAAGTGTCCCATCTGCCCACACTGGTGACATCTACGGCTCTCCAGTCTACCCGTCTGTCCGTCTCCAGATCTTGGACCTTGACCCTGGTCTACCTGACCCCTGTCATGTCCCCTGATCTCGACCCTGATGGTACTTCTGTGGCTATTCCCTCTGTCGATCCACTTATGCTGAGGTGATAATATGAACTGGCTGCCCTAAAAATTGTTCCGGCGGCCCCTCTCCCATCTATCATCTCCCCAGCCTCTATTTGGACGATCCATCGGTCTCTTCTTCCTCTGACTAGACTGAGAACTCTGCCCTGACTGTACCTCCCTACCAGTCACACGTCGGCCAGCCCTCTACAGTAGGTATGTCCCATGAGCCAATGCCCTGTCAAAGATCTCCTACAGTGTCGTGGCTCCGGTCCAGACAACTGCTGACGCAATCATGTTATCAACCCCTCGAGTGAAATAATAAATCTGTAAGCGCTCTGTCCCGGCGACATCCAGAGAGAACTAAAGCAGATGTCGGAACCTCTCCATATACTGCATCAAGGTCCGACTACCCAGTCTCAAAGCTAGAACTCCTCATTCAGCCTCAACCTAACCTCCATAGGTACGTATTGATCGTAAATAGCTCCCTAAACTCAGCCCATGTCATCAGTTCCGTATGAGTATCCATATATGTCGTCCACCAGACTGTCGCATGCCCCCTCAAACAGGCTCACGAAAGTCGTGCATGTACTGTCTAATCGTTCCTCATCAGCTTATGGAAACGCTGATGTGACACTATCCATCTCCCTGCAGCATCAGGGTCACCGCCGCCGTAAATGAATCCAGGCTGGAACTTCAAAAACTCCCTCAATAACTTTGCCTCTGGTGCTAGGAAGAATGCCGATGTAGTAGGAGTATCAGCAGTGGGGGTGGCAGTAGCCTGGTCTGTCGTCGTAGGTGGAGGCGTAAAAGTCGACGTCTCTAAAGGAACGACAACTGCTGTGACGGCCCCAATTTTTCATAAACTGGACCCCGCCCGGCCAAAGCCCACGTGGACCCCCGAGCCAGTCTCGCAAGGTCAACGCAGCCTAGTCAGCCTTCCAATCCATCATTATACGTAAAGTCACAATTTTAAGTTGAATATTTTTCAAGTTTTACACTTTAGTGGAAGCAATTACTACAAATAATTAACTCAACCGAAATGTCAAAAAGTTAGGCAACCTAATTGTGGAACCCAGTAAATATGTTATCATCAGAGGAGAGTAATACATGATATACAAAAAATTCACCTAGCAATGGAGCTTTCCCTCTGCTACTCGTCTGCAACTCTGCACTCAGTCAAACCCAAAATTGACGAGCCCAGGTAAGTAAATCCAGTAGGACATATACAGCATTTCATAACATAACTAAAACAGTCGAATTCATGCAATTAGAAAGAAAGGAAACAAGTAACGCACGAATATAAATGACTGTAAATAAATCAATCGATGAGTGATGCCAAATAACAAGGAGTCCCGACCAAAGGTCGTTGAGTCGCGGCAAAAGCCCAGCAGACTCGGGTTTAGGACGAGACCCCAGCCTCCCAGCCCTAACCCTTGCGACTATGAGACATTCACAGACCCGGATCTAGGACGAGACACCTGCCTCCCAGCCCTAGCCCGTGTGACTATGAAACATCCACAGACCCGGATAAGAGCCCATAACGTACACTCAATTGGGAGATATCAACGGACGACCAGGAAAGACATCGGGTTTAGGACGAGACCTCTGCCTCCCAGCCCTAACCCTCTCATATCGCAGATAAAAGTAACAATGACTCACTTGTCAATGGACCACTCAACCGACAACCATTTCAACGATAGCTATCATAAAGCAGTAATCAACAATAATGAAAGGAAGCTATCACAAAGCAGTGAACAATAGCCAATGGACCACTCCACGCAATAGCACTTTCAAAGATACTATCTAAGCAATGAATAACAATATCAAAGCAATGATCAACAATATCAAATCAATGAAATTACTGTACAGTTCCTCACTGGTTTACTTACTGTTTCTGCGAAATCCGTAATTCGTCCTCAAGACGTCCGCTCACGCCTCAATTTGCGCACCTGACACCTGACTCCTACGTCCCTGGTGTCCATTTGTACCATTTAGTACTAATTTACTAAGTCATTTAATCACGGCCAAATTACTTACATAAAACTCACCATGGCCTTCAAAATCATTGAATTCATTGCGTCGTCGAGCTTCGTCAAAGTCGTGCCTCTCGTCGAGGATCGATCAGTTCAACGACGCGCCACCGCGCGGTTGCTCCGCGTCGTTCACCGTGTCGTTGTCGCTGCCGAGCAGACGTCGCTGCCGTGCCGACGCCGACGTCGCGCACCACTGCGCGTCGCCGCGCGCCGACCACGCGCGCTGCCGACCGCCGTCGCCGATCGATCGCCGCTGCCAGCTCCGCCGTCCAACGATCCGCGCGCCGGAGCCGCCACTACCGACCAGCGCCTCGCGCTCGCGCGGCCAGCCATCTCACCATCTGCAGCTTCGCGCCGCTGCTGCCGTTGTCCGCTCTCCGCGCCGCCACCTCTCGCGTGCCACCGCTGTCCCTCGTTGCCGGCCAGTCCGCGCCGCGCTAGCGCGCTGCCTGCTAGCCATCTCAACTACCGCTGCGGGAGTGGCTGCTGGAGTCCCACCGCACCACTGCTGGAGTGCGTCGCGTCCGCGGCCTCACTCTTTGCCGCGAGCCGCCCCGATCTCTCGCCCCACTCCTCGCCGGAGCTCTCTTTCTCTCTCTCTCTCTCTCTCTCTCTCTTCTTCTCTTTCTCTCTGGTTTTGCCATATCTCTCTCTCTCCTCTCCTTTCTCTCTTATCCGAATCTCTCACTCTTTTTAGTTTTCAAATCAAATGTGTCCTCGAGATTCGCGCTGAGCGAAACTCGAGGCACCTCAAATACACATTTATTCTATATTTTCCTAAAACGTTGTGCAGTGCGCATCTCGAGGCATCATGAATATTCACATCACTACCACCTCATTTCACATTTTCGACACTCGCACCACACGCATCTCGAGGCGCATCCAATGTACATTTTTTCCCTTTTATTCTTAATGTGACCACATAGCCACATTAAGCTGCTACCTCGTTCCCACGTCGACAAGCGACTCGAAGCGCGTCCCCGTTCGTATTTCGGCTCACCGAATTCCTCGCATATACATTTCTCAACAATTAGAATTTTCATTCGAGATTTGGACATACACATTTCGACGAGTGGATCCCATATACGACCTTGACCTGACACGTGGCACAAGTCAAATTTTTGGGCCGTTACAACTGCGGTAGCTATCTCTGTGGGTGCCTCTATCGCTACCCTCTGAACTGGCGTTTGGGGTACCACCGGAACAACAACTGTCTCCACCGGTATAGTAACAGCTATTGGCTCTCTAGCTGAAGTGAGTGTCGCCAGTACTGCGGTCTGTTCTCGTAATAGTCGTAATACCTCGACCATCTGTGTCTCCTGTGCCGAGAGTCTATCCTCCACACTCGTCGTAATCGGGACATCCCTAACCGTATCGCTAGTCTGTCCAGTCTCAACTGGCGTACCAGCCTGTCCGTCCATGATCTGCATCGAGAATGCGCTCCGGATCAGTCTCGAGGTATATACGTATAGCATATATTAAAATGAGAATATAACACGCATATAAGTTCTAACTCTACCCGTCTCACATCACTTCCCAACTAAAGTTCTAATGCATTAACTTCAGGTTTTCCACATCTAAGTTTGTTGATTAAGTTTTATTGTCTTAGGACTTCCCCTTTGCTCTGATATCAACTATGGCGGCCCTCGCCGCCCCGGGGTGACGTGTCTTCGTGTACTCTTTGCCAGCTAGCCCTACTACATGTGTACGGCACCTGCCCGTCCTTTTTTTCTGTCTCAAGATGTATCCACTTGTGTGTGTACAGTGTATAAATAACATATTCAACAAAAGACGTACATAAATGCAAAAATTATTAAGAATCAATTAAACAAAACCTAGTGTGGAAAAACCCTGAAAAATACTTTGTATAAAGGTAGATGGATGTACTATGTAAAGTATCTATGTACAATGTCATGTCACTCCCCAGTTCCCAAAAGAATCAAAATATCAAAATAATCACACATACAAGTAATCCTCAGAGGTAGGCAGTCAGAGGTAGTCACGTAGGATCCCCTTGCCTTTACTTGTACTCGGATCTGCACTCAATCATCATAGAAGAAAATAGATGACGAGTCCAGTCAGTAAAATCCCAAGGAACTCCTCTGAGCATTCAAATAAGTAAATGAAATTCAATAAATATTGTTAAATAAACATGCAGAATGTAAACAAACAACTGTAAGTAGGGCATCGCATGCATAAATAACGATAAAGTGCAAATGTGTGTGTCGTTCCAGTCAGACTAAACCATACTTCGGGATTTCCTTCCAGGATCCCACTAGTGGGTGCACCCAACTAGCTATCACCTGATCTCTCTCGGTGGCCGGCGTAGATCTACAAGGCACCGACACATGTAGCAGTTCATTAGCTCTGGTCGTTATCCACCGAGAACTCCTGATACACATGTTATGGTCTAGAATGCATAGGCACACAACGAAAAATTCGGTGGGAGTAACTCAACCAACCATGCAAACAACAACAAGATATAGATATATGAAACCTCACAGCGCACTCCAATACCCAGTAATCAATCCCCGGGTCCAAGTCCACAGGGTCTTTGGTCGCCAATCGATCACCCGTATCCACTTATATCCATTTATCAATAATTTTGATTTAGCATACGACCAATTTTTTAAATTTGAGGCACAATTGCCTATTTCGCGCTTTTCGAGGCAAAAACCCCTCGAAAGTCGCGTCCGGATTATCCAAATATTTCATTTGTCATATAAATTCATAAATTTCTATTTATATTATTAAAATATAATTTTTTCGAAATTTTTTGAGTTTTTCTACTCTTTTTCTCTTTTTTTTGCTTGGGTTTGGGTCGGGTCGACCCAAACGGGTCGGACCCGACCCGACCCTGGACCATAACAGGTCCAGGCTCAGCCTATGGGCCGAGCCTGGCCCGTTCTGGGCCCGGCCTACTAGGGGGTGCGCGCATGTGCACCTTCTTCATCTGATCGCTGGTTCGATCAGAACAACCTTTTTTTTTTCTTTTTCCTCCGTGGTTTGGGTTGGGGTTGCTCTCCACCCCAACCTCGGTTGAATCGATGGCAGGGGAGACACCCCTGCCATCTCCACCTTGGCCCGGTTCGGCCTCCATGGCCGAACCCCACTCATCGGCCACCCCACCGCAGCCCACCGAAATCACAACAAACAACGAGGACTCACCTCGGCCGTGACGTCTCCTCATTCTTTTCTCTCCTTCCCGGCTTCTTCTTCTCCTCTCCGGTTCCCTTTTTCCTTTCCCGGCCTCCCGATCGACTGTGTATGCGGGGTGTGTGTGAGGTGTGAGATAGAGGTGTAGGTAAGGTGAGAGGAAAAGTGATGGTGAGGTATAGATAAGGATAAGTTTGTTGACTTTTCCCATGACTCCAAAGTGTGACACAGCTGGGACACTCGCCCGTTTTCGAGCGTTTCGACACCCGGTTTCACTTCCGAACCGCGATATACGCGTACTGTCGCGTCACTAACCACCTAATACTCATTCCATATTAGTTACTTAGTCAATTTTTATATAATTTGTGTGTTTTAGTTTTTCCGACCTAATATTCGATCCCGTCAACTACCCGGTACCCGCGACGACACGCATATCGAGGCGAGTACAGTTCACACAATCTTACAAGTATTTTTATGCAACATACACACATGCGATGTATTTCAATAAATTTCACCGCAAATAAGCATCCAACACACAATAACTAGCATACCTAAGTCCCCGTGTGTCATAGCCTACCGCGGCGTCCACGTAGATCCGAGCTGGCGTCCACGTCTGTAAATTTAAGAGACATTTATAAAATTGGTCGTTACAACCACCACCACCACCATAGATAACAACAATAACGCAAACTTCTGAAATAAACAAAAACTTCTGAAATAAACAAAAATCGAAAAATGCAAATCATTAAGCCATATAACACATACGAAACAGAAAAATCAAACAAGAGGGAAATAGGGGATCCTTTTTCCTCCAGTGCCCCAAAAAGAACAGTGGAGGTAGCCTTTGATCTTCACGAAGAATAAGAGCAACTTAAGCCAACCCAACAATAAGAGGGAAAAAGGGGGTTCTACCTTTTTCTCTTTCTAAACCCTAAACCAAGAACCCAAAAAATACAAACAGGGGCCACAGTAAAAAAAAAAAAACAAAACGATTTTCAAATTTCAAATTTGAAATTGGGTCAAAAAAGTGATTTTTCATATTGACAACCCGTCGGCAGTCTGACGGGCTGTCACGAATTTTATTTAAAAAATAAAAAACAAATGTAACTGCGATTCAATCAACACGATCAATGCTACTGACGATCAAGTAGGACCCATTGTCCAAATTTCATTTCGGTGCACAAAACGGTGCCCAAATTGGGTCACTAAATCATTTTCCAATTGTTATAACCTATACATACATTTCAAAATGCATACCCACGCATTTCGATACAAAAATTAAATGATGACTTCAACAATTAAGTGTCCAAAGTGGGTCAACCAATCATTTTCCAAAATCTGATAAGTGTTAAGTGTCTTTCATGTCTGTGGTATTGGTGTTCTACATGGTGTGCAATGTGCATACAAGGCTCTTTGAGAACCTTAAACCATGATAAGAATTAAGTTAGGAAATTAAGTTAGGGCAATTTGGTTTTTCTTTTTGTTTTTTTAGTTTTCCACACGGCCTTTCCGTTGCTGAGGGACTTACAATGGTTGCATTGACTTAATAATTTGTACCTAACTCACAGTCAACGATGTGGCTGCAGTTTAGTGGTAAGAATTGGAGTTTTTTCTTGATTAGTACATTTAGGCATAAAATTTATCAACCCAACACACCCACAAAAATATTTTCAAAAGTAACACATTTCTTGCCATGTCACTGCCACATCACGCGCCATCTCAGTGTCACTGGAAAACGTGACTTCAAGACACGTTTTATACCCACTGAAAGTCGTGACTTGAAGTAACGTTTTCTATTTAGTGGAAGTCATGACTTGCAGTCACGACTTCCCTTCAAAGGAAATCGTGACTGTAAGTCACGTTTTCCATTCCAGCTAAAAAAAAAAAATAAAAGATCTAACTTATGATTCCATTCCAAAGAAAAAAAAAAAAAAAAAAAAAAAAAAAAAAAAAAATGTAACTTATGATCTAACAACTTGGCGTAAAATTAAGAGGATCACAACTAGTAAATCAATGTCTTACCCTAATGCTCGGGGTTTCCTAGATGGACTTGTGTTACTCTATATTGAAGACAGCTTAAACAAAACTACGCTAAGAAGAAAGATGTCCTCTGAAATGCATCTGTTGTTCTAATCTTCCATCAAGGGAACCATACCCTCCATAAACTACTAAAAGATGTATCAAAAAGACCTTCGACCTTGAAGAGGATTAAACTCGGTATGATCTTATCTTTTCTAAGGTGGTCTAAACATAATTAAGGAGCAACCTTAAATTATTTTCATAACTTGAATACAGAGGCATGGGGGAAATGGATTCATGCAGCCGACCTTGAACAGATAGGAAAAAAGGGCTTTTATTGAATTTTTTATTTGTACTCAAGTTATAATCTAAAAACTGGAAATGATAATACATCATAACAATTTAAATCATCATTAGAATCTAGAAAACGATTATATGACTTAAAGAGCAATTCATCTTGCTCAAAGAAAAAAATGCACAATTGAAAACCTTGCCCCAGCTATTTTAAAAAAAAAATAGAATTGGAAAATCAACATTATAAGATTAGAATTGAAAAATCAACAAAGTTAACCAAAGTTGTTGCTTCTAGCAACCAGAAATACAAACCACAGATGTTGAAGGCCTTTTTCCATGATAAGATTTCATCATTTCATGAATACAGGCAATCATATACTGCAAAACAACATTTTAATTCAACAAATTCACAAAAAAGATTTGCTATAAATGAAGCACTTGCAATTTGAATTGCTATAAATGAATAAATTGCAAGGTGATCGACTACAAAGCAATAATAAAAAGAAAAAAAAATGTCTTATTATAGATAAAAACAAGTCCTATTCTAACCCCAAATAATGACTTCCAGTCCCACAACGTGTTCTCTTTACGACTCAGACATTACGATTTAACGCTAATGGGACATTTGAATGCCCCACATCAGCAGGATTTTGAGCATCTTCTCTTTGAATATCATCGATATCACGCATTCCACCGTCATGAGTACTTGTACTCTCAGAGAAATTCATCATTATTGGAGTTGCATTGAAATGGCGCGAAGATGTAGGTGCCCTGTCAAATGGAAAGGCTTCCGTAGCCTCGAATGCCATGTAGGGAGGAACTGATGGAGTATGTGGAGTCTCAAACTCATTGAGAGGTACTGATGGAGTATACACTAGAGTGTCATGCCTCGAACGCGTATCATCATGAAAAGTTTGATGAGAAGCTTCAAATGACGTGGGCATATTATGCATGCGATAATCCGCTTGTACTGCAGTCAAAGTCGATGCAGCTACATCTCTAATACGTGCAATCGACACATCATCACCCAATGTCAACTGATGAATTGATGTCATTCCATGTGCCTACATATAAAATATTTATGAAGTTGTATGCGAAAGTAAAATGAAAACAACTATTTGAAAGACTTCATGACTGAAAAAAATAAAATTGCACTTACCAATGCCTCAACAATAGCTCCACGACGAGACATGAATCGTCGTGTAATGCGACGATACCATAGCATATACGGGTCGTAAAAGTCTAATGGCTCCTCTAATATTTCATCAGTTGCAATATTGGAGGCACGTTCGTTCCACAAGCAGATATAAGCACTATGTTCTGCACTCCAATCCTTATCTGTTTTCCCTCTCAAGTCAATATTATGTAGCTCCATGCTTGTGCTATGTAAAGGTGGTATCCTTTGTTTCAAACCGAATTGTCGCATGACTCTGTCAGGATTATACATTTCGACAACACAGAAGAAAAGCAAAGGTGCCCTCGTTCGCCAAATAGCACGACCACTGCTACAATACGCAGGCAGGTCCCTTATCACTGTTTCAGGATACGGTTCCCAAATTACCTGTAGTCATAAAAAACAACTTGAAATGAATAAAATTATGCCATCAACATGATGTCGACATAAACACTAGTTGGAGAAAATGATTAAGTATATTTCTTACTTCATCGGGTGCTTGCATGTCAATCATTTCTCTGTATTTTGTCAGCACGTGCATCGATGTTCCAGTGGTCTCCAACGCATGTCTCCACCTTTCCAAATGTAGAAAACAACACAGAGCATGCATGAATGTACATGTAGATAAATATACTCAAATTGAAATTATTATGTTAAAAAATACTAATTACCTATGACCAAATGGAGGAGGTGGAAATAATTCTTCGTTTTATATGATGTCATCTCGAAGGACGTTTCCCATAATTGGTGCAAGAAAAGGCAACCTATCCCATGCCCATAATTGCAATAAGATGACTGGTCCTGCAATCTCTGCTCCATCAATGTCGGCTGCAAGACATAATTGTCTATATAGGTGAGCCAGAGTTGCATTACCCCAACTGTATTGTCCTGCCGCCTCAAAGTCCTCCAAAAATTGCAAATACGTGATTTGAACGAGATTGTTAGACTTGTCAGCAAATAAAGTTCCTCCAAGAAGTTGTAGGATGTATGCTCTCACATAGCATTGCACTTCCACATCATCAGCATTATTTGGAAGGTTTGGAAACCATCTTGACAGTTGGCGAATTTGAATCCGACCACCAGTCCTGTTATTTTCGGGGAATGGGAAGCCCAGTTGGTAATCTTGCTCTACACGACCAGTGATTGGTAATCCATCGACGGGCAACCCTAAGATGATTTGTACATCTTGTAGGGTATAGTCATCTCGCCAACAGGAAAATGAAACGTGTGAGTTTCTGGCCTCCACCTCTCTACAAGGGCCGTAATGAGATGTCAATCAATTGATATGAAACATATTCGCGCCATCCCATAAAAGCCAGCTTCCTGAATATGCCCAACTATTTGTTCATCCAGTGGGACCAATCGATGTAGTGCAGCTGAATTACGCCTGATAGTCAATATACCAGGCTCCTATGGAAATACGAGATATAAGTTACATTAGTTAAAATATAGATACGAAGCTATAAAATTATGCAAAAAGGCGAGAAGAAGTACTACCGGTCCATTCCAAACGCGGGTAGATCTATAGAGAGCTTGCATAGTCAAAACTGAGTCATCTATAGGGTCAGGATCCATATCGCGCTTGAACCCCAAATCATTACCAATGTTGTCATTAATTCCATAAACCAATGAAGAAATAATACAAGTAGCAATACATTCCATAGATGAAGCAATAAAGGTAAAACAAAAGTGTGTGAATAATATGAAAACATGGTTTAATTGAAACAAAGTACATGTACCACAGAGTCATAAGAAAGTGAACAAATACAATGAATATATAAGTGGATGCGAAACATCAGACTTGAAATAGCCTTTCACTATGAAGCATTAGGCAGTTGGTCTTGCTGACGACGAGAGCAAGTACGTCTATTGTGTTATAACCACTATATTGAGGTAATACTTGGTAAACTTAATAAACTCAATCAATCACTAATAAATATTGTATATTACCTAGAAGTTCTGCTTTTTTAATTATCAAAACAAGACATCATAAGATGGCACTCTTTTGTTCTTTTTTTAGGGTGGTTTTCCAATGACTTTGTTGCTACCACTTTTAAGGGGGTGAGCTCCAATAAAAAAAATGATATTATGGAACTACCTTTTTATGTCATTAGATGAGTCTGATCAGGCTTATATGGAATGAAAACAAAAGCCAACCACTCCTACCTGACTTTGCTTTAACCTTTCCTTACTATACTTTTCAAAAGATAACTCCTCAATTTAATTGATCTTTCGTTTATAAAATCTTTTCCCAAAACAAACACAAATAAACCCTTAACTCACCGTTTCCTATATGTAAGGCTTCTATTTGTTTGTGTTCACTTGAGTCAAATTTTATCATTTTAGATAGTTCAAGAACCACAAGAACCACAAGACCTTATAAGATGATCTTTTAAGAGAATATGACAAAATACAAAACTTCAAATGAACTCAACCTTAGATTTTTTTTTACATATATATATTTGGTATTTAATTGGTGCAATTTGTTTCTTTTTTTTTTTTGGATTTCAAACTTTATCGCTATTCAATCACTATGTCTTCCATTTCAATGTCGCTTTCAAGGGAATATATAGAGAGGGAGAGGGAGATTTCCGTGGTGTGATGGTCTCTCTATACCTTAATTATATCTTTCACAATAAATTAATTCAGTTTTTAGGCTAAATCATTGATTAATTAGGTATTTAAGGGTTGGCACTAGGGCTTGGCTGAATCTCTATATATTGTGGCCTCAAGTGCAATCAGGTAATTAATTAAGTAATCAGTATGGGAATTAAGCAACATTTATGTCTTAAAGACTTTGGAGCATGGGTTGTTAAATAAGCCAATGATATAAGTGTCTATGTTGTCATCTTTGCCTCCAAGCTATGTAACAAATTCACCCTCTTAAATTAGACTAAATTGACTAACTATGCTTAAGAGAGTACGTACATATATATATATATAGCTGTATGCTATATATGTAGACGATCTCCACTTCAACTCCACTGCACCCAAGTTAACTGGATTTTCCACTTCACACTTCAACCACAACTTATGTCAAATTTTGGTTTTTCTCAACTTTAGCTAACATGCCGAAGACAAAGAAAAAAAAACAGTACAAGACAATCCGCCATTGTAATTCAAGAACCACAAGAACCCTAAAAAACCAAATTCTCCCAAAAATTGATCTTACAGAGTGAGTATTCGGTCGATTGATTGATTGACCTCCTCCGAACCAACAGTGGAGACGATCTGGAGTTGAAGATGGAGAGAAGATGGAGAGCACCAGTGGAGCCAATCTGGACGTCGTGCAGTGGAGTTGAAGTGAAGATCGACTTGTGCGATCTCTGTTTTGCTTTAGGGTTGAGTGGAAATCGTGACCCGAGGTCACGATTTCACTTAAATGGAAATCGTGACCTCGGGTCACGATTTAAGCTAAAAAAAAAAACTTCGGGAAATCGTGACTCAAGGTCACGATTTCTCTTAATGAGAACAGAACGAAAACGTGACCTTGAGTCACGTTTTTGTTCTACAATGCCACCTTAGGCGTGATGTGGCAGTGACGTGGCCAAAAGTGTGTTAGTTTGGAAATTGGTGGGTGTGTTGGGTTGATAAATTTTATGCCTAAATGTACTAATCAAGCAAAAATCTACGTTGTGGCCGTAGGGCTCGTATCCCTGCAGCCACAATTATTCGTTTTTTTACATTTTCTACTTCATTTATTTTCTCTCGTTCAATCTTATATTTTTAATTTTCATAGATTTTGTATCTTTCAATTTAATGGGTGCAACTAAAGGGACCCCTCCTCACTCCATAATAATTGAGATGATAAAATGCAAATCCTTTCCATCCTCAATCTCTAATGGTAAATGTAGATTGTAATTGTATAGATTTTTACTACGTCACTAATATAAAGATGTCTCTCTTAAGTTGCTTAAATAAATATTGAAGTTCAAAAGTGTTCTCTAATGCATATAACGTGGATTGGACCTATTATTAAAAAAAATTATTACTTTTTTTACAAGGGCTATTCGGACCCCACCTTTTGCTTCATTTACCTCATTACTTCATTATACTTTATTTTTGTTTACTACTTTTACCCCTTTTTTGTAAATTATTTCAAAACTATCATTTACCCTCAACGAATGTTTACCTCATCTCCTACTTTCATCCCAACACCCCTCGATCCTCTCCATTTCTCGATTTTAGTCATTGTAGAGCACTTGTATTAGGTCACCAAGTGTCGTAAGAGTGTTTTTTTTTCATTGAATGAGGTCGGATTTGATCACGTCATGTCCAAGAAGTGAAGAAGTGTCGACAACCGGGTTTGGCCGACTCCGACCGATACTTTTAAAAACTCCGACCGATACCTCTTTAAAGGTATCGGTCGACTCCGACCGATAATGCAAAGTTAAATCGATTTTAATTGGTGACGGAAAGATCCAGCATAGACCTCTAAAGATGTGTCAGCCCTGTGTGGCCGACACCCACGGGTAACAAGAACGAACAGAAAAATTTCAAAACTTCTAAGAAATACATGATGAAAATAGTGGGTTTTGCTTGGAATCGCTTGATATTTTTAATTTCATCGAGACTTTGTACCAAAAATGCAAGATTTAACACCTAAATCGAAGCCCTAAACTCAACAACAAAACCACAAACAATAGCGACTCAAAAAAATAAAAATAAAAAAACCTTCAAAAAACCTCGAAATCGACACTAAAAGAAATGATGAATGCACGTATGGCGTCGAACCAATGTGGTTTTGCTCGGATTTCGTCGGATTTAGGTTGGTGGTGAGAATGCGATTTGAGAGAGTGGTGACTGGGTTATGCGTGAGTAAAGTGACTAAGGTATGTGTGAGTAAAAACTCTTTTATATGGAGGGGCATTTGAGTCATTTCACTAGGAGCTGAAAAAAAAATCAAAAAATGGAGTAAAATGAGCAAACCGAATAGGAAGAGAAGTACTAATATGATTATGGATTGCACCGGTTAAAAATAAATATTTAGAATAGACATTGCCTTTTTTTTTTTTTTTTCAGTGGCGTGAGCTGCACATTGTCAATTAATCCATACTCCAAAATTGCTCTAAAGATGGGTTTTAATTCGAATATATTCATTGCATCCCACGCGACACATTCTCCCATTAATCCACGTAGGCATTGGAGATGCTCTAAAAACTTGGTATTTATAATACATTTCTTACTTGCAAGTTCTGCAACTTCTTGTTGTTTATTAAGGCAGTGCTCAGCTCAGCAGACCAATCTAAAGTGCTTGTTGTTCTATTCGCTGTTGATGGCTTGGTCGGGGTTTTGTTGGATTGTTTACTTATTAACACTTCAGTTCTGTCATGAATTTCACGTGTTATCTCATTCAGATTCAGTTCAATTTAATTGCCTAATTGATTGGGTTGTCTGGATTGGGAATTGCTTGAATTTAATAGAATGGGGGAATTAGAATTACGGTATTTGTCCTATTATTAGAGAAAGTATGAAGGGCTCAGAATTTGGTAAATGTGGGCTTAGGATTAATTCGGGGATTCAACAATTCTTGCATGTTGGCAGGGCAACCCCATATGCAATTAATGAAGTGATTTTATTTTATTTTATTAATAATTGTGGGTGTCCGAGCTTTTTCTTGCGTAGACTCGACTATTTCCACGAGAACTCACTGGGCGACTCAACCATGGCTCAAGAGAAATCTACATATTTAAAATATTTAGAGTTGAATAGCAAAATTCGATCTCAAGATCTACTGGTCATCGAGCACATATCAATAACTTCACCACCAATCGAATTCAACTGAGGGCAATGAAATCAATTTTGTTGGTTTCTTAATGAGCAGGGATTGAGATTTTCGTTCTTTAAGCAACTTAGTTAATTTATGCAAGTTTTTGATTAAGTTTTTAGCTTAGAATGTCTTTGTTGTCTTGTGCTCCCGAACTAGTTTTTTCAATAGACGATCATCTTGGGAGATCAAATGAATTGATTCAATGATATGTTGGAAAAACTACTCTTGAAAGAAAAGAACATGAATGAACTGATTATTCATTTCAAAAGAATACACTTCAATTATTTCCAAATACAGAACACATGCATGAATGGCTCAAATTACTCTATAATGGGAATAAGCAGAGCTTCTTATTTGATTCATAACAGAAACTGTACTGCACTGCACTTCATCACAATGATCTTCTCCTTTGGGAACATGCACCAACATTTCACAAGCTTCTTATCTTCGGCTTAGATGAGGCTGCAATAATATATTTTTCACAAATCAAACAGTACCGATAAACATAGAAGATCATAAAGTACTATCTAGCAAGAATAATACGCTTTAGTAAGCCTTGAAGAAAGAAAGAACTTACAATAGGCCAAGTATTTTTTATGAATACATCGATATTCTCAAAGTCATAAGCTGGTAATTTTAGCTCCTCAAGTGTTGTGAGGAACCTCCCTCCAGGTAGTATAGATTATTACAGCGATCATGACCAAAGCGCCGAAGACAATACATTGCTCTCTCCTCCACTATCCGTTGTTGCAGAGGGAACGCAGAGGGATCATTCATCCAACTCCCAACGTCGATGCCTTTTAGTATATGTTCGAAGCTTTCTTAAGTTGTCGATGCGAAGTTCCCTGCTACGCAGAGTAAAAAGTGGGAGGCATAAGGTCATCAACTCCTCCATCTTCCACAACACATTTGGTACAATCCCAAACGGCATATGTGATTCTACATATATATAAATCAAGAGTCTGAAGCATCCTCAAATTATCTATAGAGATAGGGTTTGAATTCATCAAGAAAAGCTTTCCTCTTTCCCAAGTACCTTAAGTGGATCAAATTACCTATGGAGATAGGGATTGAACAGTACATTGAAGCCATGGAAAAGTTAATTCCTGCACAAATAGTTCCTGCACAGAGATAGTGATTAAACTAAAGCAAATATTGAAAACCGCTATGATTATTTCTAGAGAGGGAAATGCATATATACAAGTAAGTTGTTGCTGTTCTTTCTATATGCCAAGGATTAGTGCTAGCTAGAAGCTAATATGTTTATGACTAAAACTCAATATGATATGCAGGAGAGCCAATTCTGGAAGCTTTTGTGCCATTCTAATGAAAACTTCAGGAGAGCCAATTCTAGAAGTTTTACATCTTATTCTCCTTTCTTTCTTGTTCCAAAATAAAAGAGTTGAAGAAAAGACTTCAATTTTTTTCAAAAAGAAACTGAAATTTTGCACGAGTAAAATAGATGAGTTTCCTATCAAAAAACAAATTAGAGGAAAAAATACAAAATATTTAAATAAGATTCCATCGTTCATTTCTTCCGATAAATCCTTCCATTCTCATAAAAACACTCATAATAAATATAACCAACATCTGGCCCTATTTGCTGCCATGCTTTTGCCGCTTTGCTTTCCTTGTTTTTTGGGGGGGAAGTCCCTGGAGTTCCTGATGAACTTCATCATGCATTTTCCCCCAAAGTTTATCAAATTGATCGTGAAATCCCTGCTGAAACCAGTCCAAGATTTCAGAATATAATTCCTGTGGATTCTCATTCCATGCTTCTTTTAGCCTGGCTCGGCTACAAATTATCTTTCTCCGACTCTGTAACTTGTTTAGAAGATTCCCGACTCGTCTTTGGCCCAATGCCTCCGGCCTTAAAATGCTGCCCGGTTTTGCTGCCAAAAAATCTTGCACTAATTTTAAGCACAGCAATACGTTACCTTCAAGCAAAGCGTAAGCAAATACAGATACTTTAAGACCATTATTCTTGATAACCAAGTGATGCAATGGCAACTCCCACAAATGTGGACCAAATGTTGGCTTTACCCAGCAAAAAACTTGGTTAGGTTTACATTGATAAAAAGGTTTTGGATCTGTAAGTGGTTCTGAGAAGTTGCACAGAGAACCAGCACACTGGGGAAGCCATGCTGGTTCAACACTAGTAATTCCATGCATATACGGTCGTTTTGTTTGAACTAATTCACTGTAGACTAGGAACTCAGGAGCTGAATGAGCAACAGAAGATCGCCGATGAAGGAACACGGTTTCTTCAACCATGCATGCTTGATATTTAGCTGCATTAACCA